>OU342733.1:533385719-533935435 GCA_910589765.1 Avena atlantica | reverse complement strand
ATGGCCATTTTCATAAGCGAAAACGACGAGTTTTGCTCAGAACTCTCAAACGTGTATCGGGTGTTTACAGGCCATGCAAATTACCTTGGAACCAGAAAACTGTGGGCAATAGCTCAAGAAAACAGCCATAAAATGCGAAAATGATGAGTTTTTGGTCATGTCTCTCAAACACGTATTGGGTTTTATGGGGCGTGCAAATCGCTGGAAAAACCAAAACTATGGGCAATACCTCATGAAAATGGCCATAAAACGTGAAAACGACGCGTTTTTTCTCATAACTCTCAAACGTGTATCGGATGTTACAAGTCATTTAAATCGCCTTAAAACCCCAAAATTATGGGCAATAGCTCATGAAAACGGCCATAAAACGCAAAAACGACGAGTTTTTTGTTATAACTCTCAAATATATATCTTATCTTCACAGTCCATGAAAATTCCCTTGGAACCCGAAAATTATGGGCAATAGCTCATGAATACAGCCATAAAATACGAAAACGACGAGTTTTTGGTCATGTCTCTCAACACGCATTGGGTTTTATGGGACGTGCAAATCTCCCTGGAAAACCAAAACTGTGGTCAATAGCTCATTAAAACAGCCATAAAACGCAAAAATGACGAGTTTTTGCTCATAACTCTCAAACGTGTATCGGGTGTTACGCGTCGTTTAAATCGCCCTATAACTCCCAAACTGTGGAAAATAGCTCATGAAAACGGCCATAAAACGCGAAAACAACGAGTTTTTGGTCATAACTCTCAAATATGTATCGTGTCTTTACAGGCCATGCTAATGCCCTTGGAACCCGAAAACTGTGGGCAATAGCTCATGGAAATAGACAGAAAACACGAAAACAACGAGTTTTTGGTCATGTTTCTCAAACATGAATTAAGTTTTATGGGGCGTGCAAATCGCCCTATAACACTAAAACTATGGGAAATAGTTTATGGCCATTTTCATGAGCGAATACAACGAGTTTTGCTCAGAAGTCTCAAACGTGTATCGGGTGTTTACAGGCCATGCAAATTACCTTGGAACCCGAAAATTGTGGGCAATAGCTCAAGAAAACAGCCATAAAATGGAAAACGATGAGTTTTTGGTCATGTCTCTCAAAAACGTATTGGGTTTTATGGGGCGTGCAAATCGTTGGAAAAACCAAAACTATGGGAAATAGCTCATGAAAATGTCCATAAAACGTGAAAACGACGCGTTTTTCTCATTACTCTCAAACGTGTATCGGGTGTTTTTTCTCATAACTCTCAAACGTGTATCAGGCGTTTACAGGCCTTGCAAATTACCTTGGAACCCGAAAACTGTGGGCAATAGCTCAAGAAAACAGCTATAAAATGCGAAAACAATGAGTTTTTGGTCATGTCTCTCAAACATGTATTAGGTTTTATGAGGCATGCAAATCGCTGGAAAAACCAAAACTATGGGAAATAGCTCATGATAACAGCCACAAACACGAAAACTCGAAAATGACGAGTTTTCGGTCATCTCTGTCAAACACGTATTGGGTTTTATGGGGCGTGCAAATCGCCCTGGAAAACCAAAACTGTGGGCAATAGCTCATTAAAACAGCCATAAAACATGAAAATGATGAGTTTTTTCTCATCACTCTTAAACGTGTATCGGGTGTTACGAGTCGTTTAAATCGCCCTACAACTCCAAAACTGTGGAAAATGGCTCATAAAAACGGCCATAAAACGCAAAAACAACGAGTTTTTGGTCATAACTCTCAAATATGTATCGTGTCTTTACATGCCATGCTAATGCCCTTGGAACACGAGAACTGTGGGCAATAGCTCATGAAAATAGCCAGAAAACACGAAAACAACGAGTTTTTGGTCATGTCTCTCAAACCTGAATTAAGTTTTATGGGGCGTGCAAATCGGCCTAGAACACCAAAACTATGGGCAATAGCTCATGATAACAGCCATAAAACACCAAAACTCGAAAACAACGAGTTTTTGGTCATGTCTCTCAAACACGTATTGGGTTTTATGGGGGTGCAAATCGCCCTGGAAATCCGAAACTGTGGGCAATACCTCATTAAAACAGCCATAAAACGCGAAAATGACGAGTTTTTGCTCATAACTCTCAAACGTGTATCGGGTGTTACGAGTCGTTTAAATCGCCCTAGAACTCCAAATCTGTGGAAAATGGCTCATGAAAACGGCCATAAAACGCGAAAACAACGAGTTTTTGGTCATGACAATCAAACATGTATCGTGTCTTTACAGGCCATGCTAATGCCCTTGGAACCCGAAAACAACGAGTTTTTGGTCATGTCTCTCAAACATGAATTAAGTTTAATGGGGCGTGCAAATCACCCTAGAACACCAAAACTATGGGCAATAGCACATGAAAATGTCCATAAAACGCGAAAACGACAAGTTTTTGGTCATAACTCTCAAATATATATCGTGTCTTTACAGACCATGCAAATTACCTTGGATCCCGAAAACTATGGGCAATAGCTCATGAAAACAACCATAAAACACAAAAACTGTGGCCAATAGCTCATGAAAACATCCATAAAACGCGAAAACGACGAGTTTTTGCTCGTAACTCTCAAACGTGTATCGTGTCTTTACAGGCCATGCAAATGCCCTTGGAACCCGAAAACTGTAGGAATAGCTCATGAAAACTGCCATAAAATGCGAAAACGACGTGTTTTTGGTCATTTCTCTCAAACACGTATAGGGTTTTATGGGGCGTGCGAATCGCACAAGATCACCAAAAATGTGGGCAATACCTCATGAAAACAACCATAAAACGCGAATATGACGAGTTTTGCTCAGAACTCTCAAACGTGTATCGGGTGTTTACAGGCCATGCAAATTACCTTGGAACCGGAAAACTGTGGGCAATAGCTCAATAAAACAGCCATGAAATGCGAAAATGATGAGTTTTTGGTGATGTCTCTCAAACACGTATTGGGTTTTATGGGGCGTGCAAATCGCTGGAAAAACCAAAACTATGGGCAATAGTTCATGAAAATGGCCATAAAACGTGAAAACGACGCGTTTTTTCTCATAACACTCAAACGTGTATCGGGTGTTACGAGTCATTTAAATCGCCTTAAAACCCCAAAATTATGGGAAATAGCTCTTGAAAACGGCCATAAAACGCAAAAACGACGAGTTTTTTGTTATAACTCTCAAATATATATCTTATCTTTACAGTCCATGAAAATTCCCTTGGAACCGAAAATTATGGGCAATAGCTCATGAATACAGCCATAAAATACGAAAACGGCGAGTTTTTGGTCATGTATCTCAACACGCATTGGGTTATATGGGACGTGCAAATCTCCCTGGAAAACCAAAACTGTGGTCAATAGCTCATTAAAACAGCCATAAAACGCGAAAATGATGAGTTTTTGCTCATAACTCTCAAACGTGTATCGGGTGTTACGCGTCGTTTAAATCGCCCTATAACTCCCAAACTGTGGAAAATAGCTCATGAAAACGGCCATAAAACGCGAAAACAACGAGTTTTTGGTCATAACTCTCAAATATGTATCGTGTCTTTACAGGCCATGCTAATGCCCTTGGAACCCGAAAACTGTGGGCAATAGCTCATGAAAATAGCTAGAAAACACGAAAACAACGAGTTTTTGGTCATGTTTCTGAAACATGAATTAAGTTTTATCGGGCGTGCAAATCGCCCTATAACACTAAAACTATGGGAAATAGTTTATGGCCATTTTCATGAGCGAATACAACGAGTTTTGCTCAGAAGTCTCAAACGTGTATCGGGTGTTTACAGGCCAGGCAAATTACCTTGGAACCCGAAAATTGTGGAAAATGGCTCATAAAAACGGCCATAAAATGCAAAACGATGAGTTTTTGGTCATGTCTCTCAAAAACGTATTGGGTTTTATGGGGCGTGCAAATCGTTGGAAAAACCAAAACTATGGGAAATAGCTCATGAAAATGTCCATAAAACGTGAAAACGACGCGTTTTTCTCATTACTCTCAAACGTGTATCGGGTGTTTTTTCTCATAACTCTCAAACGTGTATCAGGCGTTTACAGGCCTTGCAAATTACCTTGGAACCCGAAAATTGTGGGCAATAGCTCAAGAAAACAGCTATAAAATGCGAAAACAATGAGTTTTTGGTCATGTCTCTCAAACATGTATTAGGTTTTATGAGGCATGCAAATCGCTGGAAAAACCAAAACTATGGGAAATAGCTCATGATAACAGCCACAAAACACGAAAACTCGAAAATGACGAGTTTTCGGTCATCTCTGTCAAACACGTATTGGGTTTTATGGGGCGTGCAAATCGCCCTGGAAAACCAAAACTGTGGGCAATAGCTCATTAAAACAGCCATAAAACATGAAAATGATGAGTTTTTTCTCATAACTCTTAAACGTGTATCGGGTGTTACGAGTCGTTTAAATCGCCCTACAACTCCAAAACTGTGGAAAATGGCTCATAAAAACGGCCATAAAACGCCAAAACAACGAGTTTTTGGTCATAACTCTCAAATATGTATCGTGTCTTTACATGCCATGCTAATGCCCTTGGAACACGAGAACTGTGGGCAATAGCTCATGAAAATAGCCAGAAAACACGAAAACAACGAGTTTTTGGTCATGTCTCTCAAACCTGAATTAAGTTTTATGGGGCGTGCAAATCGGCCTAGAACACCAAAACTATGGGCAATAACACATGAAAATGTCCATAAAACGCGAATACGACTAGTTTTTGGTCATAACTCTCAAATATGTATCGTGTCTTCACACACCATGCAAATTACCTTGGAACCCGAAAACTGTGGGCAATAGCTCATGAAAACAACCATAAAACACAAAAATGACAAGTTTTTGGTCATGTCTCTCAAACACGTATTGGATTTTGTGGGGCGTTCAAATTGCCCTGGAACACAAAAACTATGGCCAATAGCTCATGAAAACATCCATAAAACGCGAAAATGGCGAGTTTTTGCTCATAACTCTCAAACGTGTATCGTGTCTTTTACATGCCATGCAAATGCCCTTGGGACCCGAAAACGGTGGGCAATAGCTCATGAAAACAGGCATAAAATGCGAAAACGACGAGTTTTTGGTCATGTCTCCAAACCACGTATTGGGTTTTATGGGGTGTGCAGATCGCTGGAAAAACCAAAACTATGGGCAATAGCCCATGAAAATGGCCATAAAACGTGAAAACGAAGTGTTTTTCTCATAAATCTCAAACGTGTATCGGGTGTTACAAGTCATTTAAATCGCCCAAAAACCCCAAAATTATATGCAATAGCTCATGAAAACGGCCATAAAACGCAAAAACGACGAGTTTTTTGTCTATAACTCTCAAGTATGTATCATACCTTTACAGGCCATGCAAATGCCCTTGGAACCATAAAATTATGGGCAATAGCTCATGAATACAGCCATAAAATACGAAAACGATGAGTTTTTGTTCATGTCTCTCAAACACGTATTGGGTTTTATGGGGCATGCAAATCGCCCTGGAAAACCAAAACTGTGGGCCATAGCTCATTAAAACAGCCATAAAATGCGAAAATGACGAGTTTTTGCTCATAACTCTCAAACGTGTATCGGATGTTACGAGTCGTTTAAATCGCCCTAGAACTCCAAAACTGAGGAAAATGGCTCATGAAAACGGCCATAAAACGTGAAAACAACGAGTTTTTGGTAATAACAATCAAATATGTATCGTGTCTTTACAGGCCATGCTAATGCCCTTGGAACCCGAAACAACGAGTTTTTGTTCATGTCTCTCAAACTTGAATTAAGTTTTATGGGGCGTGCAAATCGCCCTAGAATACCAAAACTATGGGCAATAGCACATGAAAATATCCATAAAACACGAAAACGACAAGTTTTTTGTCATAACTCTCAAATATATATCGTGACTTTACAGACCATGCAAATTACCTTGGAACCCGAAAACTATGGGCAATAGCTCATGAAAACAACCATAAAACACAAAAACGACAAGTTTTTTGTCATGTCTCTCAAACACGTATTAGATTTTATGGGGCGTGCAAATCGCCCTCGAACACAAAAACTGTAGCCAATAGCTCATGAAAACATCCATAAAACGCGAAAACGACGAGTTTTTGCTCGTAACTCTCAAACGTGTATCGTGTCTTTACAGGCTATGCAAATGCCCTTGGAACCCGAAAACTGCAGGAATACCTCATGAAAACAGCCATAAAATGCGAAAAAGACGAGTTTTTGGTCATGTCTCTCAAACACGTATAGGGTTTTATGGGGCGTGCGAATCGCACTAGAACACCAAAAATGTGGGCAATGCCTCATGAAAACAGCCATAAAACGCGAATATGACGAGTTTTGCTCAGAACTCTCAAACGTGTATCGGGTGTTTACAGGCCATGCAAATTACCTTGGAACCCGAAAACTGTGGGCAATAGCTCAAGAAAACAACCATAAAATGCGAAAATGATGAGTTTTTGTTCATGTCTCTCAAACACGTATTGGGTTTTATGGGGCGTGCAAATCGCTGGAAAAACCAAAACTATGGGCAATAGCTCATGAAAATAGCCATAAAACGTGAAAACGACGCATTTTTTCTCATAACTCTCAAACATGTATCGGATGATTTTTCTCATAACTCTCAAACGTGTATCGGGTGTTTACAGGCCTTGCAAATTAACTTGGAACTCGAAAACTGTGGACAATAGCTCAAGAACATAGCCATAAAATGCGAAAACGATGAGTTTTTGGTCATGTCTCTCAAACACGTATTGGGTTTTATGGGGCGTGCAAATCGCTGGAAAAACCAAAACTATGGGCAATAGCTCATGATAACAGCCATAAAACACCAAAACTCGAAAACAACGAGTTTTTGGTCATGTCTCTCAAACACGTATTGGGTTTTATGGGGGTGCAAATCGCCCTGGAAATCCGAAACTGTGGGCAATACCTCATTAAAACAGCCATAAAACGCGAAAATGACGAGTTTTTGCTCATAACTCTCAAACGTGTATCGGGTGTTACGAGTCGTTTAAATCGCCCTAGAACTCCAAATCTGTGGAAAATGGCTCATGAAAACGGCCATAAAACGCGAAAACAACGAGTTTTTGGTCATGACAATCAAACATGTATCGTGTCTTTACAGGCCATGCTAATGCCCTTGGAACCCGAAAACAACGAGTTTTTGGTCATGTATCTCAAACATGAATTAAGTTTAATGGGGCGTGCAAATCACCCTAGAACACCAAAACTATGGGCAATAGCACATGAAAATGTCCATAAAACGCGAAAACGACAAGTTTTTGGTCATAACTCTCAAATATATATCGTGTCTTTACAGACCATGCAAATTACCTTGGATCCCGAAAACTATGGGCAATAGCTCATGAAAACAACCATAAAACACAAAAACTGTGGCCAATAGCTCATGAAAACATCCATAAAACGCGAAAACGATGAGTTTTTGCTCGTAACTCTCAAACGTGTATCATGTCTTTACAGGCCATGTAAATGCCCTTGGAACCCGAAAACTGTAAGAATAGCTCATGAAAACTGCCATAAAATGCGAAAACGACGTGTTTTTGGTCATGTCTCTCAAACACGTATAGGGTTTTATGGGGCGTGCGAATCGCACAAGATCACCAAAAATGTGGGCAATACCTCATGAAAACAACCATAAAACGCGAATATGACGAGTTTTGCTCAGAACTCTCAAACGTGTATCGGGTGTTTACAGGCCATGCAAATTACCTTGGAACCGGAAAACTGTGGGCAATAGCTCAATAAAACAGCCATGAAATGCGAAAATGATGAGTTTTTGGTGATGTCTCTCAAACACGTATTGGGTTTTATGGGGCGTGCAAATCGCTGGAAAAACCAAAACTATGGGCAATAGTTCATGAAAATGGCCATAAAACGTGAAAACGACGCGTTTTTTCTCATAACACTCAAACGTGTATCGGGTGTTACGAGTCATTTAAATCGCCTTAAAACCCCAAAATTATGGGAAATAGCTCTTGAAAACGGCCATAAAACGCAAAAACGACGAGTTTTTTGTTATAACTCTCAAATATATATCTTATCTTTACAGTCCATGAAAATTCCCTTGGAACCGAAAATTATGGGCAATAGCTCATGAATACAGCCATAAAATACGAAAACGGCGAGTTTTTGGTCATGTATCTCAACACGCATTGGGTTATATGGGACGTGCAAATCTCCCTGGAAAACCAAAACTGTGGTCAATAGCTCATTAAAACAGCCATAAAACGCGAAAATGATGAGTTTTTGCTCATAACTCTCAAACGTGTATCGGGTGTTACGCGTCGTTTAAATCGCCCTATAACTCCCAAACTGTGGAAAATAGCTCATGAAAACGGCCATAAAACGCGAAAACAACGAGTTTTTGGTCATAACTCTCAAATATGTATCGTGTCTTTACAGGCCATGCTAATGCCCTTGGAACAAGAAAACTGTGGGCAATAGCTCATGAAAATAGCTAGAAAACACGAAAACAACGAGGTTTTGGTCATGTTTCTGAAACATGAATTAAGTTTTATCGGGCGTGCAAATCGCCCTATAACACTAAAACTATGGGAAATAGTTTATGGCCATTTTCATGAGCGAATACAACGAGTTTTGCTCAGAAGTCTCAAACGTGTATCGGGTGTTTACAGGCCATGCAAATTACCTTGGAACCCGAAAATTGTGGAAAATGGCTCATAAAAACGGCCATAAAATGCAAAACGATGAGTTTTTGGTCATGTCTCTCAAAAACGTATTGGGTTTTATGGGGCGTGCAAATCGTTGGAAAAACCAAAACTATGGGAAATAGCTCATGAAAATGTCCATAAAACGTGAAAACGACGCGTTTTTCTCATTACTCTCAAACGTGTATCGGGTGTTTTTTCTCATAACTCTCAAACGTGTATCAGGCGTTTACAGGCCTTGCAAATTACCTTGGAACCCGAAAACTGTGGGCAATAGCTCAAGAAAACAGCTATAAAATGCGAAAACAATGAGTTTTTGGTCATGTCTCTCAAACATGTATTAGGTTTTATGAGGCATGCAAATCGCTGGAAAAACCAAAACTATGGGAAATAGCTCATGATAACAGCCACAAAACACGAAAACTCGAAAATGACGAGTTTTCGGTCATCTCTGTCAAACACGTATTGGGTTTTATGGGGCGTGCAAATCGCCCTGGAAAACCAAAACTGTGGGCAATAGCTCATTAAAACAGCCATAAAACATGAAAATGATGAGTTTTTTCTCATAACTCTTAAACGTGTATCGGGTGTTACGAGTCGTTTAAATCGCCCTACAACTCCAAAACTGTGGAAAATGGCTCATAAAAACGGCCATAAAACGCAAAAACAACGAGTTTTTGGTCATAACTCTCAAATATGTATCGTGTCTTTACATGCCATGCTAATGCCCTTGGAACACGAGAACTGTGGGCAATAGCTCATGAAAATAGCCAGAAAACACGAAAACAACGAGTTTTTGGTCATGTCTCTCAAACCTGAATTAAGTTTTATGGGGCGTGCAAATCGGCCTAGAACACCAAAACTATGGGCAATAACACATGAAAATGTCCATAAAACGCGAATACGACTAGTTTTTGGTCATAACTCTCAAATATGTATCGTGTCTTCACACACCATGCAAATTACCTTGGAACCCGAAAACTGTGGGCAATAGCTCATGAAAACAACCATAAAACACAAAAATGACAAGTTTTTGGTCATGTCTCTCAAACACGTATTGGATTTTGTGGGGCGTTCAAATTGCCCTGGAACACAAAAACTATGGCCAATAGCTCATGAAAACATCCATAAAACACGAAAATGGCGAGTTTTTGCTCATAACTCTCAAACGTGTATCGTGTCTTTTACATGCCATGCAAATGCCCTTGGGACCCGAAAACGGTGGGCAATAGCTCATGAAAACAGGCATAAAATGCGAAAACGACGAGTTTTTGGTCATGTCTCCAAACCACGTATTGGGTTTTATGGGGTGTGCAGATCGCTGGAAAAACCAAAACTATGGGCAATAGCCCATGAAAATGGCCATAAAACGTGAAAACGAAGTGTTTTTCTCATAAATCTCAAACGTGTATCGGGTGTTACAAGTCATTTAAATCGCCCAAAAACCCCAAAATTATATGCAATAGCTCATGAAAACGGCCATAAAACGCAAAAACGACGAGTTTTTTGTCTATAACTCTCAAGTATGTATCATACCTTTACAGGCCATGCAAATGCCCTTGGAACCATAAAATTATGGGCAATAGCTCATGAATACAGCCATAAAATACGAAAACGATGAGTTTTTGTTCATGTCTCTCAAACACGTATTGGGTTTTATGGGGCATGCAAATCGCCCTGGAAAACCAAAACTGTGGGCCATAGCTCATTAAAACAGCCATAAAATGCGAAAATGACGAGTTTTTGCTCATAACTCTCAAACGTGTATCGGATGTTACGAGTCGTTTAAATCGCCCTAGAACTCCAAAACTGAGGAAAATGGCTCATGAAAACGGCCATAAAACGTGAAAACAACGAGTTTTTGGTAATAACAATCAAATATGTATCATGTCTTTACAGGCCATGCTAATGCCCTTGGAACCCGAAACAACGAGTTTTTGTTCATGTCTCTCAAACTTGAATTAAGTTTTATGGGGCGTGCAAATCGCCCTAGAATACCAAAACTATGGGCAATAGCACATGAAAATATCCATAAAACACGAAAACGACAAGTTTTTTGTCATAACTCTCAAATATATATCGTGACTTTACAGACCATGCAAATTACCTTGGAACCCGAAAACTATGGGCAATAGCTCATGAAAACAACCATAAAACACAAAAACGACAAGTTTTTTGTCATGTCTCTCAAACACGTATTAGATTTTATGGGGCGTGCAAATCGCCCTGGAACACAAAAACTGTAGCCAATAGCTCATGAAAACATCCATAAAACGCGAAAACGACGAGTTTTTGCTCGTAACTCTCAAACGTGTATCGTGTCTTTACAGGCTATGCAAATGCCCTTGGATCCCGAAAACTGCAGGAATACCTCATGAAAACAGCCATAAAATACTAAAAAGATGAGTTTTTGGTCATGTCTCTCAAACACGTATAGGGTTTTATGGGGCGTGCGAATCGCACTAGAACACCAAAAATGTGGGCAATGCCTCATGAAAACAGCCATAAAACGCGAATATGACGAGTTTTGCTCAGAACTCTCAAACGTGTATCGGGTGTTTACAGGCCATGCAAATTACCTTGGAACCCGAAAACTGTGGGCAATAGCTCAAGAAAACAACCATAAAATGCGAAAATGATGAGTTTTTGTTCATGTCTCTCAAACACGTATTGGGTTTTATGGGGCGTGCAAATCGCTGGAAAAACCAAAACTATGGGCAATAGCTCATGAAAATAGCCATAAAACGTGAAAACGACGCATTTTTTCTCATAACTCTCAAACATGTATCGGATGATTTTTCTCATAACTCTCAAACGTGTATCGGGTGTTTACAGGCCTTGCAAATTAACTTGGAACTCGAAAACTTTGGACAATAGCTCAAGAACATAGCCATAAAATGCGAAAACGATGAGTTTTTGGTCATGTCTCTCAAACACGTATTGGGTTTTATGGGGCGTGCAAATCGCTGGAAAAACCAAAACTATGGGCAATAGCTCATGATAACAGCCATAAAACACCAAAACTCGAAAACAACGAGTTTTTGGTCATGTCTCTCAAACACGTATTGGGTTTTATGGGGGTGCAAATCGCCCTGGAAATCCGAAACTGTGGGCAATACCTCATTAAAACAGCCATAAAACGCGAAAATGACGAGTTTTTGCTCATAACTCTCAAACGTGTATCGGGTGTTACGAGTCGTTTAAATCGCCCTAGAACTCCAAATCTGTGGAAAATGGCTCATGAAAACGGCCATAAAACGCGAAAACAACGAGTTTTTGGTCATGACAATCAAACATGTATCGTGTCTTTACAGGCCATGCTAATGCCCTTGGAACCCGAAAACAACGAGTTTTTGGTCATGTCTCTCAAACATGAATTAAGTTTAATGGGGCATGCAAATCACCCTAGAACACCAAAACTATGGGCAATAGCACATGAAAATGTCCATAAAACGCGAAAACGACAAGTTTTTGGTCATAACTCTCAAATATATATCGTGTCTTTACAGACCATGCAAATTACCTTGGATCCCGAAAACTATGGGCAATAGCTCATGAAAACAACCATAAAACACAAAAACTGTGGCCAATAGCTCATGAAAACATCCATAAAACGCGAAAACGATGAGTTTTTGCTCGTAACTCTCAAACGTGTATCGTGTCTTTACAGGCCATGTAAATGCCCTTGGAACCCGAAAACTGTAGGAATAGCTCATGAAAACTGCCATAAAATGCGAAAACGACGTGTTTTTGGTCATGTCTCTCAAACACGTATAGGGTTTTATGGGGCGTGCGAATCGCACAAGATCACCAAAAATGTGGGCAATACCTCATGAAAACAACCAGAAAACGCGAATATGACGAGTTTTGCTCAAAACTCTCAAACGTGTATCGGGTGTTTACAGGCCATGCAAATTACCTTGGAACCGGAAAACTGTGGGCAATAGCTCAATAAAACAGCCATGAAATGCGAAAATGATGAGTTTTTGGTGATGTCTCTCAAACACGTATTGGGTTTTATGGGGCGTGCAAATCGCTGGAAAAACCAAAACTATGGGCAATAGCTCATGAAAATGGCCATAAAACGTGAAAACGACGCGTTTTTTCTCATAACACTCAAACGTGTATCGGGTGTTACGAGTCATTTAAATCGCCTTAAAACCCCAAAATTATGGGAAATAGCTCTTGAAAACGGCCATAAAACGCAAAAACGACGAGTTTTTTGTTATAACTCTCAAATATATATCTTATCTTTACAGTCCATGAAAATTCCCTTGGAACCGAAAATTATGGGCAATAGCTCATGAATACAGCCATAAAATACGAAAACGACGAGTTTTTGGTCATGTATCTCAACACGCATTGGGTTATATGGGACGTGCAAATCTCCCTGGAAAACCAAAACTGTGGTCAATAGCTCATTAAAACAGCCATAAAACGCGAAAATGATGAGTTTTTGCTCATAACTCTTAAACGTGTATCGGGTGTTACGCGTCGTTTAAATCGCCCTATAACTCCTAAACTGTGGAAAATAGCTCATGAAAACGGCCATAAAACGCGAAAACAACGAGTTTTTGGTCATAACTCTCAAATATGTATCGTGTCTTTACAGGCCATGCTAATGCCCTTGGAACCCGAAAACTGTGGGCAATAGCTCATGAAAATAGCTAGAAAACACGAAAACAACGAGTTTTTGGTCATGTTTCTGAAACATGAATTAAGTTTTATCGGGCGTGCAAATCGCCCTATAACACTAAAACTATGGGAAATAGTTTATGGCCATTTTCATGAGCGAATACAACGAGTTTTGCTCAGAAGTCTCAAACGTGTATCGGGTGTTTACAGGCCATGCAAATTACCTTGGAACCCGAAAATTGTGGGCAATAGCTCAAGAAAACGGCCATAAAATGCGAAAAAGATGAGTTTTTGGTGATGTCTGACAAAAACGTATTCGGTTTTATGGGGCGTGCAAATCGTTGGAAAAACCAAAACTATGGGAAATAGCTCATGAAAATGTCCATAAAAGGTGAAAACGACGTTTTTTTCTCATTACTCTCAAATGTGTATCGGGTGTTTTTTCTCATAACTCTCAAACGTGTATCAGGCGTTTACAGGACTTGCAAATTACCTTGGAACCCGAAAACTGTGAGCAATAGCTCAAGAAAACAGCCATAAAATGCGAAAACGATGAGTTTTTGGTCATGTCTCTCAAACATGTATTTGGTTTTATGGGGCATGCAAATCGCTGGAAAAACCAAAACTATGGGAAATAGCTCATGATAACAGCCACAAAGCACGAAAACTCGAAAATGTCGAGTTTTCGGTCATCTCTCTCAAACACGTATTGGGTTTTATGGGGCGTGCAACTCGCCCTGGAAAACCAAAACTGTGGGCAATAGCTCATTGAAACATCCATAAAACACGAAAATGAAGAGTTTTTGCTCATAACTCTTAAACGTGTATCGGGTGTTACGAGTCGTTTAAATCGCCCTACAACTCCAAAACTGTGGAAAATGGCTCATAAAAACGGCCATAAAACGCAAAAACAACGAGTTTTTGGTCATAACTCTCAAATATGTATCGTGTCTTTACAGGCCATGCTAATGCCCTTGGAACACGAGAACTGTGGGCAATAGCTCATGAAAATAGCCAGAAAAGAACGAGTTTTTGGTCATGTCTCTCAAACCTGAATTAAGTTTTATGGGGCGTGCAAATCGCCATAGAACACCAAAATTATGGGCAATAACACATTAAAATGTCCATAAAACGCGAATACGACTAGTTTTTGGTCATAACTCTCAAATATGTATCGTGTCTTCACACACCATGCAAATTACCTTGGAACCCGAAAACTGTGGGCAATAGCTCATGAAAACAACCATAAAACACAAAAATGACAAGTTTTTGGTCATGTCTCTCAAACACGTATTGGATTTTGTGGGGCGTGCAAATTGCCCTGGAACATAAAAACTATGGCCAATAGCTCATGAAAACATCCATAAAACGCGAAAATGGCGAGTTTTTGCTCATAACTCTCAAACGTGTATCGTGTCTTTTACATGCCATGCAAATGCCCTTGGGACCTGAAAACGGTGGGCAATAGCTCATGAAAACAGGCATAAAATGCGAAAACGACGAGTTTTTGGTCATGTCTCTCAAACACGTATTGGGTTTTATGGGGCGTGCAAATCACCCTAGAAAACCAAAACTGTGGGCAATAGCTCATTAAAAAAACCATAAAACACGAAAATGACGAGTTTTTGCTCATAATTCTCAAACGTGTATTGGGTGTTACGAGTCGTTTAATCACCCTAGAAATCCAAAACTGTGGAAATAGCTCATGAAAACGGCCATAAAACGCGAAAACAACGAGTTTTTGGTCATAACTCTTAAATATGTATCGTCTCTTTACAGGTCATGCTAATGCCCTTGGAACCCGAAAACTATGGGCAATAGCTCATGATAACAGCCACAAAACACGAAAACTCGAAAACGATGAGTTTACGGTCATGTCTCTCAAACACGAATTGGGTTTTATGGGGCACGCAAATCGCCCTGGAAAACCAAAACTGTGGGCAATAGCTCATTAAAACAGCCATAAAATGCGAAAATGACGAGTTTTTGCTCATAACTCTCAAACGTGTATCTGGTGTTACGAGTCGTTTAAATCGCCCTAGAACTCCAAAACTGAGGAAAATGGCTCATGAAAACGGTCATAAAACGCGATAACAACGAGTTTTTGGTAATAACAATCAAATATGTATCGTGTCTTTATAGGCCATGCTAATGCCCTTGGAACCCGAAAACAACGAGTTTTTGGTCATGTCTCTCAAACATGAATTAAGTTTTATGGGGCGTGCAAATCGCCCTAGAACACCAAAACTATGGGCAATAGCACATGAAAATATCCATAAAACGCGAAAACGACAAGTTTTTTTGTCATAACTCTCAAATATATATCGTGACTTTACAGACCATGCAAATTACCTTGGAACCCGAAAACTATGGGCAATAGCTCATGAAAACAACCATAAAACACAAAAACGACAAGTTTTTGGTCATGTCTATCAAACACGTATTGGATTTTATGGGGCGTGCAAATCGCCCTGGAACACAAAAACTGTAGCCAATAGCTCATGAAAACATCCATAAAACGCGAAAACGACGAGTTTTTGCTCATAACTCTCAAACGTGTATCGTGTATTTACAGGCCATGCAAATGCCCTTGGAACCCGAAAACTGTAGGAATAGCTCATGAAAACAGCTATAAAATGCGAAAACAATGAGTTTTTGGTCATGTCTCTCAAACATGTATTAGGTTTTATGGGGCATGCAAATCGCTGGAAAAACCAAAACTATGGGAAATAGCTCATGATAACAGCCACAAAACACGAAAACTCGAAAATGACGAGTTTTCGGTCATCTCTCTCAAACACGTATTGGGTTTTATGGGGCGTGCAAATCGCCCTGGAAAACCAAAACTGTGGGCAATAGCTCATGAAAACAGCTATAAAATGCGAAAACGACGTTTTTTGGTCATGTCTCTCAAACACGTATAGGGTTTTATGGGGCGTGCGAATCGCACTAGAACACCAAAAATGTGGGCAATGCCTCATGAAAACAGCCATAAAACGCGAATATGACGAGTTTTGCTCAGAACTCTCAGATGTGTATCGGGTGTTTACAGGCCATGCAAATTACCTTGGAACCCGAAAACTGTGGGCAATAGCTCAAGAAAACAGCCATAAAATACGAAAACGATGAGTTTTTGGTCATGTCTCGCAAACACGTATTGGGTTTTATGGGGCGTGCAAATCGCTGAAAAAACCAAAACTATGGGCAATAGCTCGTGACAATGGCCATAAAACGTGAAAACGACGCGTTTTTTCTCATAACTCTCAAACGTGTATCGGGTGTTACGAGTCATTTAAATCGCCTTAAAACCCCAAAATTATGGGCAATAGCTCATGAAAACGCCCATAAAATGCAAAAACGACGAGCTTTTTGTTATAACTCTCAAATATATATCATATCTTTACAGTCCATGCAAATTCCCTTGGAACCCAAAAATTATGGGCAATAGCTCATGAATACAGCCATAAAATACGAAAACGATGAGTTTTTGGTCATGTCTCTCAAACACGTATTGGGTTTTATGGGGCGTGCAAATCGCCCTGGAAAACCAAAAATGTGGGCAATAGCTCATTAAAACAGCAATAAAACGCGAAAATGACGAGTTTTTGCTCATAACTCTCAAACGTGTATCGGGTTTACGAGTCGTTTAAATCGCCCTATAACTCCCAAACTGTGGAAAATAGCTCATTAAAACGGCCATAAAACGCGAAAACAACGAGTTTTTGGTCATAACTCTCAAATATGTATCGTGTCTTTACAGGCCATGCTAATGCCCTTGGAACCCGAAAACTGTGGACAATAGCTCATGAAAATAGCCAGAAAACACGAAAATAACGAGTTTTTGGTCATGTTTCTCAAACATGAATTAAGTTTTATGGGGCGTGCAAATCGCCCTACAACACCAAAACTATGGGCAATACTTTATGGCCATTTTCATGAGTGAAAACGACGAGTTTTGCTCAGAACTCTCAAACGTGTATCGGGTGTTAACAGGCCATGCAAATTACCTTGGAACCCGAAAACAGTGGGCAATAGCTCCAGAAAACAACCATAAAATACGAAAAAGATGAGGTTTTGGTCATGTCTCTCAAACTTGTATTGGGTTTTATGGGGCGTGCAAATCGCTGGAAAAACCAAAACTATGGGCAATAGCTCATGAAAATGGCCATAAAACGTGAAAACGACGCGTTTTTTCTCATAACTCTCAAACGTGTATCGGATGATTTATCTCATAACTCTCAAACGTGTATCGGGTGTTTACAGGCCTTGCAAATTAACTTGGAACCCGAAAACTGTGGGCAATAGCTCAAGAAAACAGCCATAAAATGCGAAAACGATGAGTTTTTGGTCATGTCTCTCAAACACGTATTGGGTTTTACGGGGCGTGCAAATCGCTGGAAAAACCAAAACTATGGGAAATAGCTCATGATAACAGCCATAAAACACGAAAACTCGAAAACAACGAGTTTTTGGTCATGTCTCTCAAACACATATTGGGTCTTATGGGGGGTGGTGCAAATCGCCCTGGAAATCCGAAACTGTGGGCAATAGCTCATTAAAACAGCCATAAAACGCGAAAATGACGAGTTTTTGCTCATAACTCTCAAACGTGTATCGGGTGTTAAGAGTCGTTTAAATCTCCCTAGAACTCCAAATCTGTGGAAAATGGCTCATGAAAACGGCCATAAAACGCGAAAACAACGAGCTTTTGGTCATAACAATCAAAGATGTACCGTGTCTTTATAGGCCATGCTAATGCCCTTGGAACCCGAAAACAACGAGTTTTTGGTCATGTCTCTCAAACATGAATTAAGTTTTATGGGGCGTGCAAATCGCCCTAGAACACCAAAACTATGGGCAATAGCACATGAAATGTCCATAAAACGCGAAAACGACAAGTTTTTTATCATAACTCTCAAATATATATCGTGTCTTTACAGACCATGCAAATTACCTTGGAACCCGAAAACTATGGGCAATAGCTCATGAAAACAACCATAAAACACAAAAACGACATGTTTTTGGTCATGTCTCTCAAGCACGTATTGGATTTTATGGGGCGTGCAAATCGCCCTGGAACACAAAACTTGTGGCCAATAGCTCAGGAAAACATCCATAAAACGCGAAAACGACGAGTTTTTGCTCGTAACTCTCAAACGTGTATCGTGTCTTTACAGGCCATGCAAATGCCCTTGGAACCCGAAAACTGTAGGAATAGCTCATGAAAACTGCCATAAAATGCGAAAACGACGTGTTTTTGGTCATTTCTCTCAAACACGTATAGGGTTTTATGGGGCGTGCGAATCGCACTAGAACACCAAAAATGTGGGCAATACCTCATGAAAACAACCATAAAACGCGAATATGACGAGTTTTGCCTAGAACTCTCAAACGTGTATCGGGTGTTTACAGGCCATGCAAATTACCTTGGAACCCGAAAACTATGGGCAATAGCTCAAGAAAACAACCATAAAATGCGAAAATGATGAGTTTTTGGTCATGTCTCTCAAACACGTATTGGGTTTTATGGGGCGTGCAAATCGCTGAAAAAAACAAAACTATGGGCAATAGCTCATGAAAATGGCCATAAAACGTGAAAACGACGCGTTTTTTCTCATAACTCTCAAACGTGTATCGGGTGTTACGAGTCATTTAAATCGCCTTAAAACCCCAAAATTATGGGCAATAGCTCATGAAAACGGCCATAAAACGCAAAAACGACGAGTTTTTTGTTATAACTCTCAAATATATATCATATCTTTACAGTCCATGCAAATTCCCTTGGAACCCGAAATTATGGGCAATAGCTCATGAATACAGCCATAAAATATGAAAACGATGAGTTTTTGGTCATGTCTCTCAAACACGTATTGGGTTTTATGGGGCGTGCAAATCGCCTTGGAAAACCAAAACTGTGGGAAATAGCTCATTAAAACAGCAATAAAACGCGAAAATAACGAGTTTTTGCTCATAACTCTCAAACGTGTATCGGGTTTACGAGTCGTTTAAACCGCCCTATAACTCCCAAACTGTGGAAAATAGCTCATTAAAACGGCCATAAAACGCGAAAACAACGAGTTTTTGGTCATAACTCTCAAATATGTATAGTGTCTTTACAAGGCCATGCTAATGCCGTTGGAACCCGAAAACTGTGGACAATAGCTCATGAAAATAGCCAGAAAACACGAAAACAACGAGTTTTTGGTCATGTTTCTCAAACATGAATTAAGTTTTATGGGGCATGCAAATCGCCCTAGAACACCAAAACTATGGGCAATAGTTTATGGCCATTTTCATGAGCGAAAACGACGAGTTTTTGCTCAGAACTCTCAAACGTTTATCGCGTGTTTACAGGCCATGCAAATTACCTTGGAACCCGAAAACTGTGGGCAATAGCTCAAGAAAACAACCATAAAATACGAAAACGATGAGGTGTTGGTCATGTCTCTCAAACATGTTTTGGGTTTTATGGGGCGTGCAAATCGCTGGAAAAACCAAAACTATGGGCAATAGCTCATGAAAATGGCCATAAAACGTGAAAACGACGCGTTTTTTCTCATAACTCTCAAATGTGTATTGGATGATTTTTCTCATAACTCTCAAACGTGTATCGGGTGTTTACAGGCCTTGCAAATTAACTTGGAACCCGAAAAATGTGGGCAATAGCTCAAGAAAACAGCCATAAAATGTGAAAACGATGAGTTTTTGGTCATGTCTCTCAAACACGTATTGGGTTTTACGGGGCGTGCAAATCGCTGGAAAAACCAAAACTATGGGAAATAGCTCATGATAACAGCCATAAAACACGAAAACTCGAAAACAACGAGTTTTTGGTCATGTCTCTCAAACACGTATTGGGTTTTATGGGGGGTGCAAATCACCCTGGAAATCCGAAACTGTGGGCAATAGCTCATTAAAACAGCCATAAAACGCGAAAATGACGAGTTTTTGCTCATAACTCTCAAACGTGTATCGGGTGTTAAGAGTCGTTTAAATCTCCCTAGAACTCCAAATCTGTGGAAAATGGCTCATGAAAACGGCCATAAAACGCGAAAACAACGAGCTTTTGGTCATAACAATCAAAGATGTACCGTGTCTTTATAGGCCATGCTAATGCCCTTGGAACCCGAAAACAACGAGTTTTTGGTCATGTCTCTCAAACATGAATTAAGTTTTATGGGGCGTGCAAATCGCCCTAGAACACCAAAACTATGGGCAATAGCACATGAAATGTCCATAAAACGCGAAAACGACAAGTTTTTTATCATAACTCTCAAATATATATCGTGTCTTTACAGACCATGCAAATTACCTTGGAACCCGAAAACTATGGGCAATAGCTCATGAAAACAACCATAAAACACAAAAACGACATGTTTTTGGTCATGTCTCTCAAGCACGTATTGGATTTTATGGGGCGTGCAAATCGCCCTGGAACACAAAACTTGTGGCCAATAGCTCATGAAAACATCCATAAAACGCGAAAACGACGAGTTTTTGCTCGTAACTCTCAAACGTGTATCGTGTCTTTACAGGCCATGCAAATGCCCTTGGAACCCGAAAACTGTAGGAATAGCTCATGAAAACTGCCATAAAATGCGAAAACGACGTGTTTTTGGTCATTTCTCTCAAACACGTATAGGGTTTTATGGGGCGTGCGAATCGCACTAGAACACCAAAAATGTGGGCAATACCTCATGAAAACAACCATAAAACGCGAATATGACGAGTTTTGCCTAGAACTCTCAAACGTGTATCGGGTGTTTACAGGCCATGCAAATTACCTTGGAACCCGAAAACTATGGGCAATAGCTCAAGAAAACAACCATAAAATGCGAAAATGATGAGTTTTTGGTCATGTCTCTCAAACACGTATTGGGTTTTATGGGGCGTGCAAATCGCTGAAAAAAACAAAACTATGGGCAATAGCTCATGAAAATGGCCATAAAACGTGAAAACGACGCGTTTTTTCTCATAACTCTCAAACGTGTATCGGGTGTTACGAGTCATTTAAATCGCCTTAAAACCCCAAAATTATGGGCAATAGCTCATGAAAACGGCCATAAAACGCAAAAACGACGAGTTTTTTGTTATAACTCTCAAATATATATCATATCTTTACAGTCCATGCAAATTCCCTTGGAACCCGAAAATTATGGGCAATAGCTCATGAATACAGCCATAAAATATGAAAACGATGAGTTTTTGGTCATGTCTCTCAAACACGTATTGGGTTTTATGGGGCGTGCAAATCGCCTTGGAAAACCAAAACTGTGGGAAATAGCTCATTAAAACAGCAATAAAACGCGAAAATAACGAGTTTTTGCTCATAACTCTCAAACGTGTATCGGGTTTACGAGTCGTTTAAACCGCCCTATAACTCCCAAACTGTGGAAAATAGCTCATTAAAACGGCCATAAAACGCGAAAACAACGAGTTTTTGGTCATAACTCTCAAATATGTATAGTGTCTTTACAAGGCCATGCTAATGCCGTTGGAACCCGAAAACTGTGGACAATAGCTCATGAAAATAGCCAGAAAACACGAAAACAACGAGTTTTTGGTCATGTTTCTCAAACATGAATTAAGTTTTATGGGGCATGCAAATCGCCCTAGAACACCAAAACTATGGGCAATAGTTTATGGCCATTTTCATGAGCGAAAACGACGAGTTTTTGCTCAGAACTCTCAAACGTTTATCGCGTGTTTACAGGCCATGCAAATTACCTTGGAACCCGAAAACTGTGGGCAATAGCTCAAGAAAACAACCATAAAATACGAAAACGATGAGGTGTTGGTCATGTCTCTCAAACATGTTTTGGGTTTTATGGGGCGTGCAAATCGCTGGAAAAACCAAAACTATGGGCAATAGCTCATGAAAATGGCCATAAAACGTGAAAACGACGCGTTTTTTCTCATAACTCTCAAATGTGTATTGGATGATTTTTCTCATAACTCTCAAACGTGTATCGGGTGTTTACAGGCCTTGCAAATTAACTTGGAACCCGAAAAATGTGGGCAATAGCTCAAGAAAACAGCCATAAAATGTGAAAACGATGAGTTTTTGGTCATGTCTCTCAAACACGTATTGGGTTTTACGGGGCGTGCAAATCGCTGGAAAAACCAAAACTATGGGAAATAGCTCATGATAACAGCCATAAAACACGAAAACTCGAAAACAACGAGTTTTTGGTCATGTCTCTCAAACACGTATTGGGTTTTATGGGGGGTGCAAATCACCCTGGAAATCCGAAACTGTGGGCAATAGCTCATTAAAACAGCCATAAAACGCGAAAATGACGAGTTTTTGCTCATAACTCTCAAACGTGTATCGGGTGTTAAGAGTCGTTTAAATCTCCCTAGAACTCCAAATCTGTGGAAAATGGCTCATGAAAACGGCCATAAAACGCGAAAACAACGAGCTTTTGGTCATAACAATCAAAGATGTACCGTGTCTTTATAGGCCATGCTAATGCCCTTGGAACCCGAAAACAACGAGTTTTTGGTCATGTCTCTCAAACATGAATTAAGTTTTATGGGGCGTGCAAATCGCCCTAGAACACCAAAACTATGGGCAATAGCACATGAAATGTCCATAAAACGCGAAAACGACAAGTTTTTTATCATAACTCTCAAATATATATCGTGTCTTTACAGACCATGCAAATTACCTTGGAACCCGAAAACTATGGGCAATAGCTCATGAAAACAACCATAAAACACAAAAACGACATGTTTTTGGTCATGTCTCTCAAGCACGTATTGGATTTTATGGGGCGTGCAAATCGCCCTGGAACACAAAACTTGTGGCCAATAGCTCATGAAAACATCCATAAAACGCGAAAACGACGAGTTTTTGCTCGTAACTCTCAAACGTGTATCGTGTCTTTACAGGCCATGCAAATGCCCTTGGAACCCGAAAACTGTAGGAATAGCTCATGAAAACTGCCATAAAATGCGAAAACGACGTGTTTTTGGTCATTTCTCTCAAACACGTATAGGGTTTTATGGGGCGTGCGAATCGCACTAGAACACCTAAAATGTGGGCAATACCTCATGAAAACAACCATAAAACGCGAATATGACGAGTTTTGCCTAGAACTCTCAAACGTGTATCGGGTGTTTACAGGCCATGCAAATTACCTTGGAACCCGAAAACTATGGGCAATAGCTCAAGAAAACAGCCATAAAATGCGAAAATGATGAGTTTTTGGTCATGTCTCTCAAACACGTATTGGGTTTTATGGGGCGTGCAAATCGCTGAAAAAAACAAAACTATGGGCAATAGCTCATGAAAATGGCCATAAAACGTGAAAACGACGCGTTTTTTCTCATAACTCTCAAACGTGTATCGGGTGTTACGAGTCATTTAAATCGCCTTAAAACCCCAAAATTATGGGCAATAGCTCATGAAAACGGCCATAAAACGCAAAAACGACGAGTTTTTTGTTATAACTCTCAAATATATATCATATCTTTACAGTCCATGCAAATTCCCTTGGAACCCGAAAATTATGGGCAATAGCTCATGAATACAGCCATAAAATATGAAAACGATGAGTTTTTGGTCATGTCTCTCAAACACGTATTGGGTTTTATGGGGCGTGCAAATCGCCTTGGAAAACCAAAACTGTGGGAAATAGCTCATTAAAACAGCAATAAAACGCGAAAATAACGAGTTTTTGCTCATAACTCTCAAACGTGTATCGGGTTTACGAGTCGTTTAAACCGCCCTATAACTCCCAAACTGTGGAAAATAGCTCATTAAAACGGCCATAAAACGCGAAAACAACGAGTTTTTGGTCATAACTCTCAAATATGTATCGTGTCTTTACAAGGCCATGCTAATGCCGTTGGAACCCGAAAACTGTGGACAATAGCTCATGAAAATAGCCAGAAAACACGAAAACAACGAGTTTTTGGTCATGTTTCTCAAACATGAATTAAGTTTTATGGGGAATGCAAATCGCCCTAGAACACCAAAACTATGGGCAATAGTTTATGGCCATTTTCATGAGCGAAAACGACGAGTTTTTGCTCAGAACTCTCAAACGTTTATCGCGTGTTTACAGGCCATGCAAATTACCTTGGAACCCGAAAACTGTGGGCAATAGCTCAAGAAAACAACCATAAAATACGAAAACGATGAGGTGTTGGTCATGTCTCTCAAACATGTTTTGGGTTTTATGGGGCGTGCAAATCGCTGGAAAAACCAAAACTATGGGCAATAGCTCATGAAAATGGCCATAAAACGTGAAAACGACGCGTTTTTTCTCATAACTCTCAAATGTGTATTGGATGATTTTTCTCATAACTCTCAAACGTGTATCGGGTGTTTACAGGCCTTGCAAATTAACTTGGAACCCGAAAAATGTGGGCAATAGCTCAAGAAAACAGCCATAAAATGTGAAAACGATGAGTTTTTGGTCATGTCTCTCAAACACGTACTGGGTTTTACGGGGCGTGCAAATCGCTGGAAAAACCAAAACTATGGGAAATAGCTCATGATAACAGCCATAAAACACGAAAACTCGAAAACAACGAGTTTTTGGTCATGTCTCTCAAACACGTATTGGGTTTTATGGGGGGTGCAAATCACCCTGGAAATCCGAAACTGTGGGCAATAGCTCATTAAAACAGCCATAAAACGCGAAAATGACGAGTTTTTGCTCATAACTCTCAAACGTGTATCGGGTGTTAAGAGTCGTTTAAATCTCCCTAGAACTCCAAATCTGTGGAAAATGGCTCATGAAAACGGCCATAAAACGCGAAAACAACGAGCTTTTGGTCATAACAATCAAAGATGTACCGTGTCTTTATAGGCCATGCTAATGCCCTTGGAACCCGAAAACAACGAGTTTTTGGTCATGTCTCTCAAACATGAATTAAGTTTTATGGGGCGTGCAAATCGCCCTAGAACACCAAAACTATGGGCAATAGCACATGAAATGTCCATAAAACGCGAAAACGACAAGTTTTTTATCATAACTCTCAAATATATATCGTGTCTTTACAGACCATGCAAATTACCTTGGAACCCGAAAACTATGGGCAATAGCTCATGAAAACAACCATAAAACACAAAAACGACATGTTTTTGGTCATGTCTCTCAAGCACGTATTGGATTTTATGGGGCGTGCAAATCGCCCTGGAACACAAAACTTGTGGCCAATAGCTCATGAAAACATCCATAAAACGCGAAAACGACGAGTTTTTGCTCGTAACTCTCAAACGTGTATCGTGTCTTTACAGGCCATGCAAATGCCCTTGGAACCCGAAAACTGTAGGAATAGCTCATGAAAACTGCCATAAAATGCGAAAACGACGTGTTTTTGGTCATTTCTCTCAAACACGTATAGGGTTTTATGGGGCGTGCGAATCGCACTAGAACACCAAAAATGTGGGCAATACCTCATGAAAACAACCATAAAACGCGAATATGACGAGTTTTGCCTAGAACTCTCAAACGTGTATCGGGTGTTTACAGGCCATGCAAATTACCTTGGAACCCGAAAACTATGGGCAATAGCTCAAGAAAACAACCATAAAATGCGAAAATGATGAGTTTTTGGTCATGTCTCTCAAACACGTATTGGGTTTTATGGGGCGTGCAAATCGCTGAAAAAAACAAAACTATGGGCAATAGCTCATGAAAATGGCCATAAAACGTGAAAACGACGCGTTTTTTCTCATAACTCTCAAACGTGTATCGGGTGTTACGAGTCATTTAAATCGCCTTAAAACCCCAAAATTATGGGCAATAGCTCATGAAAACGGCCATAAAACGCAAAAACGACGAGTTTTTTGTTATAACTCTCAAATATATATCATATCTTTATAGTCCATGCAAATTCCCTTGGAACCCGAAAATTATGGGCAATAGCTCATGAATACAGCCATAAAATATGAAAACGATAAGTTTTTGGTCATGTCTCTCAAACACGTATTGGGTTTTATGGGGCGTGCAAATCGCCTTGGAAAACCAAAACTGTGGGAAATAGCTCATTAAAACAGCAATAAAACGCGAAAATAACGAGTTTTTGCTCATAACTCTCAAACGTGTATCGGGTTTACGAGTCGTTTAAACCGCCCTATAACTCCCAAACTGTGGAAAATAGCTCATTAAAACGGCCATAAAACGCGAAAACAACGAGTTTTTGGTCATAACTCTCAAATATGTATCGTGTCTTTACAAGGCCATGCTAATGCCGTTGGAACCCGAAAACTGTGGACAATAGCTCATGAAAATAGCCAGAAAACACGAAAACAACGAGTTTTTGGTCATGTTTCTCAAACATGAATTAAGTTTTATGGGGAATGCAAATCGCCCTAGAACACCAAAACTATGGGCAATAGTTTATGGCCATTTTCATGAGCGAAAACGACGAGTTTTTGCTCAGAACTCTCAAACGTTTATCGCGTGTTTACAGGCCATGCAAATTACCTTGGAACCCGAAAACTGTGGGCAATAGCTCAAGAAAACAACCATAAAATACGAAAACGATGAGGTGTTGGTCATGTCTCTCAAACATGTTTTGGGTTTTATGGGGCGTGCAAATCGCTGGAAAAACCAAAACTATGGGCAATAGCTCATGAAAATGGCCATAAAACGTGAAAACGACGCGTTTTTTCTCATAACTCTCAAATGTGTATTGGATGATTTTTCTCATAACTCTCAAACGTGTATCGGGTGTTTACAGGCCTTGCAAATTAACTTGGAACCCGAAAAATGTGGGCAATAGCTCAAGAAAACAGCCATAAAATGTGAAAACGATGAGTTTTTGGTCATGTCTCTCAAACACGTACTGGGTTTTACGGGGCGTGCAAATCGCTGGAAAAACCAAAACTATGGGAAATAGCTCATGATAACAGCCATAAAACACGAAAACTCGAAAACAACGAGTTTTTGGTCATGTCTCTCAAACACGTATTGGGTTTTATGGGGGGTGCAAATCACCCTGGAAATCCGAAACTGTGGGCAATAGCTCATTAAAACAGCCATAAAACGCGAAAATGACGAGTTTTTGCTCATAACTCTCAAACGTGTATCGGGTGTTAAGAGTCGTTTAAATCTCCCTAGAACTCCAAATCTGTGGAAAATGGCTCATGAAAACGGCCATAAAACGCGAAAACAACGAGCTTTTGGTCATAACAATCAAAGATGTACCGTGTCTTTATAGGCCATGCTAATGCCCTTGGAACCCGAAAACAACGAGTTTTTGGTCATGTCTCTCAAACATGAATTAAGTTTTATGGGGCGTGCAAATCGCCCTAGAACACCAAAACTATGGGCAATAGCACATGAAATGTCCATAAAACGCGAAAACGACAAGTTTTTTATCATAACTCTCAAATATATATCGTGTCTTTACAGACCATGCAAATTACCTTGGAACCCGAAAACTATGGGCAATAGCTCATGAAAACAACCATAAAACACAAAAACGACATGTTTTTGGTCATGTCTCTCAAGCATGTATTGGATTTTATGGGGCGTGCAAATCGCCCTGGAACACAAAACTTGTGGCCAATAGCTCATGAAAACATCCATAAAACGCGAAAACGACGAGTTTTTGCTCGTAACTCTCAAACGTGTATCGTGTCTTTACAGGCCATGCAAATGCCCTTGGAACCCGAAAACTGTAGGAATAGCTCATGAAAACTGCCATAAAATGCGAAAACGACGTGTTTTTGGTCATTTCTCTCAAACACGTATAGGGTTTTATGGGGCGTGCGAATCGCACTAGAACACCAAAAATGTGGGCAATACCTCATGAAAACAACCATAAAACGCGAATATGACGAGTTTTGCCTAGAACTCTCAAACGTGTATCGGGTGTTTACAGGCCATGCAAATTACCTTGGAACCCGAAAACTATGGGCAATAGCTCAAGAAAACAGCCATAAAATGCGAAAATGATGAGTTTTTGGTCATGTCTCTCAAACACGTATTGGGTTTTATGGGGCGTGCAAATCGCTGAAAAAAACAAAACTATGGGCAATAGCTCATGAAAATGGCCATAAAACGTGAAAACGACGCGTTTTTTCTCATAACTCTCAAACGTGTATCGGGTGTTACGAGTCATTTAAATCGCCTTAAAACCCCAAAATTATGGGCAATAGCTCATGAAAACGGCCATAAAACGCAAAAACGACGAGTTTTTTGTTATAACTCTCAAATATATATCATATCTTTAGTCCATGCAAATTCCCTTGGAACCCGAAAATTATGGGCAATAGCTCATGAATACAGCCATAAAATATGAAAACGATAAGTTTTTGGTCATGTCTCTCAAACACGTATTGGGTTTTATGGGGCGTGCAAATCGCCTTGGAAAACCAAAACTGTGGGAAATAGCTCATTAAAACAGCAATAAAACGCGAAAATAACGAGTTTTTGCTCATAACTCTCAAACGTGTATCGGGTTTACGAGTCGTTTAAACCGCCCTATAACTCCCAAACTGTGGAAAATAGCTCATTAAAACGGCCATAAAACGCGAAAACAACGAGTTTTTGGTCATAACTCTCAAATATGTATCGTGTCTTTACAAGGCCATGCTAATGCCGTTGGAACCCGAAAACTGTGGACAATAGCTCATGAAAATAGCCAGAAAACACGAAAACAACGAGTTTTTGGTCATGTTTCTCAAACATGAATTAAGTTTTATGGGGAATGCAAATCGCCCTAGAACACCAAAACTATGGGCAATAGTTTATGGCCATTTTCATGAGCGAAAACGACGAGTTTTTGCTCAGAACTCTCAAACGTTTATCGCGTGTTTACAGGCCATGCAAATTACCTTGGAACCCGAAAACTGTGGGCAATAGCTCAAGAAAACAACCATAAAATACGAAAACGATGAGGTGTTGGTCATGTCTCTCAAACATGTTTTGGGTTTTATGGGGCGTGCAAATCGCTGGAAAAACCAAAACTATGGGCAATAGCTCATGAAAATGGCCATAAAACGTGAAAACGACGCGTTTTTTCTCATAACTCTCAAATGTGTATTGGATGATTTTTCTCATAACTCTCAAACGTGTATCGGGTGTTTACAGGCCTTGCAAATTAACTTGGAACCCGAAAAATGTGGGCAATAGCTCAAGAAAACAGCCATAAAATGTGAAAACGATGAGTTTTTGGTCATGTCTCTCAAACACGTACTGGGTTTTACGGGGCGTGCAAATCGCTGGAAAAACCAAAACTATGGGAAATAGCTCATGATAACAGCCATAAAACACGAAAACTCGAAAACAACGAGTTTTTGGTCATGTCTCTCAAACACGTATTGGGTTTTATGGGGGGTGCAAATCACCCTGGAAATCCGAAACTGTGGGCAATAGCTCATTAAAACAGCCATAAAACGCGAAAATGACGAGTTTTTGCTCATAACTCTCAAACGTGTATCGGGTGTTAAGAGTCGTTTAAATCTCCCTAGAACTCCAAATCTGTGGAAAATGGCTCATGAAAACGGCCATAAAACGCGAAAACAACGAGCTTTTGGTCATAACAATCAAAGATGTACCGTGTCTTTATAGGCCATGCTAATGCCCTTGGAACCCGAAAACAACGAGTTTTTGGTCATGTCTCTCAAACATGAATTAAGTTTTATGGGGCGTGCAAATCGCCCTAGAACACCAAAACTATGGGCAATAGCACATGAAATGTCCATAAAACGCGAAAACGACAAGTTTTTTATCATAACTCTCAAATATATATCGTGTCTTTACAGACCATGCAAATTACCTTGGAACCCGAAAACTATGGGCAATAGCTCATGAAAACAACCATAAAACACAAAAACGACATGTTTTTGGTCATGTCTCTCAAGCACGTATTGGATTTTATGGGGCGTGCAAATCGCCCTGGAACACAAAACTTGTGGCCAATAGCTCATGAAAACATCCATAAAACGCGAAAACGACGAGTTTTTGCTCGTAACTCTCAAACGTGTATCGTGTCTTTACAGGCCATGCAAATGCCCTTGGAACCCGAAAACTGTAGGAATAGCTCATGAAAACTGCCATAAAATGCGAAAACGACGTGTTTTTGGTCATTTCTCTCAAACACGTATAGGGTTTTATGGGGCGTGCGAATCGCACTAGAACACCAAAAATGTGGGCAATACCTCATGAAAACAACCATAAAACGCGAATATGACGAGTTTTGCCTAGAACTCTCAAACGTGTATCGGGTGTTTACAGGCCATGCAAATTACCTTGGAACCCGAAAACTATGGGCAATAGCTCAAGAAAACAGCCATAAAATGCGAAAATGATGAGTTTTTGGTCATGTCTCTCAAACACGTATTGGGTTTTATGGGGCGTGCAAATCGCTGAAAAAAACAAAACTATGGGCAATAGCTCATGAAAATGGCCATAAAACGTGAAAACGACGCGTTTTTTCTCATAACTCTCAAACGTGTATCGGGTGTTACGAGTCATTTAAATCGCCTTAAAACCCCAAAATTATGGGCAATAGCTCATGAAAACGGCCATAAAACGCAAAAACGACGAGTTTTTTGTTATAACTCTCAAATATATATCATATCTTTACAGTCCATGCAAATTCCCTTGGAACCCGAAAATTATGGGCAATAGCTCATGAATGCAGCCATAAAATACGAAAACGATGAGTTTTTGGTCATGTCTCTCAAACACGTATTGGGTTTTATGGGGCGTGCAAATCGCCCTGGAAAACCAAAACTGTGGGCAATAGCTTATTAAAACAGCAATAAAACGCGAAAATGACGAGTTTTTGCTCATAACTCTCAAACGTGTATCGGGTGTTACGAGTCGTTTAAATCGCCCTAGAACTTCAAATCTGTGGAAAATGGCTCATGAAAACGGCCATAAAACGCGAAAACAACGAGTTTTTGGTCATAACAATCAAAGATGTATCGTGTCTTTACAGGCCATGCTAATGCCCTTGGAACCCGAAAACAACGAGGTTTTGGTCATGTCTCTCAAATATGAATTAAGTTTTATGGGGCGTGCAAATCGCCCTAGAACACCAAAACTATGGGCAATAGCACATGAAAATGTCTATAAAACGCGAAAACGACAAGTTTTTGGTCATAACTCTCAAACATATATCATGTCTTTACAGACCATGCAAATTACCTTGGAACCCGAAAACTATGGGCAATAGATCATGAAAACAACCATAAAACACAAAAACGACAAGTTTTTGGTCATGTCTCTCAAGCACGTATTGGATTTTATGGGGCGTGCAAATCGCCCTGGAACACAAAAATTGTGGCCAATAGCTCATGAAAACTTCCATAAAACACGAAAACGACGAGTTTTTGCTCGTAACTCTCAAACATGTATCGTGTCTTTACAGGCCATGCAAATGCCCTTGGAACCCGAAAACTGTAGGAATAGCTCATGAAAACTGCTATAAAATGCGAAAACGACGTGTTTTTGGTCATGTCTCTCAAACACGTATAGGGTTTTATGGGGCGTGCGAATCGCACTAGAACACCAAAAATATGGGCAATACCTCATGAAAACAACCATAAATTGCGAATATGACGAGTTTTGCTCAGAACTCTCAAACGTGTATCGGGTGTTTACAGGCCATGCAAATTACCTTGGAACCCGAAAACTATGGGCAATAGCTCAAGAAAACAACCATAAAATGCGAAAATGATGAGTTTTTGGTCATGTCTCTCAAACACGTATTGGGTTTTATGGGGCGTGCAAATCGCTGAAACAACCAAAACTATGGGCAATAGCTCATGAAAATGGCCATAAAACGTGAAAACGACGCGTTTTTTCTCATAAATCTCAAACGTGTATCGGGTGTTACGACTCATTTAAATCGCCTTAAAACCCCAAAATTATGGGCAATAGCTCATGAAAACGGCCATAAAACGCAAAAAAGACGAGTGTTTTGTTATTACTCTCAAATATATATCATATCTTTACAGTCCATGAAAATTTCCTTGGAACCCGAAAATTATGGGAAATAGCTCATGAATACAGCCATAAAATACGAAAACGACGAGTTTCTGGTCATGTCTCTCAAACACGCATTGGGTTTTATGGGGCGTGCAAATTGCCCTGGAAAAACCAAAACTGTGGTCAATAGCTCATTAAAACAGCCATAAAACGCGAAAATGACGAGTTTTTGCTCATAACTCTCAAACGTGTATCGGGTGTTACGCGTTGTTTAAATCACCCTATAACTCCCAAACTGTGCAAAATAGCTCATAAAAACGGCCATAAAACGCGAAAACAACGAGTTTTTGGTCATAACTCTCAAATATGTATCGTGTCTTTACAGGCCATGCTAATGCCCTTGGAACCCGAAAACTGTGGACAATAGCTCATGAAAATATCCAGAAAAGACGAAAACAACGAGTTTTTGGGCATGTTTCTCAAACATGAATTAAGTTTTATGGGGCGTGCAAATCGCCCTAGAACACCAAAACTATGGGCAATAGTTTATGGCCATTTTCATGAGCGAAAACGACGAGTTTTGCTCAGAACTCTCAAACGTGTATTGGGTGTTTACAGGCCATGCAAATTACCTTGGAACCCGAAAACTGTGGGAAATAGCACAAGAAAACAACCATAAAATACGAAAATGATGAGGTTTTGGTCATGTCTCTCAAACATGTATTGGGTTTTATGGGGCGTGCAAATCGCTGGAAAAACCAAAACTATGGGCAATAGCTCATGAAAATGGCCATAAAACGTGAAAACGACGCGTTTTTTTCTCATAACTCTCAAACGTGTATCGGGTGATTTTTATCATAACTCTCAAACATGTATCGGGTGTTCACAGGCCTTGCAAATTAACTTGGAACCCGAAAACTGTGGCCAATAGCTCAAGAAAACAGCCATAAAATGCGAAAACGATGAGTTTTTGGTCATGTCTCTCAAACACGTATTGGGTTTTACAGGGCGTGCAAATCGCTGGAAAAACCAAAACTGTGGGCAATAGCTCATGATAACAGCCATAAAACTCGAAAACTCGAAAACAATGAGTTTTTGGTTATGTCTCTCAAACACGTATTGGGTTTTATGGGGGGTGCAAATCGCCCTGGAAATCCAAAACTGTGGGCAATAGCTCATTAAAACAGCCATAAAACGCGAAAATGACGAGTTTTTGCTCATAGCTCTCAAACGTGTATCGGGAGTTACGAGTCGTTTAAATCGCCCTAGAACTCCAAATCTGTGGAAAATGGCTCATGAAAACGGCCATAAAACGCGAAAACAACGAGTTTTTGGTCATAACAATCAAAGATGTATCGTGTCTTTATAGGCCATGCTAATGCCCTTGGAACCCGAAAACAACGAGTTTTTGGTCATGTCTCTCAAACATGAATTAAGTTTTATGGGCCGTGCAAATCGCCCTAGAACACCAAAACTATGGGCAATAGCACATGAAAATGTCCATAAAACGCGAAAACGACAAGTTTTTGGTCATAACTCTCAAATATATATCGTGTCTTTACAGACCATGCAAATTACCTTGGAACCCGAAAACTATGGGCAATAGATCATGAAAATAACCAAAAAACACAAAAACGACAATATTTTGGTCATGTCTCTCAAGCACGTATTGGATTTTATGGGGCGTGCAAATCGCCCTGGAACACAAAAATTGTGGCCAATAGCTCATGAAAACATCCATAAAACGCGAAAACGACGAGTTTTTGCTCGTAACTCTCAAACGTGTATCGTGTCTTTACAGGCCATGCAAATGACCTTGGAACCCGAAAACTGTAGGAATAGCTCATGAAAACTGCCATAAAATGCGAAAACGACGTGTTTTTGGTCATTTCTCGCAAACACGTATAGGGTTTTATGGGGTGTGCGAATCACACTAGAACACCAAAAATGTGGGCAATACCTCATGAAAACAACCATAAAACGCGAATATGACGAGTTTTGCTCAGAACTCTCAAACGTGTATCGGGTGTTTACAGGCCATGCAAATTACCTTGGAACCCGAAAACTATGGGCAATAGCTCAAGAAAACAGCCATAAAATGCGAAAATGATGAGTTTTTGGTCATGTCTCGCAAACACGTATTGGGTTTTATGGGGCGTGCAAATCGCTGAAAAAACCAAAACTATGGGCAATAGCTCGTGACAATGGCCATAAAACGTGAAAACGACGCGTTTTTTCTCATAACTCTCAAACGTGTATCGGGTGTTACGAGTCATTTAAATCGCCTTAAAACCCCAAAATTATGGGCAATAGCTCATGAAAACGCCCATAAAACACAAAAACGACGAGTTTTTTTGTTATAACTCTCAAATATATATCATATCTTTACAGTCCATGCAAATTCCCTTGGAACCCGAAAATTATGGGCAATAGCTCATGAATACAGCCATAAAATACGAAAAGGATGAGTTTTTGGTCATGTCTCTCAAACACGTATTTGGTTTTATGGGGCGTGCAAATCGCCCTGGAAAACCAAAATTGTGGGCAATAGCTCATTAAAACAGCAATAAAACGCGAAAATGACGAGTTTTTGGTCATAACTCTCAAACGTGTATCTGGTTTACGAGTCGTTTAAATCACCCTATAACTCCCAAACTGTGGAAAATAGCTCATTAAAACGGCCATAAAACACGAAAACAACAAGTTTTTTCTCATAACTCTCAAATATGTATCGTGTCTTTACAGGCCATGCTAATGCCGTTGGAACCCGAAAACTGTGGACAATAGCTCATGAAAATAGCCAGAAAACATGAAAACAACAAGTTTTTGGTCATGTTTCTCAAACATGAATTAAGTTTTATGGGGCGTGCAAATCGCCCTAGAACACCAAAACTATGGGCAATAGTTTATGGCCATTTTCATGAGTGAAAACGACGAGTTTTGCTCAGAACTCTCAAACGTGTATCGGGTGTTAATAGGCCATGCAAATTACCTTGGAACCCGAAAACTGTGGGCAATAGCTCAAGAAAACAACCATAAAATACGAAACGATGAGGTTTTGGTCATGTCTCTCAAACATGTATTGGGTTTTATGGGGCGTGCAAATCGCTGGAAAAACCAAAACTATGGGCAATAGCTCATGAAAATGGCCATAAAACGTGAAAACAACGCGTTTTTTCTCATAACTCTCAAACGTGTATCGGATGATTTTTCTCATAACTCTCAAACGTGTATCGGGTATTTACAGGCCTTGCAAATTAACTTGGAACCCGAAAACTGTGGGCAATAGCTCAAGAAAACAACCATAAAATGCGAAAACAATGAGTTTTTGGTCATGTCTCTCTAACACGTATAGGTTTTTACGGGGAGTGCAAATCGCTGGAAAAACCAAAACTATGGGAAATAGCTCATGATAACAGCCATAAAACACGAAAACTCGAAAACAACGAGTTTTTGGTCATGTCTCTCAAACACGTATTGTGTTTTATGGGGGGGTGCAAATCGCCCTGGAAATCCGAAACTGTGGGCAATAGCTCATTAAGACAGCCATAAAACGCGAAAATGATGAGTTTTTGCTCATAACTCTCAAACGTGTATCGGGTGTTACGAGTCGTTTAAATCGCCCGAGAACTCCAAATCTGTGGAAAATGGCTCATGAAAATGGCCATAAAACGCGAAAACAACGAGTTTTTGGTCATAATAATCAAAGATGTATCGTGTCTTTATAGGCCATGCTAATGCCCTTGGAACCCGAAAACAACGAGTTTTTGGTCATGTCTCTCAAACATGAATTAAGTTTTATGGGGCGTGCAAATCGCCCTAGAACACCAAAACTATGGGCAATAGCACATGAAAATGTCCATAAAACGCGAACACGACAAGTTTTTGGTCATAACTCTCAAATATATATCGTGTCTTTACAGACCATGCAAATTACCCTGGAACCCGAAAACTTTGGGCAATAGCTCATGAAAACAACCATAAAACACAAAAATGACAAGTTTTTGGTCATGTCTATCAAGCACGTATTGGATTTTATGGGGCGTGCAAATCGCCCTGGAACACAAAAATTGTGGCCAATAGCTCATGAAAACATCCATAAAACACGAAAACGACGAGTTTTTGCTCGTAACTCTCAAACGTGTATCGTGTCTTTACAGGCCTTGCAAATTCCCTTGGAACCCGAAAACTGTAGGAATAGCTCATGAAACCTGCCATAAAATGCGAAAACGACGTGTTTTTGGTCATTTCTCTCAAACACGTATAGGGTTTTATGGGGCGTGCGAATCGCACTAGAACACCAAAAATGTGGGCAATACCTCATGAAAACAACCATAAAACGCGAATATGACGAGTTTTGCCTGGAACTCTCAAACGTGTATCGGGTGTTTACAAGCCATGCAAATTACATTGGAACCCGAAAATTGTGGGCAATAGCTCAAGAAAACAGCCATAAAATGCGAAAAATGATGAGTTTTTGGTCATGTCTCGCAAACACGTATTGGGTTTTATGGGGCGTGCAAATCGCTGAAAAAACCAAAACTATGGGCAATAGCTCATGAAAATGGCCATAAAACGTGAAAACGACGCGTTTTTTCTCATAACTCTCAAACGTGTATCGGGTGTTACGAGTCATTTAAATCGCCTTAAAACCCCAAAATTATGGGCAATAGCTCATGAAAACGGCCATAAAACGCAAAAACGACGAGTTTTTTGTTATAACGCTCAAATATATATCATATCTTTACAGTCCATGCAAATTCCCTTGGAACCCGAAAATTATGGGCAATAGCTCATGAATACAGCCATAAAATACGAAAACGATGAGTTTTTGGTCATGTCTCTCAAACACGTATTGAGTTTTATGGGGCGTGCAAATCGCCCTGGAAAACCAAAACTGTGGGCAATAGCTCATTAAAACAGCAATAAAACGCGAAAATGATGAGTTTTTGCTCATAACTCTCAAACGTGTATCGGGTGTTACGAGTCGTTTAAATCGCCCTAGAACTTCAAATCTGTGGAAAATGGCTCATGAAAACGGCCATAAAACGCGAAAACAATGAGTTTTTGGTCATAACAATCAAAGATGTATCGTGTCTTTACAGGCCATGCTAATGCCCTTGGAACCCGAAAACAACGAGGTTTTGGTCATGTCTCTCAAACATGAATTAAGTTTTATGGGGCGTGCAAATCGCCCTAGAACACCAAAACTATGGGCAATAGCACATGAAAATGTCTATAAAACGCGAAAACGACAAGTTTTTGGTCATAACTCTCAAACATATATCATGTCTTTACAGACCATGCAAATTACCTTGGAACCCGAAAACTATGGGCAATAGATCATGAAAACAACCATAAAACACAAAAACGACAAGTTTTTGGTCATGTCTCTCAAGCACGTATTGGATTTTATGGGGCGTGCAAATCGCCCTGGAACACAAAAATTGTGGCCAATAGCTCATGAATACAGCCATAAAACACGAAAACGACGAGTTTTTGCTCGTAACTCTCAAACATGTATCGTGTCTTTACAGGCCATGCAAATGCCCTTGGAACCCGAAAACTGTAGGAATAGCTCATGAAAACTGCTATAAAATGCGAAAACGACGTGTTTCTGGTCATGTCTCTCAAACACGTATAGGGTTTTATGGGGCGTGCGAATCGCACTAGAACACCAAAAATATGGGCAATACCTCATGAAAACAACCATAAATTGCGAATATGACGAGTTTTGCTCAGAACTCTCAAACGTGTATCGGGTGTTTACAGGCCATGCAAATTACCTTGGAACCCGAAAACTGTGGGCAATAGCTCAAGAAAACAACCATAAAATGCGAAAATGATGAGATTTTGGTCATGTCTCTCAAACACGTATTGGGTTTTATGGGGCGCGCAAATCGCTGAAAAAACCAAAACTATGGGCAATAGCTCATGAAAGTGGCCATAAAACGTGAAAACGACGCGTTTTTTCTCATAAATCTCAAACGTGTATCGGGTGTTACGAGTCATTTAAATCGCCTTAAAACCCCAAAATTATGGGCAATAGCTCATGAAAAGGGCCATAAAACGCAAAAAATACGAGTGTTTTGTTATAACTCTCAAATATATATCATATCTTTACAGTCCATGAAAATTTCCTTGGAACCCGAAAATTATGGGAAATAGCTCATGAATACAGCCATAAAATACGAAAACGACGAGTTTCTGGTCATGTCTCTCAAACACGCATTGGGTTTTATGGGGCGTGCAAATCGCCCTGGAAAAACCAAAACTGTGGTCAATAGCTCATTAAAACAGCCATAAAACGCGAAAATGACGAGTTTTTGCTCATAACTCTCAAACGTCTATCGGGTGTTACGCGTCGTTTAAATCACCCTATAACTCCCAAACTGTGCAAAATAGCTCATATAAACGGCCATAAAACGCGAAAACAACGAGTTTTTGGTCATAACTCTCAAATATGTATCGTGTCTTTACAGGCCATGCTAATGCCCTTGGAACCCGAAAACTGTGGACAATAGCTCATGAAAATAGCCAGAAAACACGAAAACAACGAGTTTTTGGGCATGTTTCTCAAACATGAATTAAGTTTTATGGGGCGTGCAAATCGCCCTAGAACACCAAAACTATGGGCAATAGTTTATGGCCATTTTCATGAGCGAAAACGACGAGTTTTGCTCAGAACTCTCAAACGTGTGTTGGGTGTTTACAGGCCATGCAAATTACCTTGGAACCCGAAAACTGTGGGAAATAGCACAAGAAAACAACCATAAAATACGAAAACGATGAGGTTTTGGTCATGTCTCTCAAACATGTATTGGGTTTTATGGGGCGTGCAAATCGCTGGAAAAACCAAAACTATGGGCAATAGCTCATGAAAATGGCCATAAAACGTGAAAACGACGCGTTTTTTCTCATAACTCGCAAACGTGTATCGGATGATTTTTCTCATAACTCTCAAACATGTATCGGGTGTTCACAGGCCTTGCAAATTAACTTGGGACCCGAAAACTGTGGCCAATAGCTCAAGAAAACAGCCATAAAATGCGAAAACGATGAGTTTTTGGTCATGTCTCTCAAACACGTATTGGGTTTTACGGGGCGTGCAAATCGCTGGAAAAACCAAAACTGTGGGCAATAGCTCATGATAACAGCCATAAAACACGAAAACTCGAAAACAATGAGTTTTTGGTCATGTCTCTCAAACACGTATTGGGTTTTATGGGGGGTGCAAATCGCCCTGGAAATCCGAAACTGTGGGCAATAGCTCATTAAAACAGCCATAAAACGCGAAAATGACGAGTTTTTCCTCATAACTCTCAAACGTGTATCGGGAGTTACGAGTCGTTTAAATCGCCCTAGAACTCCAAATCTGTGGAAACTGGCTCATGAAAACGGCCATAAAACGCGAAAACAATGAGTTTTTGGTCATAACAATCAAAGATGTATCGTGTCTTTACAGGCCATGCTAATGCCCTTGGAATCCGAAAACAACGAGTTTTTGGTCATGTCTCTCAAACATGAATTAAGTTTTATGTGGCGTGCAAATCGCCCTAGAACACCAAAACTATGGGCAGTAGCACATGAAAATGTCCATAAAACGCGAAAACGACAAGTTTTTGGTCATAACTCTCAAACATATATCATGTCTTTACAGACCATGCAAATTACCTTGGAACCCGAAAACTATGGGCAATAGATCATGAAAACAACCATAAAACACAAAAACGACAAGTTTTTGGTCATGTCTCTCAAGCACGTATTGGATTTTATGGGGCGTGCAAATCGCCCTGGAACACAAAAATTGTGGCCAATAGCTCATGAAAGCATCCATAAAACGCGAAAACGACGAGTTTTTGCTCGTAACTCTCAAACGTGTATCGTGTCTTTACAGGCCATGCAAATGCCCTTGGAACCCGAAAACTGTAGGAATAGCTCATGAAAACTGCTATAAAATGCGAAAACGACGTGTTTCTGGTCATGTCTCTCAAACACGTATAGGGTTTTATGGGGCGTGCGAATCGCACTAGAACACCAAAAATATGGGCAATACCTCATGAAAACAACCATAAATTGCGAATATGACGAGTTTTGCTCAGAACTCTCAAACGTGTATCGGGTGTTTACAGGCCATGCAAATTACCTTGGAACCCGAAAACTGTGGGCAATAGCTCAAGAAAACAACCATAAAATGCGAAAATGATGAGTTTTTGGTCATGTCTCTCAAACACGTATTGGGTTTTATGGGGCGCGCAAATCGCTGAAAAAACCAAAACTATGGGCAATAGCTCATGAAAATGGCCATAAAACGTGAAAACGACGCGTTTTTTCTCATAAATCTCAAACGTGTATCGGGTGTTACGAGTCATTTAAATCGCCTTAAAACCCCAAAATTATGGGCAATAGCTCATGAAAAGGGCCATAAAACGCAAAAAATACGAGTGTTTTGTTATAACTCTCAAATATATATCATATCTTTACAGTCCATGAAAATTTCCTTGGAACCCGAAAATTATGGGAAATAGCTCATGAATACAGCCATAAAATACGAAAACGACGAGTTTCTGGTCATGTCTCTCAAACACGCATTGGGTTTTATGGGGCGTGCAAATCGCCCTGGAAAAACCAAAACTGTGGTCAATAGCTCATTAAAACAGCCATAAAACGCGAAAATGACGAGTTTTTGCTCATAACTCTCAAACGTCTATCGGGTGTTACGCGTCGTTTAAATCACCCTATAACTCCCAAACTGTGCAAAATAGCTCATATAAACGGCCATAAAACGCGAAAACAACGAGTTTTTGGTCATAACTCTCAAATATGTATCGTGTCTTTACAGGCCATGCTAATGCCCTTGGAACCCGAAAACTGTGGACAATAGCTCATGAAAATAGCCAGAAAACACGAAAACAACGAGTTTTTGGGCATGTTTCTCAAACATGAATTAAGTTTTATGGGGCGTGCAAATCGCCCTAGAACACCAAAACTATGGGCAATAGTTTATGGCCATTTTCATGAGCGAAAACGACGAGTTTTGCTCAGAACTCTCAAACGTGTGTTGGGTGTTTACAGGCCATGCAAATTACCTTGGAACCCGAAAACTGTGGGAAATAGCACAAGAAAACAACCATAAAATACGAAAACGATGAGGTTTTGGTCATGTCTCTCAAACATGTATTGGGTTTTATGGGGCGTGCAAATCGCTGGAAAAACCAAAACTATGGTCAATAGCTCATGAAAATGGCCATAAAACGTGAAAACGACGCGTTTTTTCTCATAACTCGCAAACGTGTATCGGATGATTTTTCTCATAACTCTCAAACATGTATCGGGTGTTCACAGGCCTTGCAAATTAACTTGGGACCCGAAAACTGTGGCCAATAGCTCAAGAAAACAGCCATAAAATGCGAAAACGATGAGTTTTTGGTCATGTCTCTCAAACACGTATTGGGTTTTACGGGGCGTGCAAATCGCTGGAAAAACCAAAACTGTGGGCAATAGCTCATGATAACAGCCATAAAACACGAAAACTCGAAAACAATGAGTTTTTGGTCATGTCTCTCAAACGCGTATTGGGTTTTATGGGGGGTGCAAATCGCCCTGGAAATCCGAAACTGTGGGCAATAGCTCATTAAAACAGCCATAAAACGCGAAAATGACGAGTTTTTCCTCATAACTCTCAAACGTGTATCGGGAGTTACGAGTCGTTTAAATCGCCCTAGAACTCCAAATCTGTGGAAAATGGCTCATGAAAACGGCCATAAAACGCGAAAACAATGAGTTTTTGGTCATAACAATCAAAGATGTATCGTGTCTTTACAGGCCATGCTAATGCCCTTGGAACCCGAAAACAACGAGTTTTTGGTCATGTCTCTCAAACATGAATTAAGTTTTATGGGGCGTGCAAATCGCCCTAGAACACCAAAACTATGGGCAGTAGCACATGAAAATGTCCATAAAACGCGAAAACGACAAGTTTTTGGTCATAACTCTCAAACATATATCATGTCTTTACAGACCATGCAAATTACCTTGGAACCCGAAAACTATGGGCAATAGATCATGAAAACAACCATAAAACACAAAAACGACAAGTTTTTGGTCATGTCTCTCAAGCACGTATTGGATTTTATGGGGCGTGCAAATCGCCCTGGAACACAAAAATTGTGGCCAATAGCTCATGAAAGCATCCATAAAACGCGAAAACGACGAGTTTTTGCTCGTAACTCTCAAACGTGTATCGTGTCTTTACAGGCCATGCAAATGCCCTTGGAACCCGAAAACTGTAGGAATAGCTCATGAAAACTGCTATAAAATGCGAAAACGACGTGTTTCTGGTCATGTCTCTCAAACACGTATAGGGTTTTATGGGGCGTGCGAATCGCACTAGAACACCAAAAATATGGGCAATACCTCATGAAAACAACCATAAATTGCGAATATGACGAGTTTTGCTCAGAACTCTCAAACGTGTATCGGGTGTTTACAGGCCATGCAAATTACCTTGGAACCCGAAAACTGTGGGCAATAGCTCAAGAAAACAACCATAAAATGCGAAAATGATGAGTTTTTGGTCATGTCTCTCAAACACGTATTGGGTTTTATGGGGCGCGCAAATCGCTGAAAAAACCAAAACTATGGGCAATAGCTCATGAAAATGGCCATAAAACGTGAAAACGACGCGTTTTTTCTCATAAATCTCAAACGTGTATCGGGTGTTACGAGTCATTTAAATCGTCTTAAAACCCCAAAATTATGGGCAATAGCTCATGAAAAGGGCCATAAAACGCAAAAAATACGAGTGTTTTGTTATAACTCTCAAATATATATCATATCTTTACAGTCCATGAAATTTCCTTGGAACCCGAAAATTATGGGAAATAGCTCATGAATACAGCCATAAAATACGAAAACGACGAGTTTTCTGGTCATGTCTCTCAAACACGCATTGGGTTTTATGGGGCGTGCAAATCGCCCTGGAAAAACCAAAACTGTGGTCAATAGCTCATTAAAACAGCCATAAAACGCGAAAATGACGAGTTTTTGCTCATAACTCTCAAACGTCTATCGGGTGTTACGCGTCGTTTAAATCACCCTATAACTCCCAAACTGTGCAAAATAGCTCATATAAACGGCCATAAAACGCGAAAACAACGAGTTTTTGGTCATAACTCTCAAATATGTATCGTGTCTTTACAGGCCATGCTAATGCCCTTGGAACCCCAAAACTGTGGACAATAGCTCATGAAAATAGCCAGAAAACACGAAAACAACGAGTTTTTGGGCATGTTTCTCAAACATGAATTAAGTTTTATGGGGCGTGCAAATCGCCCTAGAACACCAAAACTATGGGCAATAGTTTATGGCCATTTTCATGAGCGAAAACGACGAGTTTTGCTCAGAACTCTCAAACGTGTGTTGGGTGTTTACAGGCCATGCAAATTACCTTGGAACCCGAAAACTGTGGGAAATAGCACAAGAAAACAACCATAAAATACGAAAACGATGAGGTTTTGGTCATGTCTCTCAAACATGTATTGGGTTTTATGGGGCGTGCAAATCGCTGGAAAAACCAAAACTATGGGCAATAGCTCATGAAAATGGCCATAAAACGTGAAAACGACGCGTTTTTTCTCATAACTCGCAAACGTGTATCGGATGATTTTTCTCATAACTCTCAAACATGTATCGGGTGTTCACAGGCCTTGCAAATTAACTTGGGACCCGAAAACTGTGGCCAATAGCTCAAGAAAACAGCCATAAAATGCGAAAACGATGAGTTTTTGGTCATGTCTCTCAAACACGTATTGGGTTTTACGGGGCGTGCAAATCGCTGGAAAAACCAAAACTGTGGGCAATAGCTCATGATAACAGCCATAAAACACGAAAACTCGAAAACAATGAGTTTTTGGTCATGTCTCTCAAACACGTATTGGGTTTTATGGGGGGTGCAAATCGCCCTGGAAATCCGAAACTGTGGGCAATAGCTCATTAAAACAGCCATAAAACGCGAAAATGACGAGTTTTTCCTCATAACTCTCAAACGTGTATCGGGAGTTACGAGTCGTTTAAATCGCCCTAGAACTCCAAATCTGTGGAAAATGGCTCATGAAAACGGCCATAAAACGCGAAAACAACGAGTTTTTGGTCATAACAATCAAAGATGTATCGTGTGTTTACAGGCCATGCTAATGCCCTTAGAACCCGAAAACAACGAGTTTTTGGTCATGTCTCTCAAACATGAATTAAGTTTTATGGGGCGTGCAAATCGCCCTAGAACACCAAAACTATGGGCAGTAGCACATGAAAATGTCCATAAAACGCGAAAACGACAAGTTTTTGGTCATAACTCTCAAATATATATCGTGTCTTTACAGACCATGCAAATTACCTTGGAACCCGAAAACTATGGGCAATAGATCATGAAAATAAACATAAAACACAAAAACGACAAGTTTTTGGTCATGTCTCTCAAGAACGTATTGGATTTTATGGGGCGTGCAAATCGCCCTGGAACACAAAAAGTGTGGCCAATAGCTCATGAAAGCATCCATAAAACGCGAAAACGACGAGTTTTTGCTCGTAACTCTCAAACGTGTATCGTGTCTTTACAGGCCATGCAAATGCCCTTGGAACCCGAAAACTGCAAGAATAGCTCATGAAAACAGCCATAAAATGCGAAAACGATGAGTTTTCGGTCATCTCTCTCAAACACGTATTGGGTTTTATAGGGCGTGCAAATCGCCCTGGAAAACCAAAACTGTGGGCAATAGCTCATTAAAACAGCCATAAAACATGAAAATGATGAGTTTTTTCTCATAACTCTTAAACGCGTATCGGGTGTTACGAGTCGTTTAAATCGCCCTAGAACTCCAAAACTGTGGAAAATGGCTCATAAAAACGGCCATAAAACGCAAAAACACCGAGTTTTTGGTCATAACTCTCAAATATGTATCGTGTCTTTACAGGCCATGCTAATGCCCTTGGAACACGAGAACTGTGGGCAATAGCTCATGAAAATAGCCAGAAAACACGAAAACAACGAGTTTTTGGTCATGTCTCTCAAACCTGAATTAAGTTTTATGGGGCGTGCAAATCGGCCTAGAACACCAAAACTATGGGCAATAACACATGAAAATGTCCATAAAACGCGAATACGACTAGTTTTTGGTCATAACTCTCAAATATGTATCGTGTCTTCACACACCATGCAAATTACCTTGGAACCCGAAAACTGTGGGCAATAGCTCATGAAAACAACCCTAAAACACAAAAATGACAAGTTTTTGGTCATGTCTCTCAAACACGTATTGGATTTTGTGGGGCGTGCAAATTGCCATGGAACACAAAAACTATAGCCAATAGCTCATGAAAACATCCATAAAACGCGAAAATGGCGAGTTTTTGCTCATAACTCTCAAACGTGTATCGTGTCTTTTACATGCCATGCAAATGCCCTTGGGACCCAAAACGGTGGGCAATAGCTCATGAAAACAGGCATAAAATGCGAAAACGACGAGTTTTTGGTCATGTCTCCAAATCACGTATTGGGTTTTATGGGGTGTGCAGATCGCTAGAAAAACCAAAACTATGGGCAATAGCCCATGAAAATGGCCATAAAACGTGAAAACGACGTGTTTTTCTCATAACTCTCAAACGTGTATCGGGTGTTACAAGTCATTTAAATCGCCCAAAAACCCTAAAATTATGTGCAATAGCTCATGAAAACGGCCATAAAACGCAAAAACGACGACTTTTTTGTCATAACTCTCAAGTATGTATCATATATTTACAGGCCATGCAAATGCCCTTGGAACCATAAAATTATGGGCAATAGCTCATGAATACAGCCATAAAATACGAAAACGACGAGTTTTTGGTTATGTCTCTCAAACACGTATTGGGTTTTATGGGGCGTGCAAATCACCCTGGAAAACCAAAACTGTGGGCAATAGCTCATTAAAACAACCATAAAACGCGAAAATGACGAGTTTTTGCTCATAACATTGAAATGTGTATCAGGTGTTACGATTCGTTTAATCACCATAGAACTCCAAAACTGTGGAAATAGCTCATGAAAACGGCCATAAAACGCGAAAACAACGAGTTTTTGGTCATAACTCTCAAATATGTATCGTGTCTTTACAGGCCATGCTAATGCCCTTGGAACCCGAAAACTATGGGCAATAGCTCATGATAACAGCCACAAAACACGAAAACTCGAAAACGACGAGTTTTCGGTCATGTCTCTCAAACACGAATTGGGTTTTATGGGGCATGCAAATCGCCCTGGAAAACCAAAACTGTGGGCAATAGCTCATTAAAACAGCCATAAAATGCGAAAATGATGAGTTTTTGCTCATAACTCTCAAACGTGTATCGGGTGTTACGAGTCGTTTAAATCGCCCTAGAACTCCAAAACCGAGGAAAATGGCTAATGAAAACGGCCATAAAACGCGAAAACAATGAGTTTTTGGTAATAACAATCAAATATGTATCGTGTCTTTACAGGCCATGCTAATGCCCTTGGAACCCGAAAACAACGAGTTTTTGGTTATGTCTCTCAAACATGAATTAAGTTTTATGGGGCGAGCAAATCGTCCTAGAATACCGAAACTATGGGCAATAGCACATGAAAATATCCATAAAACGCGAAAACGACAAGTTTTTTGTCATAACTCTCAAATATATATCGTGACTTTACAGACCATGCAAATTACCTTGGAACCCGAAAACTATGGGCAATAGCTCATGAAAACAACCATAAAACACAAAAACGACAAGTTTTTGGTCATGTCTCTCAAACACGTATTGGATTTTATGGGGCGTGCAAATCGCCCTGGAACACAAAAACTGTAGCCAATAGCTCATGAAAACATCCATAAAACGCGAAAACGACGAGTTTTTGCTCGTAACTCTCAAACGTGTATCGTGTCTTTATAGGCCATGCAAATGCCCTTGGAACCCGAAAACTGCAAGAATAGCTCATGAAAACAGCCATAAAATGCGAAAACAACGAGTTTTTGGTCATGTCTCTCAAACACGTATAGGGTTTTATAGGGCGTGCGAATCGCACTAGAACACCAAAAATGTGGGCAATGCCTCATGAAAATAGCCATAAAACACGAATACGACGAGTTTTGCTCATAACTCTCAAACATGTATCGGGTGTTCACAGGCCTTGCAAATTAACTTGGAACCCGAAAACTGTGGCAAATAGCTCAAGAAAACAGCCATAAAATGCGAAAACGATGAGTTTTTGGTCATGTCTCTCAAACACGTATTTGGTTTTACGGGGCGTGCAAATCGCTGGAAAAACCAAAACTATGGGCAATAGCTCATGATAACTGCCATAAAACACGAAAACTCGAAAACAACGAGTTTTTGGTCATGTCTCTCAAACACGTATTGGGTTTTATGGGGGGTGCAAATTTCCCTGGAAATCCGAAACTGTGGGCAATAGCTCATTAAAATAGCCATAAAACGCGAAAATGACGAGTTTTTGCTCATAACTCTCAAACGGTATCGGGAGTTACGAGCCGTTTAAATCGCCCTAGAACTCCAAATCTGTTGAAAATGGCTCATGAAAACGGCCATAAATCGCGAAAACAACGAGTTTTTGGTCATGACAATCAAACATGTATCGTGTCTTTACAGACCATGCTAATGCCCTTGGAACCCAAAAACAACGAGTTTTTGGTCATGTCTCTCAAACATGAATTAAGTTTTATGGGGCGTGCAAATCGCCCTAGAGCACCAAAACTATGGGCAATAGCACATGACAATGTCCATAAAACGCGAAAACGACAAGTTTTTGGTCATAACTCTCAAATATATATCGTGTCTTTACAGACCATGCAAATTACCTTGGAACCCGAAAACTATGGGCAATAGATCATGAAAACAAACATAAAACACAAAAACGACAAGTTTTTGGTCATGTCTCTCAAGCACGTATTGGATTTTATGGGGCCTGCAAATCGCCCTGGAACACAAAAATTGTGGTCAATAGCTCATGAAAACATCCATAAAACGCGAAAACGACGAGTTTTTGCTCGTAACTCTCAAACGTGTATCGTGTCTTTAACGGCCATGCAAATGCCCTTGGAACCCGAAAACTGCAGGAATAGCTCATGAAAACAGCCAAAAAATGCGAAAACGACGAGTTTTTGGTCATGTCTCTCAAACACGTATAGGGTTTTATGGGGCGTGCGAATCGCACTAGAACACCAAAAATGTGGGCAATGCCTCATGAAAACAGCCATAAAACGCGAATATGACGAGTTTTGCTCAGATCTCTCAAACGTGTATCGGGTTGTTTACAGGCCATGCAAATTACCTTGGAACCCGAAAACTGTGGGCAATAGCTCAAGAAAACAACCATAAAATACGAAAATGATGAGTTTTTGGTCCTGTCTCGCAAACACGTATTGGGTTTTATGGGGCGTGCAAATCGCTGGAAAAACCAAAACTATGGGGAATAGCTCATGAAAATGGCCATAAAACGTGAAAACGACGTGTTTTTTCTCAAAACTCTCAAATGTGTATCGGGTGTTACGAGTCATTTAAATCGCCTTAAAACCCCAAAATTATGGGCAATAGCTCATGAAAACGGCCATAAAACGCAAAAACGACGAGTTTTTTGTTATAACTCTCAAATATATATCATATCTTTACAGTCCATGCAAATTCCCTTGGAACCCGAAAATTATGGGCAATAGCTCATGAATACAGCCATAAAATACGAAAACGATGAGTTTTTGGTCATGTCTCTCAAACACGTATTGGGTCTTATGGGGCGTGCAAATCGCCCTGGAAAACCAAAACTGTGGGCAATAGCTCAACTAAACAACCATAAAACACGAAAATGACGAGTTTTTGCTCATAACTCTCAAACGTGTATTGGGTGTTACGAGTCGTTTAATCACCCTAGAACTCCAAAACTGTGGAAATAGCTCATGAAAACGGCCATAAAACGCGAAAACAACGAGTTTTTGGTCATAACTCTCAAATATGTATCGTGTCTTTACAGGCCATGCTAATGCCGTTGGACCCGAAAACTGTGGACAATAGCTCATGAAAATAGACAGAAAACACGAAAACAACGAGTTTTTGCTCATGTTTCTCAAACATGAATTAAGTTTTATGGGGCGTGCAAATCGCCCTAGAACACCAAAACTATGGGCAATAGTTTATGGCCATTTTCATGAGCGAAAACGACGAGTTTTTCTGATGAGTTTTTGGTCATGTCTCGCAAACACTTATTGGGTTTTATGGGGCGTGCAAATTGCTGAAAAAACCAAAACTATGGGCAATAGCTCATGAAAATGGCCATAAAACGTGAAAACGACGCGTTTTTTCTCATAACTCTCAAACGTCTATCGGGTGTTACAAGTCATTTAAATCGCCTTAAAACCCTAAAATTATGGGCAATAGCTCATGAAAACGGCCATAAAACGCAAAAACGACGAGTTTTTTTGTTATAACTCTCAAATATATATCATATCCTTACAGTCCATGCAAATTCCCTTGGAACCCGAAAATTATGGGCAATAGCTCATGAATACAACCATAAAATACGAAAACGATGAGTTTTTGGTCATGTCTCTCAAACACGTATTGGGTTTTATGGGGCGTGCAAATCGCCCTGGAAAACCAAAACTGTGAGCAATAGCTCATTAAAACAGCAATAAAACGCGAAAATGACGAGTTTTTGCTCATAACTCTCAAACATATATCGGGTTTACGAGTCGTTTAAATCGCCCTATAACTCCCAAACTGTGGAAAATAGCTCATTAAAACGGCCATAAAACGCGAAAACAACGAGTTTTTTGTCATAACTCTCAAATATGTATCGTGTCTTTACAGGCCATGCTAATACCCTTGGAACCCGAAAACTATGGACAATAGCTCATGAAAATAGCCAGAAAACACGAAAACAACGAGTTTTTGGTCATGTTTCTCAAACATGAATTAAGATTTATGGGGCGTGCGAATCGCCCTAGAACACCAAAACTATGGGCAATAGTTTATGGCCATTTTCATGAGCGAAAACGACGAGTTTTGCTCAGAACTCTCAAACGTGTATCGGGTGTTTACAGGCCTTGCAAATTATCTTGGAACCCGAAAACTGTGGGCAATAGCTCAAGAAAACAACCATAAAATACGAAAACGATGAGGTTTTGGTCATGTCTCTCAAACATGTATTTGGTTTTATGGGGCGTGCAAATCGTTGGAAAAACCAAAACTATGGGCAATAGCTCATGAAAATGGCCATAAAACGTGAAAACGACGCGTTTTTTCTCATAACACTCAAACGTGTATCGGATGATTTTTCTCATAACTCTCAAACGTGTATCGGGTGTTTACAGGCCTTGCAAATTAACTTGGAACCCGAAAACTGTGGGCAATAGCTCAAGAAAACGGCCATAAAACGCGAAAACAACGAGTTTTTGGTCATAACTTTCAAATATGTATCGTGTCTTTACAAGCCATGCTAATGCCCTTGAAACCCGAAAACTATGGGCAATAGCTCATGATAACAGCCACAAAACACGAAAACTCGAAAACGACGAGTTTACGGTCATGTCTCTCAAACACGAATTGGGTTTTATGGGGCATGCAAATCGCCCTAGAAAACCAAAACTGTGGGCAATAGCTCATTAAAACAGCCATAAAATGCGAAAATGACGAGTTTTTGCTCATAATTCTCAAACATGAATTAAGTTTTATGGGGCGTGCAAATCGCCCTAGAACACCAAAACTATGGGCAATAGCACATGAAAATATCCATAAAACGCGAAAACGACAAGTTTTTTGTCATAACTCTCAAATATATATCGTGACTTTACAGACCATGCAAATTACCTTGGAACCCGAAAACTATGGGCAATAGCTCATGAAAACAACCATAAAACACAAAAACGACAAGTTTTTGGTCATGTCTATCAAACACGTATTGGATTTTATGGGGCGTGCAAATCGCCCTGGAACACAAAAACTGTAGCCAATAGCTCATGAAAACATCCATAAAACGCGAAAACGACGAGTTTTTGCTCATAACTCTCAAACGTGTATCGTGTCTTTACAGGCCATGCAAATGCCCTTGGAACCCGAAAACTGCAGGAATAGCTCATGAAAACAGCCAAAAAATGCGAAAACGACGAGTTTTTGGTCATGTCTCTCAAACAAGTATAGGGTTTTATGGGGCGTGCGAATCGCACTAGAACACCAAAAATGTGGGCAATGCCTCATGAAAACAGCCATAAAACGCGAATACGACAAGTTTTGCTCAGATCTCTCAAACGTGTATCGGGTGTTTACAGGCCATGCAAATTACCTTGGAACCCGAAAACTGTGGGCAATAGCTCAAGAAAACAACCATAAAATACGAAAACGATGAGTTTTTGGTCCTGTCTCGCAAACACGTATTGGGTTTTATGGGGCGTGCAAATCGCTGGAAAAACCAAAACTATGGGTAATAGCTCATGAAAATGGCCATAAAACGTGAAAACGACACGTTTTTTCTCATAACTCTCAAACGTGTATCGGGTGTTACGAGTCATTTAAATCGCCTTAAAACCCCAAAATTATGGGCAATAGCTCATGAAAACGGCCATAAAACGCAAAAACGACGAGTTTTTTGTTATAACTCTCAAATATATATCATATCTTTACAGTCCATGCAAATTCCCTTGGAAACCGAAAATTATGGGCAATAGCTCATGAATACAGCCATAAAATACGAAAAAGATGAGTTTTTGGTCATGTCTCTCAAACACGTATTGGGTTTTATGGGGCGTGCAAATCGCCTTGGAAAACCAAAACTGTGGGCAATAGCTCATTAAAACAGCAATAAAACGCGAAAATGACGAGTTTTTGCTCATAACTCTCAAACGTGTATCGGGTTTACGAGTCGTTTAAATCGCCCTATAACTCCCAAACTGTGGAAAATAGCTCATTAAAACGGCCATAAAACGCGAAAACAACGAGTTTTTGGTCATAACTCTCAAATATGTATCGTGTCTTTACAGGCCATGCTAATGCCGTTGGAACCCGAAAACTGTGGACAATAGCTCATGAAAATAGCTAGAAAACACGAAAACAACGAGTTTTTGGTCATGTTTCTCAAACATGAATTAAGTTTTATGGGGCGTGCAAATCCCCCTAGAACACCAAAACTATGGGCAATAGTTTATGGCCATTTTCATGAGCGAAAACAACGAGTTTTTCTGATGAGTTTTTGGTCATGTCTCGCAAACACGTATTGGGTTTTATGGGGCGTGCAAATCGCTGAAAAAACCAAAACTATGGGCAATAGCTCATGAAAATGGCCATAAAACGTGAAAACGACGCGTTTTTTCTCATAACTCTCAAACGTGTATCGGGTGTTACGAGTCATTTAAATCGCCTTAAAACCCCAAAATTGGGCAATAGCTCATGAAAATGGCCATAAAACGCAAAAACGACGAGTTTTTTGTTATAACTCTCAAATATATATCATATCTTTACAGTCCATGCAAATTCCCTTGGAACCCGAAAATTATGGGCAATAGCTCATGAATACAGCCATAAAATACGAAAACGATGAGTTTTTGGTCATGTCTCTCAAACACGTATTGGATTTTATGGGGCGTTCAAATCGCCCTGGAAAACCAAAACTGTGGGCAATAGCTCATTAAAACAGCAATAAAACACGAAAATGATGAGTTTTTGCTCATAACTCTCAAACGTGTATCGGGTTTACGAGTCGTTTAAATCGCCCTATAACTCCCAAACTGTGGAAAATATCTCATTAAAACGGCCATAAAACGCGAAAACAATGAGTTTTTGGTCATAACTCTCAAATATGTATCGTGTCTTTATAGGCCATGCTAATGCCCTTGGAACCCGAAAATAACGAGTTTTTGGTCATGTCTCTCAAACATGAATTAAGTTTTATGGGGCGTGCAAATCGCCCTAGAACATCAAAACTATGGGCAATAGCACATGAAAATGTCCATAAAACGCGAAAACGACAAGTTTTTGGTCATAACTCTCAAACATATATCATGTCTTTACAGACCATGCAAATTACCTTGGAACCTGAAAACTATGGGCAATAGATCATGAAAACAACCATAAAACACAAAAACGACAAGTTTTTGGTCATGTCTCTCAAGCACGTATTGGATTTTATGGGGCGTGCAAATCGCCCTGGAACACAAAAATTGTGGCCAATAGCTCATGAAAACTTCCATAAAACACGAAAACGACGAGTTTTTGCTCGTAACTCTCAAACATGTATCGTGTCTTTACAGGCCATGCAAATGCCCTTGGAACCCGAAAACTATAGGAATAGCTCATGAAAACTGCTATAAAATGCGAAAACGACGTGTTTTTGGTCATGTCTCTCAAACACGTATAGGGTTTTATGGGACGTGCGAATCGCACTAGAACACCAAAAATATGGGCAATACCTCATGAAAACAACCATAAAACGCAAATATGACGAGTTTTGCTCAGAACTCTCAAACGTGTATCGGGTCTTTACAGGCCATGCAAATTACCTTGGAACCCGAAAAGTGTGGGCAATAGCTTAAGAAAACAGCCATAAAATGCGAAAACGATGAGTTTTTGGTCATGTCTCTCAAACACATATTGGGATTTATGGGGCGTGCAAATCGCTGGAAAAACCAAAACTATGGGCAATAGCTCATGAAAATGGCCATAAAACGTGAAAACGACGTGTTTTTTCTCATAACTCTCAAATGTGTATCGGGTGTTACGAGTCATTTAAATCACCTTAAAACCCCAAAATTATAGGCAATAGCTCATGAAAACGGCCATAAAACACAAAAACGACGAGTTTTTTGTTATAACTCTCAAATATATATCATATCTTTACAGTCCATGAAAATTTCCTTGGAACCCGAAAATTATGGGAAATAGCTCATGAATACAGCCATAAAATACGAAAACGACGAGTTTTTGGTCATGTCTCTCAAACACGCATTGGGTTTTATGGGGCGTGCAAATCGCCCTGGAAAAACCAAAACTGTGGTCAATAGCTCATTAAAACGGCCATAAAACGCGAAAATGACGAGTTTGTGCTCATAACTCTCAAACGTGTATCGGGTGTTACGCGTCGTTTAAATCACCCTATAACTCTCAAACTGTGGAAAATAGCTCATAAAACCGGCCATAAAACACGAAAACAACGAGTTTTTGGTCATAACTCTCAAATATGTATCGTGTCTTTACAGGCTATGCTAATGCCCTTGGAACCCGAAAACTGTGGACAATAGCTCATGAAAATAGCCAGAAAACACGAACACAACGAGTTTTTGGGCATGTTTCTCAAACATGAATTAAGTTTTATGGGGCGTGCAAATCGCCCTAGAACAACAAAACTATGGGCAATAGTTTATGGCCATTTTCATGAGCGAAAACGACGAGTTTTGCTCAGAACTCTCAAACGTGTATTGGGTGTTTATAGGCAATGGAAATTATCTTGGAACCCGAAAACTGTGGGAAATAGCACAAGAAAACAACCATAAAATACGAAAACGATGAGGTTTTGGTCATGTCTCTCAAAAATGTATTGGGTTTTATGGGGCGTGCAAATCGCTGGAAAAACCAAAACTATGGGCAATAGCTCATGAAAATGGCCATAAAACGTGAAAACGATGTGTTTTTTCTCATAACTCTCAAACGTGTATCGGATGATTTTTCTCATAACTCTCAAACATGTATCGGGTGTTCACAGGCCTTGCAAATTAACTTGGAACCCGAAAACTGTGGCAAATAGCTCAGGAAAACAGCCATAAAATGCGAAAACGATGAGTTTTTGGTCATGTCTCTCAAACACGTATTGGGTTTTACGGGGCGTGCAAATCGCTGGAAAAACCAAAACTATGGGCAATAGCTCATGATAACTGCCATAAAACACGAAAACTCGAAAACAACGATTTTTTGGTCATGTCTCTCAAACACGTATTGGGTTTTATGGGGGGTGCAAATCGCCCTGGAAATCCGAAACTGTGGGCAATAGCTCATTAAAACAGCCATAAAACGCGAAAATGACAAGTTTTTGCTCATAACTCTCAAACGGTATCGGGAGTTACGAGTCGTTTAAATCGCCCTAGAACTCCAAATCTGTTGAAAATGGCTCATGAAAACGGCCATAAAACGCGAAAACAACGAGTTTTTGGTCATAACAATCAAAGATGTATCGTGTCTTTACAGACCATGCTAATGCCCTTGGAACCCGAAAACAACGAGTTTTTGGTCATGTCTCTCAAACATGAATTAAGTTTTATGGGGCGTGCAAATCGCCCTAGAACACCAAAACTATGGGCAATAGCACATGAAAATGTCCATAAAACACGAAAACGACAAGTTTTTGGTCATAACTCTCAAATATATATCGTGTCTTTACAGACCATGCAAAATACCTTGGAACCCGAAAACTATGGGCAATAGATCATGAAAATAAACATAAAACACAAAAACGACAAGTTTTTGGTCATGTCTCTCAAGCACGTATTGGATTTTATGGGGCGTGCAAATCGCCCTGGAACACAAAAATTGTGGTCAATAGCTCATGAAAACATCCATAAAACGCGAAAACGACGAGTTTTTGCTCGTAACTCTCAAACGTGTATTGAGTCTTTACAGGCCATGTAAATGCCCTTGGAACCAGAAAACTGTAGGAATAGCTCATGAAAACTGCCATAAAATGCGAAAACGACGTGTTTTTGGTCATGTCTCTCAAACACGTATAGGGTTTTATGGGACGTGCGAATCGCACTAGAACACCAAAAATATGGGCAATACCTCATGAAAACAACCATAAAACGCAAATATGACGAGTTTTGCTCAGAATTCTCAAACTCAAACGTGTATCGGGTCTTTACAGGCCATGCAAATTACCTTGGAACCCGAAAAGTGTGGGCAATAGCTCAAGAAAACAGCCATTAAATGCGAAAACGATGAGTTTTTGGTCATGTCTCTCAAACACGTATTGGGATTTATGGGGCGTGCAAATCGCTGGAAAAACCAAAACTATGGGCAATAGCTCATGAAAATGGCCATAAAACGTGAAAACGACGTGTTTTTTCTCATAACTCACAAATGTGTATCGGGTGTTACGAGTCATTTAAATCACCTTAAAACCCCAAAATTATAGGCAATAGCTCATGAAAACGGCCATAAAACAGAAAAACGACGAGTTTTTTGTTATAACTCTCAAATATATATCATATCTTTACAGTCCATGCAAATTCCCTTGGAACCCGAAAATTATGGGCAGTAGCTCATGAATACAGCTATAATATACGAAAACGACGAGTTTTTGGTCATGTCTCTCAAATACGTATTGGGTTTTATGGGGCGTGCAAATCGCCCTTAAAAACCAAAACTATGGGCAATAGCTCATTAAAACAGCAATAAAACGCGAAAATGACGAGGTTTTGCTCATAAATCTCAAACGTGTATCGGGTGTTACGAGTCGTTTAAATCGCCCTATAACTCTCAAACTATGGAAAATAGCTCATGAAAACGGCCATAAAACGAGAAAACAACGAGTTTTTGGTCATAACTCTCAAATATGTATCGTGTCTTTACAGGCCATGGTAATGCCCTTGGAACCCGAAAACTGTGGACAATAGCTCATGAAAATAGCCAGAAAACACGAAAAAAACGAGTTTTTGGTCAAGTTTCTCAAACATGAATTAAGTTTTATGGCGCGTGCAAATCGCCCTAGAACACCAAAACTATGGGCAATAGTTTTGGCCATTTTCATGACCGAAAACGACGAGTTTTGCTCAGAACTCTCAAACGTGTATCGGGTGTTTACAGGCCGTGCAAATTACCTTGGAACCCGAAAACTGTGGGCAATAGCTCAAGAAAACTGCCATAAAATACGAAATCGATGAGTTTTTGGTCATGTCTCTCAAACACGTATTGGTTTTTATGGGGCGTGCAAATCGCTGGAAAAACCAAAACTATGGGCAATAGCTCATGAAAACAGCCATAAAACATGAAAACTCAAAAACGACGAGTTTTTGGTCATATCTCTCAAACACTTATTGGATTTTATGGGGGGTGCAAATCGCCCTGGAAATCCAAAACTGTGGGAAATAGCTCATTAAAACAGCCATAAAACACGAAAAATGACGAGTTTTTGCTCATAACTCTCAAATGTGTATCGGGTGTTACGAGTCGTTTAAATCGCCGTAGAACTCCAAAACTGTGGAAAATAGCTCATGAAAACGGCCATATAACGAGAATACAACGAGTTTTTGGTCATAACTCTCAAATATGTATCGTCTCTTTACAGGCCATGCTAATGCCCTTGGAACCTGAAAACGTTGGGCAATAGCTCATGAAAATAGCCAGAAAACACGAAAACAACGAGTTTTTGGTCATGTCTATCAAACATAAATTAAGTTTTATGGGGCGTGCAAATCTCCCTAGAACACCAAAACTATGGGCAATAACACATGAAAATGTCCATAAAACGCGAAAACGACTAGTTTTTGGTCATAACTCTCAAATATGTATCGTGTATTCACACACCATGCAAATTTACTTGGAACCCGAAAACTGTGGGCAATAGCTCATGAAAACAACCATAAAACACAAAAATGACAAGTTTTTGGTCATGTCTCTCAAACACGTATTGGATTTTGTGGGGCGTGCAAATCGCCCTCGAACACAAAAACGGTGGCCAATAGCTCATGAAAACATTCATAAAAAACGAAAATGGCGAGTTTTTGCTCATAACTCTCAAACGTGTATCGTGTCTTTTACAGGCCATGCAAATGCCCTTGGAACCTAGCTCATGAAAACAGGCATAAAATGTGAAAACGACGAGTTTTTGATCATGTCTCTCAAACACGTATTGGGTTTTATGGGGTGAGCAAATCGCTGGAAAAACCAAAACTATGGGCAATAGCTCATGATAACAGCCATAAAATACGAGAACTCGAAAATGACGAGTTTTTGGTCATGTCTCTCAAACACGTATTGGGTTTTATGGGAGGTGCAAATCGCCCTGGAAATCCAAAACTGTGGGCAATAGCTTATTAAAACAGCCATAAAACACGAAAATGACGAGTTTTTGCTCATAACTCTCAAACGTGTATCGGGTGTTACGAGTCGTTTAAAACGCCCTAAAACTTCAAAACTGTGGAAAATAGCTCATGAAAACGGCCATAAAGATGGTAGTTAGAGCATTAAACTTCCCACCTTGCATATAATGAACTTGTTGGGTTCTTTCCTTTGATCCCTTGCTTAGACTCTGAAGATTCCGAAGACGTGCCAATGTATGCAGGCGAATGCCAAGAAGATGCGTTCTACGAGGAACCTGATCTGTCCGGAGGAGTTGAAGGAGTGAATTACGAAATCCGCTATGGTGTCGATGATAACGAGTCCAACTAAGTATCCCTAGTTAGTAGTAACCCACGGAGCCGAGCAGCATGAACTCTATAGAATAAGCTGTTGAGCTCAACTCCTAGACGAAGTTGTTATTTTAAATTCCGCTAAAACATGTTATATTTTTGTTTGTAAGTTGAATCTTTTAGAAGTCTTGAACTTCCGGTATTGTTATAATAATAATGTGTGTATTTTTGTAATATGGACCCGTAATGTTTCTGTTATACCACACTGAGGGATGTGATATTTACGAAATGGTGTTCTGTAGATGTCATGTTAACGATTATAGTGTACTACACATGTAGTGGTATGCTGGCTCACTACAGATACTATAGATACCTGTGTGCGTACTGTAGATACCTGCGTACGTACGTACTGAATCGGTAACAGTTGGATGCATCGCGAGCAAGCCGACCCAATTAAAACGGCCAGCCAGTATGTACGTATGTACTGGATTATCGGTCAGAGTTGGTTGCATCACGCGCAGCCAGCCAGGAATCTAACCAACCAACCAAATTAAAACGGCCAGTGCGCCATGCTTTTCCGATTTCCGATTCCGATCGAGTATATATCTGACCCATCAATTAATGCTTTTTTTTGTGTTTGATAAAATCACGATCGATCGACACTGCAGATCGACGACGAAGAAAAAGAAGATGTTGAAGAGCAGGTCGCGTTCCGTACCGCTCTCCCGGCCGCTTCTTCCAAGTCTGGAGGAGATCTGACCTCGATCGAATCGTAGATGTTAGAGTATACGTATATGTTAGGGATAGACTAGGTTACTTGTCTTGTACTCCAAGTTGGTCCCTGTACGTCTATATATACTCGTCCGAGAGACTCAATAATACAACCATCATATTCCGCAATCTCTCTCTCCCTCTACCCTTCAACATGGTATCAGAGCGGCACGGTCCTTGACCTAGCCGCCGCCTCCGCTTCCACGCCGCGCCGCCCCCGGGGAGGTCGATCTCCATGATCTCCGCCGGGGGCCGCGCAACCCGTACGCATGGTTCGTCCGCCGATCCGTGATCGGCTGCCCTGCAAGTCCTTTTTTTTCGATCTCTTGATCGGTTTTTCTTTTTTGGTTTACCGATCTTAGATCGGATTGAGTCGCCCATCGCCGTCGTCATCATCGCACCTCTACTCCGACCATCGGCATCGACGATCTACACCGCGCTCGTGCGCCTGTCACCTGCGCCGCCGTGCCTTCCTCGGTAGGCCATCGCGGCCTCATGACAGGCTGCCGCGCACCGCGGCCGGCTGCTGCGGCTTCCTTGGGAGGCTGCCGTGGCCGACCCCCCTCGGATTGTCTTCGCCGTCATCGTCCGGCATCGCACCGCCAACGACGCTGCGGATTCCGATCTCCCGTCGTCACGGACTTGGCGCGTATAGCACCGCTGTCGGCCTGATCAACCGATCTGGCGCTCGTCTCCGCCGAGTACGTCCCCGAGTACGCGCCTAACACCGATCGAGCATCGGGCTGCCGCTGCGTCGCCCCTTCGGGCCGTAGCGTCGCCGCCTTTGGTCCCTGCCGCCGGCTACCAACGCGCCTTCTCAGGCGTGTCTGTCGCTGGTGGTTCTCACGCCGCTGCACCGACTCGCGCCCTGCGACTACGCCGCCCCATCGGGCAGTAGCATCGCTGCACGCGGTCATCGCCGTCACCCCGCAAGGACGTCGCAGGCCTCCACCGCGCCACCTCCCTCGGCGCGGGTCGCCGCCGTCCGCGCATGGTCTTCGTCACATCGCCGGGTTCTTCCTCGCCTACTTCGAGCACCGCCGCCGCATCTCCACAGGTAGCCTGCATGGCCACTCCTGGCTGTCGTAGGTCCCGCCGACTACCCCTCCGTCTAGGCATCCAGTCTGACCACTCCTGGTCGTCGCTGGTTCGCCGCCTTCTACGTCTTCGTCCAGCACGACTTCGTCGCCATCGTCCTCGCCTCGTCCTCGACCACACCTACTCGTCTACTCCGACAACCGCGGCCTGCATCGGCACCTCGCCGATCTGCGCAACGCAACCGTCGTAGAGTCCTCCTCTGCTAGTCTCCTCTCCGACATGGCGTGAAGTTGTTTCTACTGGTCCCGTTCTTCGCATGCCTGGTATTGGCAACACCGGTGTGTGCCTTCGTCCCCGACGCGTTCCTGAGTCTGGCAAGCTCGGTTGTAGCGCCTCGTCTTCATCGGCTTCGACAAGGTCTTCATCGGCATCGACTACCTCCTCTACGTCTGCCTCGACTGTGTCACACCGACTTCGTCTTTGCATACTCGGTTTTGGCACAACCAGAGTATGCCTTCGTCCCCGACGTGCGCCTGGTTTTGGCAAAGCCATGGCCGCACCTCGTCCTCGACGGCTCGGACTGCATCGGCTTCGGCATCGCTCTCTCCGACGACTGCCCTGACGCGTCTCCGTCCTTCTGGTTGCGCTATACGCACGCGGCTTAATATGCGGCTACCTCGACACCGGCAACCCCGAGCACGACATCGACCACGGCGACCCCTTGCGCGGCTACCTCGACCAAGGTTGCAGCACCCACCGCTCTCGGCTCACTCGACACCGGCACAAGGGCTACCACCTCGCCTGAGCTCCTCACCAGCATCCTCTACGGTCCAAACTTCTGCGACGTGACACCGTCCACGACGTTCCCGCTACCACTGCGGGGGGATGTCCGCGCACTGGTCTACTTCGGCTCTCCAGTCTGACCGTTCGCAACGTTCCAGTTGTTCACGATGCTGCCGCTACGACTGCGGGGGATGTTAGAGTATACGTATATGTTAGGGATAGACTAGGTTACTTGTCTTGTACTCCAAGTTGGTCCCTGTACGTCTATATATACTCGCCCGAGAGGCTCAATAATACAACCATCATATTCCGCAATCTCTCTCTCCCTCTACCCTTCAACAGTAGATGGCCGCCAGCCCTTTATCAAATCTTGTAAGTACAATCTAAGTACAATTCGGTTTCAACTCCTCCACGGCTAGCTATGAAATCCAGCCACGTACGTATAGAGGCAGTCTCTATATCTCAAACAAAAATCAAATCCAGCAACAGAGAATCATCATCAATACGTCAGCACAAGGCGATATATCTCGACAGCTCGACAGAGTTGGCCGACGTCGTCCAACTGAACAAAATGGTTATTATGGACGTTGATGCTTTTGTTGTCGATTGCTTCTTGTGTACTTTGCATCTTGCGGGATGGTGGGATAAAACGGCCTGGGCTAACCTTACATGACATCGTTCATGTGACTTGCTCTACGCTTGACATGCAACTTGTATTGCATAAGTGGCTTTGCGGGTGGCTGTTTCTTTCAACATAGTGAAGATTTAATTTACAACGGGTAATTGACAATACTAATATCAACGTTGTGGTTCTTGTTCGTAAGTTAGAACGACACTTACTAAAATTCCCAAACCACACAAAATACGCAAAGAAAATTAGAGGCGTCTAACTTTGTTTTGAAGGGGTGTGCTGTGATTTGATATGGCCATGATTGTGATTATATATGATGTATGCAATGTTCCTGATTGTAAGTTGGCAACTGGCAGGAGCCATATGGTTGTCTTTTTAATTCTGTTAAGACCTGCGTGTCTATTATTCAAAGTAGTTGTAATAGTTGATGTTGGTGGACGACAACCATGAAGCGGCGCCATTGACCTTGACGCCATGCCGGTGATAAGATGATCCCTCTCACAAAATTTCAAGTTATAAAGTGTTCATCCTTAGTAAGCATCGTTGCTAAAGCTCGTTGTTTCGAAGCACCACGTGATGATCGGGTGTGTTAGATTCTGCGAGTGTATACAATGGGAGCAAGCCAGATTTGCTCATGCGGAAGCTAAGGTTTGATCTTGGCGAGCCTAGCATGTACAGACATGGTCTCGGAACACGGATCATCGAAAGGTAAAGCATGAGTCATATAGTAAATATGATGAACATGTTGATTGTTCGCCATTAAAGCTACATCAACTCTCGTGATGATCGATTTTGATGTGGTGAATTTGGTTCATGTGATCACTGAAATAATGTAAGGGATATTGTTTTGAGTGGGAGTTAATCTATATTAACTTAACTATTAATTAGAACTCAATTTATTAAACTTAGTCTAAACTATTGCAAATATGTTGTAGATCAACGGCGGCCCCTACCATCAATTTTAATGCGTTCCTAGAGAAAGAAAAGTTGAAAAACAATGGAAGCAACTTCGCGGATTGGTTCCGCAACTTGAGAATTGTCCTCAATGCTGGTAATGTGACCTATGTGCTGGATGCACCACTGGGTGACCCACCAGCAGCTGATGCTACCGATGAGGTAAAGAATGTTTTCTCGCTCGAAAGTATCAGTACTTCACGGTTCAGTGTGCTATCTTGTATGGTTTGAAATCGGAGCTTCAGAAAAGGTTTGAGAACCATGACTCACATGATATTGTCCGTGAATTCAAAATGATATTTGAGGCTCACGCGGCAGTTGAGAGTTATGAGGCTTCTGAAAAGTTCTTTAACTGCAAGATGGAAGAGGACAGCTCCGTTAGTGAGCACGTGCTTAAGATGTCTAGGCACGCAAGCAAGCTTCAAAGCTTGGGTATAGTGATTCCTAATGCTTTGAGGATTCACCGTGTCCTCCAATCACTACTAGGAAAATGACTATAGGTAATCAGCACATCCGTGGCTCACATGGTTAAAGTGCCCCACGGCTAAAACAGGCGTGGCTCACCTATGGATACTGCCCTACTAGTAACTAGAACAACCGTGGCGCACATGACCATAGTGCGTCACAGATATGTGTGGGCCAGGGCCCTGTTGGCCGCAAGCCAAACATCCGTAGCGCACATAGGGTAGGTGCGCTACGGTTTTTAGTGTCAACCTGGCGCACATGGAGGGGGTGCGCTACGCCTAAGCGCATGCCCCTCTCTGCTGTGAAACGACCAGACACATCCGTGGCGCACTATGGTATGTGCGCCACGGATGTATAAACTTAGTAGTAGGGCACCTTGCCCTAGTGCCCTACGCCTAACTATCCTACACCAACTCCATCCCCCCCCCCCCCCCCCCCCCCCCCCCCCCCGCGTGGATCTCCTTTTTAGGCTTTGCAAAAAATAAAAGAAAATAATAAACACTTCAAAAAATTAAATCCTTTCATATTTAGGTAGGTAATGTGGTATAGCTTATAGTAAAATTAACAAACATGAGTTTCGACTTTATTTGCAAAAAAAAGTTATGCCACGGTAAAAAGGCCGTAACTTTTGCATACGATATCGAAAAAAATCGTATAATATACCAAAATGACGAGAACGAGATTTTAGCAATTTTTTAGATTTTCAAAATTCAAAAAGAGTAAAAAGTTACGGTCAAAAGACCGTTTTTTCCTGCAGAAAAAAAAATAGAGGGCAACTTACCCGTTGCGCACCACCACCTATGCGCCACGGATAAGCTTGGGAGGGATTCAAATTTGAATCACCACCCCTCCCACCTACCCCTATTCCCTCCCTCTTCTCCTTTTCATTCTCCTCCCTCCTCCTTTTCCTTCTCTCTTCTCCTCCTACTTTTCCTTCTCTCTTCTCCTCCTCCTCCTCCTTTCCTTCTCCTCCTTCCCTTGCACTGACGATGGTGACGGTGGCCTTCTCCTCCTCCTTGCTCCGGCATCCTCCTCTCCTTGTAGTGACGATGGCGATGGCGGCGGCGACCTTCTCCTCCTCCTTGCAGTCACGACGGCGACGACCTCCTTCCTTGCGGCCTCCTCCTCCTTGCAGTCACGAAGAGCGACGATGACGACCTCCTTCTCCTTGCGGCGACCTCCTCCCTTCTCCAGCCACACCTCCTTCTCCCTCTCTCCCTCGATGCCGGCGAGGAGTAGCACGGCCATGGCCTCCTGCACCTCCCTGCGGTGGTAGGTCGTGGCCACGGCCACCATGCTCCAGCGAGGCGACAAGACGGTGGAGATGCGGACCCGATTGCTTTTGCAATTCAAAACGAGGGTGTTTTTTGCATTTTTTTTTATTTTTGAAAAAAACATCCGTGGCGCACCTGTACCCCTACCCGTGGCGCACCTGGTAGTGCGCCACGCCTATCTCGATATAACCGTGGCGCACCATGCAGTGCGCCACGGCTACGAGATAGCCGTAGCGCGAGGTGTTGGAATTATGCCCTAGAGGCAATAATAAAGATGTTATTATTATAATTCTTGTTCATGATAATGTTTATATTCCATGCTAGAATTGTATTAAGCGGAAACTTTAATACTTGTGTGGTTTGTGAACAACACCGTGTCCCTAGTACGCCTCTATGGACTAGCTCATTGATTAATGATGGTTAAGGTTTCCTAACCATGGACATGAGTTGTCGATTAATAATGAGATCATATCATTGGGAGAATGATGTGATGGACAGACCCAAACTAAGCGAAGCAATTAGATCGTGTCATCGTGTTCATCTTTGCGAAGCTTTTCTTATGTCAAATATTGTATTCCTTAGACCATGAGATAATACAACTCCCTGGTATCGGAAGAAAGCTTTGAGGTCATCAAACGTCATCCTATGAGAGGGTGATCATAAAGGTGTCTCTCAGGTGATCGGAAAGTATCTGTTGGGTTGTATGTATCGAGATGGGATTTGTCCCTCCCAAGTCGGAGAGATATACTTCATGCCCACTCGGTAATCGATATCAACACCGCTTGCAAGCATGTGGTTAAGGAGTTAATCACAAAGTGATATCGGATTACGGAACGAGTAAAGTACTTGCTGTGAACGAGATTGAACTAGGTATGACGGTACCAACAATCAAATCTCGGGCAAGTAAAATATCGCGAGACGAAGGGGATATATATATGGGATTGATTGAATCCTGGCATCGTGGTTCATCCGATATGATCATCGATGAATGTGTGGGAGTCAATATGGGTTTCCAGACCCCACTGTTGATTATTGATAGAAGATCATGTCTGCATATTCTCGAACCCGAAGGGTCACACACTTAACGTGTCTCGACGCTAGGATAGATTGGATAATTGGTTTATGAGTTTTTGTTCGGAGTCTCGGATGGTATCCGGGACATCACAAGAGGTTCCGGAGTGGTCCAGAGAATAAGATTCATATAAGGCAGTGCAGTTTTTGGAGTTCGGAATTGTTTCGGGTTAATCGGTATTGTACCAGAAGCTTCTAGAACCTTCCGGAAGGGGGCCAACGTGGTCCCACCTGTCGGGAGGGGGCATGGGCCTATGAGGGAGTGCCCTGGCCGCATTGGGCCAGGGGCACAAGGCCCCATAGGGCCCAGCCGGCCAAACAAGGGGAAACCCTAGTTTGGAGCTTCTAGAAGGGGGGTTTCCTTGCCCCCCACTCCTCCCTCCTTGGCCGCCGGCCTAGGGCTTGGGGGAGGGGTTAGGGCTGGCGCCCACCCCTCTATATATAGAGGGCTGGGGCGCACCACCCCCCACACACCTTCCCCTCAAGCTTAGTCGCCCTGTTGCCTTCCTCTCTCTCTCCCTCCCGACTGCGTGTAGGCGAAGCGCTGCTAAAGAAACTCTCCACCATTTGCACCGCGCCGTCGCGTTGTAGATCCAATCCATCTCTCCACCATACTTGCTGTACCGAGCTAGGAGGAGATGTCGAGGTGCTGCACGTGTGCATCTCACGCAGGCATCGCCACTTGCGGTGCTAGATCGGATCGGATCGTGAGGAGGAGAAGCGAGTACGACTACATCACCCACGTTCCGACGAACGTTCCGCTGTGCGAATCTTCAAGGGTATGAAGATCTAATCCAATCTCTCTCGTTGTTTGCATCTCCTAGATTAGATCTTGACTTCCCTCTGTTCGCATCCGTAGAAAATTTTGATTTACTATGCCGCGAAACCCTTCACGAGGCCCGTGGTGCACTGCTAGTGCGCCACGGAAGGCCTTTTCAGGTGCGCCACGAATAGGCATTTTTCTAGTAGTGAATCACTACCACCAAGTTACAAGAACTTTGTGATGAACTACAATATGCAAAACATGGACAAGTCGTTGCCCGAACTCTTCTCCATGTTAAAGTCTGCGGAAGTGGAGATCAAGAAATAGCACCAAGTGTTGATGGTCAATAAGACCACCAAATTCAAGAAGCAAGGCAAGTCTAAGAAAAAAGGAAACTTCAAGAAGGGCGGTAAGAAAGTTACCGCACCGGCGAAGAAGACCAAGGCTGGGCCTAAGCCTGATACTGAGTGTTTTTACTGCTATGTGTAAAAATACAGGATCGAGAATGGCAATCTCTTCTACTAGGTGAACCAGGAGATGCGTCATAATATTGAACACCTCCACCGAGGGGTGTTCCTCAGCAAACACTATGGCAGGCGATCTTCTAGGCGTGTCTTCAGTTATCAGCTGACGTTGACGGTGTAAGTATATTAAGGTGTTGGGACGTTATTTGAATCCATCTATTTTGTGAAGGGGTGTGTACCCCTAATGTAATCACTAGTCAGGTTATATGGGATGCACTATGCTAATTGTTAACTAAGTTTGTTCAGTATGCAGTTAAATTATGTAATTGCTATGACTGTGTTTGATTGTGCTATGGTAATCTCGCCAATTTTAAAAGGGGTAAGCATATCTCATTGTGTGTGCTGCTTATGGCAGTTACCCTGGCAACCAAACAACAATGCCTTATCTCTTTTCAGCTAGAAACATAAACTACTGGCTATGCCCAAGGACCTGTCCCCGGAGCTCCAAATCTGGCCAGGCAACCAATGTGCATCGTCCTTGAGAAATGGTACTCCTATTTGTGTTCAGGGAACAAAGCTAGCTGGCCACTGCATCTACATCTATGCATGTGGTAACGCAGAGCGCTGGTTTAATATAAGCGTAACCGTGGCATCTTATCATCGGACTAATTTAGGAAGTCAAGTCCCTCGTCAGTACAAAGTTTTGCTGTCTAACATGGCTGGCACTTAAGTTGCCACTCAGCCAGGAGACTGGAGGTGTGGCATGCATATACTGACAGATTTTAATTATGTTGGGTCCACTAATATTTGCCCACGTAGCTCCCCACAATTCTTCTGACAGAGTTTACACTTGTATAAGCTGAGTCGTCTCTCCTGACGGAGTTATAGCAGCCCTAACGTGCGCCACATGCACTGATATTCCACATAGAATTCTAATATTCTATTATTCTTCTCTGCTGACCCACTGATATCTATCTCCTATTTAAGCTGGACTTACCAGCTAGAAGATCACTACACAGAGCTACTACTGCACTACTGCAGCAGCCAAATGATGAGGAGCTCATGCTTGTGCCCCCTCCTCCTCCTCCTGTGTTGTTCATGGCCGTCCTCCCTCGCCCAAACTTTCGTCCCGCCCCCGAACCCCGCTTCTCCCCGTCCCCTCGTCCGGGCGGCGAACCTCGGCGGCTGGCTCGTCACCGAGGGCTGGATCCTGCCCTCACTCTTTGACGGCATCCCCAACAAAGATCTCCTGGTAACCTAGCCACCTTTGTAACTAAATTTCTCATTTGTTTTGTTCATGTACTTTCTGTTTATGCTTATATCACTTTGATGCGCCGTCTCGACTCAAGAAAATCATCCTTTTATGTACGAAAAATTGTTCCTTCTTCAAAATTAATTCCATGGATGCCATGGCGTTAATTGTTGACCAACCAGTCTCTTGCTTAATTTTTGCCAATAAATCGATGGAGCAGGATGGCACACAGCTGCAGTTCAAGTCGGTCACGCAGAACGCCTACGTGGCAGCCGAGAATGGTGGCGGTGGGCCGCTGATCGCGAACCGGCCTTCAGCCTCTGGCTGGGAGACCTTCATACTCTGGCGGGTCGACCAGGACACCTTCAACCTCAAGGTGTTCAACAACCAGTTCGTGAGTGCCTCCGGGAGCAATGTGGCGGCGACAGCCTCCACGCCGGGGCAGTCCGAGATGTTCCAGTTGGTGCGTAACGACGCTGACAAGAACAAGATGAGGATCAAAGCACCAAATGGGTCCTTCTTGCAGGTAATTAAATTGATACTAAGTCACTCAGTAGTAGTTCTCATGCATGGTTCAAAAAAAAAATACAAGTAGTAGTTGACCTCATTCAGATGATATAGATTATTAATTGCGTGACGGATCCATGGCATAGCTAGAAGGCAAAGTTACCTACTAGTATATCTTCCTTTGACTATGACTATTACAACCACAAGTTGCATGCAAGGTTACTTCTCTTTCATGATTAAACTACCACGACTCATCAATCTGTTCCATTGCTGGCACTGCAGGCAAACACCGACGGTTCGGTGACGGCGAACTTCGGTGAGAGCACGACCTGGGGCAACGACGACCCATCGGTGTTCGCGGTGACCATTGTGAAGGGGCTGCAAGGGGAGTACCAGATCTGCAATGGCTACGGCAAAGAGAAGGCTACCCAGGTCATGAATGTACGTAAGCTTAGAGGCCTCTTTTACAATTTTGCCACGTGAAGCTATTGAAGTAACAATGAGTATCATTTTCTTAGACTATGAATAGTTAAGTATCATTCTTGGCATGCAGTTAATTTTTCTTGACTCCATGAATGTTTTGGCAGGACCATTGGGGCTCATACATCGTGGAAGACGACTTCGCCTTCATGGCAGCAAACGGGCTGAACGCGGTGAGGATCCCAGTGGGGTGGTGGATCGCCAGCGACCCCAGCCCTCCAGCTCCATTCATTGGAGGCTCTCTCCAAGCCTTGGACAACGCCTTCACATGGGCAGAGTACGTGCATACATGTGTAGTCTTCACAAACTATAATGTCTTTGTTGACAATGTTCTGAAATGATGTTCCTTTTGTGGAAATATATGCGCAGGAGGCACGGTATTTGCGTGATCGTAAACTTGCATGCAGCTCCTGGGTCGCAGAACCCCAACGAGCACAGCGGCACTAGGGACGGCTCACAGACCTGGGGCGAGTCCTACATCGCGCAAACCGTGCAAGTTATTGATTTCCTCGCAACTAGGTATCTATCTATCGATGTATTATTGTAATATTTTATGTAAGAAAATATTGATTTTTTTATGTTTAAGATTGTTCAGAGTTAGCATAGGGACAGTTGAGACCATTAGGATATCATTCAAAGAGTGGAAGCATATGAAAAAAAATACTGATGTCAAATATGCAAACAACATAAAATAAACCCCGCGGCGTCAATGCTCGAAGCATTTAGAAAGTAGTCGGGTAATTCAATCTCCTTGCTAACCTCCAGGCCATGTTTTTTGTACCTATATATAGGTATGCTAGGAGATCAAGCCTCTTGGCGGTGGAGTTGATGAATGAGCCGCTAGCTCCCGGCGTGTCCCTGGATAGCCTGAAAAGATACTACGAACAGGGCTACAACACCGTCAGGAAGCGCTCGACTACGGCCTACGTGATCATGTCGAACCGACTAGCAGCGGATTCGACCGAGCTCGTCGATTTCGCCTCACAGTTTGGCAGGGCCGTCCTTGACGTGCACTACTATACGCTGTTTGACAGCAAGTTTGATTCCTTCACTGTGCAGCAGAACATTGACTACGTCAACAACACAATCGCCAATGATCTCAAGGCTATGACGAGGCGAGATGGCCCTGTCACCTTTGTTGGTAAGTGTGTGATAGTGTAGATCATCCTGTTCCGAACAAAAACTTTTAATAAATCCGCCAAGAACTTCAGCATTTCCAGTGAAATTTGGTATCTCATGCATGTCATGTTTTGTACAGGTGAATGGGTGGCCGAGTGGCAGGTAAATGGTGCAACACAATCTGACTACCAGAAATTTGCAAATGCACAGATGGCCGTGTATCGGCAAGCCACATTTGGATGGGCTTACTGGACCTACAAGAATGTTAACAATCACTGGAGTATGCAGTGGATGATCACAAATGGATACATCTCCCTTCAAAATGCTTGAGGGCAATAAATTTGCAATAGTGAATGAACAACCAGGCAACTATTTGGAAAAACTGTATGAGAGAGCTGATGAACATTTGACGCCTCAAGATGAATTATTGATGTAATCTGTTCTTTTGTATGAGCTAAGTTGTATTTGTAACTTTATCCACTAGAGATGTCTATCATTTGCTTCACTCTAATACATTATCTCCTACTTGTACTTGACTACATGAGTTGTGTTATACCTATAACTTACCCCAGATGCATTCTTTCTTGTACGTTGCTCCGAACACCTAATCTCAAAGTGGCATATCTATGAATGTCTCGAAAAAACCTATTATACAGACAACCCTTCGACATTTTGTCGACTTCTACTCATCTTTGTTCCGGCCAAAAAATTATACCATGTTATCTGTGAATAAAGCCTTGTGAGAACATGTGGACTCATAGTGTAATCATGTCATGCAATGTTATTTTTGCAACTTCGTCGTCATGGTTCAATCTACTCCTGTTAGCACCACATTGGTTGCATGATTGGCCGCGGAGTGCTATTTAGCCATGGAGTTCAATTCATGGTAAACGCCACCAGCACAGAGCATAGCCTACTGAATTTTATATGTGTATTGTTCAATTTCTTGATGTTCTGTATTGGTGCTTTTATGCCTTGGGTTGATTGTGATATTTGGCTTGATTGCATGTATGTCTCGTGACGGCGATAGTTGTGATTGTGCTGACAACGAGAGGAAGGGATCATCTTATTATTATTGGTATTCTTGGAAGAAGTCCAGAGACATATTGCTAATCACAGGCAAAGCCACCCTTCCCAAACTCCGATACTTGATCTACTCCTTTTATATAACTGTTTCCTATCTCCTTTATAATATGCATTACTACCCGCATGTTTTATTTTACAACTGTTGTGTTAGTAACCTAGCTCCTCCAAGTTATGAATAAATGTCCAGTTGGACACCTACCCTTATTAACACATACTACCCCCCCCCCCCCCCCCCCTTAGACTGATGTTATGATGATTAGCATCCTACCTCTTTGGAAATCTCGGATTTTTTAGAATAAACTATTTTATGGGATTTCCCTACTATACATGTTTTGGAAATGCTTTTGTAAAACCCTTGGGAAGAGACATTGTTTCCAAGTGGACGGTTAAGAAACAAGAAAATGTGAAGTGATGAAGTGTTTTTAATGTACATGAGAAAGCGAAGGGATGTTCTATGACTTTTACCGAAACAACTTACCCGTGCAACTACATTATCCCAGGAGTTGGGGCTTAACACGTAGTTTGTTATCTTTAGCATGGGTAGCCCCTACATGTGCTATAGGGGAGAAATTTCCCGAACTCCGGATCATCCCCACGTAAAGGTCCACGGATCTGGGGATGGTGGATCTCTTCGACAAGGGCCGGTGCAATAATTGGGTCTCCCGCGGATGGTATGACTTAGGAGTATGGAACAAAGTGAAATCACACATACTAAGGTATTTCCCAACCTGGATGTTTGGGTATACGCGTGTACGGAAGGGAGGATTATGTCACCGAGGGCCACATACGCGTTTTTTGGGAGAACAAACCCAAAATGGAAAGGTGACTCTTCTAGGGTCGACAAATGAAAGGTTAGGTTTGATTATCCGGAAACCCGCGTACCATGTGTAGTGGGTCGTGGTTGAATCCCAGCGGATGTATTGATTCTTGTGGTAAAAGTGCACAAACTCTGCAGAGTATAATCTATTCAAATAGCTGTGTCCACGGTCAAGGACGGCTGGAAAGGCGATTGCTAGGAGTACCCAAGTGATGGTTTTGAGAATGGTAAAGAGGATGTGGCTTGGTCATGAGGAAAATATGAGAAGGACGTTTATTTTGACCATGGATGGTCTAAGCTGTTTAAAAAGGGGTTTTACTCTAAAAAATATGGTATAAAAAATGTTTTCAACCAGGATATGAAGATATCCCAACTTTTAAAAAGGAGGCATATTTTTAAAAGTCTTTTTTTAATAAAAATATAGAGATACCATATCTACAAGAGAAACTAGGCTTTTCAAAAAAATAGTTAGAGCTATCTCGCCACAGCCAAAACTGCCTTTTTTTATCTTATCCTGGTGGTTTAAGAGTACATTCAAAAGTACTCACTGGTATTATTCCTGGCTATTTACTTGGCTAGACTTTCAGAAGCAAGAAGTATGACGGAGATGCTCACGTCTAGGCGAGTTAGGCCATCTTTCCAATCAGCTGCATGTAGGTTAAGGCATGACATGGTCTCTACGATTGAAGAAGTTCTGTTGTTAATGATCTGTATAGCCATAATGGTATAAATGTAAGTTTTACCCTCATTATGTAATGGATGTTAGTGGAAGTGGGAGGCGGTGCCACATGGTGATTCTGCCTTCTTGGTGAGCTTTCCGACGTTTGAGGATTTGGACAGGGTGGATGGAATCCTGATGACCGTTCCGCTCAGTACCGCTCAGCTGACCTTCTCGGTATACAGGATGGAGGAGGTGCCGCATAAGCTTGAGATGCAGCAGGTTTGGTTACATGTGGAGGGGGTACCCCATATTCTGCGATCCTTTCAGGGCTTGTGGGTTGTTGGAGGACTCATGGGGAACACTCTTGATGTGGATTTCTTCAGTTTGCGGAAGCGGGGGTAGTCCGTATACTCGTGGAGATGTTTGATACGAAGATCTTTCTCAAGGAGAAGGACGCCCTTGGTCACTTTATTGTGTCAGATGCTGTGGTTAAACACAAGGTATTTGAGTTTCGTTTCCGGATTGAACCTAAGGGTTATCTTCCAGAACCAGAGTTTGTTCCTTTCTTGTGGAGAAAAGGAGATGATGACGCGGATGATGATGCCAATGGGAAGCAATTTGAGGATGCTATGGATACTTCTGAGGCTTCTACTGCCACTCAGGGAGGGGGGGGAGGTACTGGATCTTTCTCGGCTGTGCAGGGTACTTCCGCGCCTGCATCTTCCAGTCAGGTGGTGCAGAGGGCGTTTGCTGTCACCCCCTTTAATGCTAATCCGGTGACTCCGCGGGGACGACAACTACTGGATGCTCTTCCTTTGGATTCCCCTCTTCGTGGGAAGGGTTCTACTTCGGCACCTCGCGTTTCACCGGCTCAGTTACAGGAGGCTCTTCGTTCTGCTTCCATTCCGGTGCTGCGAGCTTGCTCAGCACCAGCGAGGTCTAGAACACATATTTTGGGCGGATCTATTCCTGTTTCCACTCCTGTACTTGAGGAGGTTGTTCCTTCGGTGTGTTTGCGGAAGCTGGCCCAGGAGGGGTCGGCTGACCGCGACGTTCGTGACCAGCTTCAGGATATGGCTTCGCTTGGTCCGACCCAGGTGGGGTTGGACACTCGGGACGTCTCGCCTCCGTTGGTGGGGCAGGTGACCTCGGTGGTCGATGGGGACGACCGGACCCAGGAGGGGTCTGGGGTGCCTCGGTCTCCAGCATGGCTTCCTTCTCCAGGTGACGCTTCGCTTGTGCAGGGGAGTGGTACTCCATTCAGGCGGAGCATGCGTCATGGATTCGATGCCTCTGGGGCGTCCGTGACTGATGAGGACTCCATGCTCAAGGCCATGCGGCGTAAGGCAGAGAGGAACTTGGATTCGCCAGGTATAAAGAGTAATTCGAAATCTTTTTTGTCATTTTCTACTCCTGTTATTTCTTCTAAACTAGCCAACGTTGGCATTAGTTTGGGTAGCTCTGTACAGGACGTATCCTTTTCTTCTAATGTTTTGAGACACATGGAGGTTGACCGTCTAACGGTTGCTCCAAAGGTCAGTGCTTTTCCTGATACTTCACTAACCGAGGAGGAGGAGGAGTTGCATGCCATAGTAGATGGTCAACTCCTTTCTCACTTAGTCGGTGAAGTGTCGGAAGTGGACTTTGATGAGACTGGGCTTGCTTCTATGTATGAGCTGAAAGCTTCTGGTCGAAAATCGAAAAGCCAGCGGTTGCGGAAGAGATCCCGTGTATCCAAATATCCTATAGTTTCTCAATGAATGGAATGTTTTCAAACAGCAGAGGTCTTCGGGACTTGGCTAAACATTTATTCTTTGCTGACTGTGTAAGAGATTATAACTTGGATTTTCTGGGTATTTCTGAGACTGGTAGACGGGATTTTTCGCAAGCTCTACTCAATCGCCTTTCTGGTGGAGTGGACTTTACGTGGATATCACGTCCGCCGCGTGGCCGATCCGGGGGGATCCTGTTAGGCATTCGAGATGAGACTATGGAAGTTTTAGCTAGTTTGGTGGGAGATTTTTTTATAAAAATCCACATCCGTAACAAGGCTGACAATTTCACATGGTCTTTAGTCTCCGTATATGGGGCCGCTCAGGATGTTTATAAGGCTGACTTTTTACGTGAGCTTGTGAATTTGGCAAAGGAAAATCCATATCCTATTCTTATAGGAGGGGATTTTAATTTGCTCAGATTTACTCACGAGAAAAGTCGGGGACGGTTCGATGAACATTGGCCTTTTCTGTTCAAGGATGTCATTGACAGTCTGGACTTGAGAGAGGTTATAATGTTAGGAAGGCAATTTACATGGGCCAATAGTCTTCCGGAGCCAACATACGAAAAACTAGATAGAGTGCTTATGGATACTGATTGGGAACAAAAGTTCCCTATGGTAACTGTTCGTGCTCTAGAGCGTATTGAGGCTTTGTCGGATCATGCCCCTTTACTTCTTTCTTTTGGATCACCGCCACGGAAGTCTACGAATGAGTTTAAATTTGAACTCGGTTGGATGATCCGTGATGGTTTTTACGAGATGGTTAAGGCTATTTGGGAGAAACCGGTAGGTGGCCAAACGCCTATCCTACGATGTAAACAAAATGCGTACTTTACGCAAGTTCCTTCGGGGTTGGGCCAGGCACACAGCGGGTATCCTAAAAAAAGAAAAATTACGCCTAACACTTATAATAGATGACTTAGAGGCTTCTGTAGGGTTTCGTAGCATGGAAAATAAAAAATTTCTATCGCATACAAACAAACAAGCCAAGATCTATCTACTAGATTGTAGCAACGAGTCGATGGAATAACTTACCCTCGAAGATTCCAAAGTGTTTAACGAGAGCGGATTCTCGTGGGTGATGTAGTCGTACTCTTCCCGATCTCAAGATCGTGTAGACGATCCTTTCGGCGCTGCGTTCTGGCAGCGCTCCCGCAGTCGGTCACACGTTCGGTACTCGACGAAGACCTTCCTCTCCCTTGTTCCAGCAGGCAGCGGAGGTTGTAGCACTCTCCTCGTGATTCCGGCAGCACAACGGCGTGGTACCGGAAGTAGAGGGGAGATCTCGCAGGGCTTCGCCTTAAGCCGGAGAGAGTATGGTGGAGTATGAGAGAGCTCCTCGGCGATCTAGGGTTTAGACACACCAAGGAGGAGGGTCTAGAGCCGGCGGCTAGGGTTCCGGGGACCCCAAGTCGGCGGCTAGGGCAAAACCCTAGGTGGTGGCGGCGGCTATGGAGGGCTGCAGCTCTCTAGGGTTTGAGGTGAGGGACTTGTGTGTTTAGAGGAGGGAGCCCTGCCCCTCCTTATATAGGTGGAGGGGCCGGCCGCGCCAAGGGGAGGGAGAGGAGTCCCTCCCCAACTCGGCTTGGAGGTGGGCCGCCGGTTGGAGGAGGGAACTCCTCCCCAACTCGGTTTCCCTCTCCTTCTTCTTTCCCTCTTTCCAATTTTAGCCGTTTGACTTTTCAAACTTGCTATTTGACTTTTCAATTTAGGATTCAATTTAATCCTTTATTTGGAACAGCGAGAACACTTAGTACATGATGCAATCATTCCAATATGCAATGACACATTCATGTACCCCTTCCCCTCCGGAGTGCCGGACATTCCGGAACCTTCTAGAACATTCCCGATGAAAACACTGGAATCATTCCCGAACTCCGAAACGGGACTTTCCTTATATGAATCTTATTCTCCGGTCTATTCCGGATCACCTCGTGATATCCCGGATACCATCCGAGACTCCGAACAACATTCAGTCTCTTTCTCATAATACCATAACTCCTCAAACAACGTCGAATCCTTAAGTGTGTCTCCCTACGGTTCGTGAATTATGCGGACATGATCGAGACACTTCTCCGAACAATAACCAATAGAGGAATCTGGAAATTCATATGGCTCCCACATATTTCTACGATTACTTTGCGATCGAATGAACCACTTACATACGATACCAATTTCCCTTTGTCTCACGATAGTTTACTTATCCGAGGTTATGATCGTCGGTATCTCCGCATACCTAGTTCAACCTCGTTACCGATAAGTACTCTTTTCTCGTTCCCGTGATATGTGATCCCTTGTGAGCCAGTCACATGCTTGCAAGCCAATTGGATGACATTCCACCGAGAGGTCCCAGAGTATATCTATCCGTCATATGGATGGACAAATCCCACTCTTGATCCATGTGTCTCAACAAATACTTTCTGAACACTCAATGCCACCTTTATAGCCACCCAGTTACGGTGTGGTGTTTGATGTCATCAAAGCATCCATCCGGTAAAGGTGATATGCATGATCTCATGGTCGAAGGAATTAGGTTACTATGTATCAGAAAGCATATAGCAATTGAACTATTGAAATGACTTGATTTTTATGCTACGCTTATCTATAGGAGTATGTCCACCATATCATTCTCCTAACGATATGATCTTGTTGTTGATAACATCTCAATGTTCATGATAGGGAAACCACAATCATTTATCAACCAACAAGCTAGTGATGTATAGAGGCTATACTAGGGACTTCAAATTAAGTTTACAAATCACACAAGTATCAATGTTTCCTGGTTAATACTATTATAGCATGAATGTAAACATTTATCATAAACACAAAGATATAATAATAACTACATTTATTATTGCCTCTAGGGCATATCTCCAACAGTCTCCCACTTGCACTAGAGTCATCTAATCTAGATTACATGGTAATATACCGAACACCCATGGCAGTTTGGTGTTGGTCATGTTTTGCCCTCGGGAGAGGTTTAGTCAACGGATCCGCCACATTCAGATCTGTGTGTACTTTGCAAATCTTTATATCCCCATCCTGGATATGTTCTCGAATAGCGTGAAAACGCAGCTTGATGTGCTTCAGCTCCTTGTGTGACCTTGGTTCTTGCGCATTGGCTATGGCGCCCATGTTATCACAGTAGATAGACAGTGGGTCCAGCGCACTAGGAACCACACCCAGCTCTGTAATGAACTCTTTCATCCATATCGCTTCTTGTGAAGCCTCAGAAGCAGCCATGTATTCCGATTCAGTTGAAGATCTCGCCACAACGCTTTGCTTTGCACTCCTCTAGCTAACTGCTGCACCATTCAAAATAAATACGTATCCAGATTGTGATTTAGAATCATCCGGATCAGTGTTCCAACTAGCATCGGTGTAACCGTTAACAACGAGCTGTTCATCACCTCCATAAGAAAGAACCATATCCTTAGTTCTTCTCAAGTACTTAAGGATGTTTTTGACCGATGTCCAATGATCCACTCCTGGATCACTTTGATATCTGCTAGTTAAACTAACAGCATATGCAATGTCGGGTCTAGTACATAGCATGGCATACATTAGAGATCCTATGGCTGAGGCATAGGGAGTCTTACTCATCCTTTCTCTATCTTCTGCCGATGTCGGACTTTGAGTTTTACTCAAGGTCGTATTGGGCAACATGGGCAAGAATCCTTTCTTGCTTTCTTCCATTCCAAACCTCTTTAGAACTTTGTCCAAATATGTACTCTGTGACAATGATATTTGGCGTTTCGATCTATCTCTGTAAATCTTTATGCCTAATATGTAAGCTGCTTCGCCAAGATCCTTCATTGAAAAACTATTATTCAAATATTCCTTGACACTATTAAGAAGGTCTACATCATTCCCAATCAAAAATATGTCATCCACATATAATATTAAGAATGCTACAGAGCTCCCACTCACTTTCTTGTAAATACAAGCTTCTCTATAAGTTTGTATAAAACCAAAACTTTTGATCACCTTATCAAAACGTTGATTCCAACTTCGGGATGCTTGCTTCAATCCATAGATGGACCGCTGAAGTTTGCATACCTTGTTAGCATCTTTAGGATCGACAAAACCTTTGGGTTGTATCATATACAACTCTTCATCAATATCTCCATTGAGGAATGCTGTTTTGACATCCATCTGCCATATCTCATAATCATAATATGCAGCGATTGCTAACATAATCCTCACAGATTTTAGCTTCGCTACCGGTGAGAAAGTCTCATCGTAGTCAACTCCTTGAATTTGTCGAAACCCTTTTGCGACAAGTCGAGCTTTATAGACAGTAACATTACCATCAGCATCTGTTTTCTTCTTGAAAATCCATTTGTTCTTGACGGCCTTCCGGCCATCCGGTAAGTCCACCAAAGTCCATACTTGGTTTTTGTACATGGATCCAATCTCGGATTTCATGGCTTCTTGCCATTTATTGGAATCTGGGCTCATCATCGCTTCCTCATATGTATCGGGGTCATCGGTGTTGTCCACCAACATGACACTCATAACGGGATCATACCAATCTGGAGTGGTACGAGTTCTCGTTGACCTCCGAGGCTCTGCAGCAACTTCAACCGAAGTTTCATGATCATCATCATTAGCTTCCTCTCTTATTGGTGCAGGCACCACAGGAACTTCTTCCGGTGCTGCGCTACTCGCAACTTCGAGAGAAGGTTCGACAACCTCGTCGAGTTCTACTTTCCTTCCAGTCACTTATTTCGAGAGAAATTCCTTCTCTGGAAAGGATCCATTCTTAGCAACAAAGATTTTGCCTTCGGATCTATGATAGAAGGTATACCCAATAGTTTCCTTCGGGTATCCTATGAAGACGCATTTTTCCGCTTTGGGTTCAAGCTTGTCCGGCTGTAACTTCTTTACATAGGCTTCGCATCCCCAAACTTTAAGGAACGACAATCTAGGTTTCTTCCCAAACCATAATTCATACGGTGTCGTTTCAACGGATTTAGACGGTGCCCTATTTAAAGTGAATGCGGCTGTTTCTAATGCATAACCCCAAAATGGTAGCGGTAAATCTGTAAGTGACATCATAGAACGAACCATATCTAAGAGAGTTCGATTACGACGTTCGGACACACCATTACGCTGTGGTGTTCCCGGCGGTGTCAACTGTGAAAGTATTCCGCATTTCTTCAAATGCTCGCCAAACTCGTAACTTAGATATTCACCTCCACGATCAGAACGTAGAAATTTAATCTTCTTGTTATGTTGATTCTCTACCTCATTTTGAAACTCCTTAAACTTCTCGAAAGTTTCGGACTTATGTTTCATGAAATAGATATACCCATATCTACTCAAGTCATCCGTGAAGGTAAGAACATAACGATAACCACCGCGCGATGCTACACTCATTGGACCACACACATCGGTATGTATGATTTCCAATAAGTCCGTAGCTCGCTCCATCATACCAGAAAATGGAGTCTTAGTCATTTTTCCCATCAGACATGCTTCGCATCTTTCAAGTGATTCAAAATCAAGTGATTCAAGAAGTCCATCAGAATGGAGTTTCTTCATACGTTTCACTCCAATGTGACCAAGACGACAGTGCCACATATAGGTCGAATTATCGCTTGATTTCAAACGTTTAGCCTCAATGTTATTGATATGTGTATTTCCACTATCGAGATTCAATAAGAATAGACCATCTATCAAAGGTGCATGTGCATAAAACATATTACTCATATAAATCGAACAACCATTATTCTCGGACTTAAACAAGTAACCGTCTCGCAATAAACAAGATCCCGATATAATGTTCATGCTCAACGCAGGCACCAAATAACAATTATTTAAGTATAAAACTAATCCCGATGGTAGATGAAGGGGTAGCGTGCCGACCGCGATCACATCAACCTTTGATCCGTTTCCCACGCGCATCGTCACCTCGTTCTTCGCTAGCTTCCGTTTATTCTGCAGCACCTGTTTCGAGTTACAAATATGAGCAACCGAACCAGTATCAAATACCCAGGCACTACTACGAGTACTAGTGAGATACACATCAATAACATGTATATCAGATATACCTTTCTTCTTGATGTTGCCGTTCTTCAGATCCGCCAAGTACTTTGGGCAATTCCGCTTCCAGTGACCTTCTCCCTTGTAGTAAAAGCACTCAGTATCAGGCTTGGGTCCAGCCTTGGTCTTCTTCGCCGGCGTGGTAACTTTCTTACCACCCTTCTTGAAGTGTCCCTTTTGCTTAGACTTGCCTTTCTTGAATTTGGTGGTCTTATTGACCAACAACACTTGGTGCTCTTTCTTGATCTCCACTTCTGCAGATTTTAACATAGCAAACAGTTCTGGCAACTCTTTGTTCATGTTCTACATGTTGTAATTCATCACAAAGTTCCTGTAACTTGGTGGTAGTGACTAGAGGACACGATAAATCCCCAAAGCATTAGGAATCACTATACCCAAGATTTGAAGTTTGTTTGCGTGCCCAGACATCTTAAGCACATGCTCACTGATGGAGCTGCCCTCTTCCATCTTGCAGTTAAAGAAATTTTCAGAAGCCTCATAGCTTTCAATTGCCGCATGAGTCTCAAAAATCAATTTGAGATCCTCGACAATATCATATGGGTCTGAATTCTCAAACCTTTTCTGAAGCTCCGATTCCAAACCATACAAGATATCACACTGAACTATGGAGTACTGATTCTTCTGAGCGAGGTAAACATTCTTTACTTCATCGGCAGCATCAGCTGCAGGTGGGTCACCCAGCGGTGCATCCAGCACATAGGTCAAATTACCAGCTGTGAGGACAATCCTCAAATTGCGGAACCAATCCGCGAAGTTGCTTCCATTGTTTTTCAACTTTTCTTTCTCTAGGAACGCATTAAAATTGATGGTAGGGGCTGCCATTGATCTACAACATATTTGCAATAGTTTAGACTAAGTTTATGACAAATTGAGTTCAAATTAATAATGAAATTAAACTAGGTGAACTCCCACTCAAAACAACATCCCTCACATTGTTTTAGTGATCACACGAACCAAATCCACTACATCAACACCGATCATCACGAGAGTTGATATAGTTTCAATGGCGAACAATCGTCATGTTCATCATATCTACTATATGATTCATGCTTTACCTTTCGGTGATCCGTGTTCCGAGACCATGTCTGTACATGCTAGGCTCGTCAAGATCAAACCTTAGTTTCCGCATGAGCAAATCTGGCTTGCTCACGTTGTATACACTTGCGGAATCTAACACACCCGATCATCACGTGGTGCTTCGAAACAACAAGCTTTAGCAACGGTGCTAACTAAGGGTGAACACTTTATGACTTGAAATTCATGTGCATGAGGGATCATCTTATAATGCTACCGTCGTCTACTAAGCAATACAAGATGCATAAAGGATTAACATCACATGCAATTCAATAATATGTGATATGATATGGCCTTTCTTCTTTGTGCTTCCGATCTCCATCTTCAAGCACGAACATGATCTCCATCATCACCGGCATTGCATCAAGGTCAATGACGCTTCTACATGGTTGTCGTCCACCGGCTTCAACTATTACAACTACTTTGAATAGACACGCGGGTCTTAACATAAATTAAAGACAACCATCTGGCTCCTGCCGGTTGCCAACTTACAATAAGGAAGATTGCATACATCAAATATAATCACAATCATGGCCATATCACATCACTGCACACCCCTGCAAAACAAAGTTAGACGCCTCTACTTTCTTTGCATATTTTACGTGGTTTGGGGCTTTCAATAAGTGTCGTTCTAACTTACGAACAAGAACCACAACATTGATACTAGCATTGTTGATCACCCGTTGTAAATTGGATCTTAACTATGCTAGGAGAAACAGGCACCCGCAAAGCCACTTATGCAATACAAGTTGCATGTCAAGCGTGGAGCAAGTCTCATGAACGATGTCATGTAAGGTTAGCCCGGGCCGCTTCATCCCAACATACCGCAAGATGCAAAGTACACAAGAAGCAATCGACAATAAAAGCATCAACGCCCACAATGACCATTGTGTTCTACTCGTGCAACAGATCTACATATAGACACGGCTCTGATACCACTGTAGGGTTTCGTAGCATGGAAAACAAAAAATTACTATCGCATACAAACAAACAAGCCAAGATCTATCTACTAGATTGTAGCAACGAGTCGATGGAATAACTTACCCTCGAAGATTCCAAAGTGTTTAACGAGAGCGGATTCTCGTGGGTGATGTAGTCGTACTCTTCCCGATCTCAAGATCGTGTAGACGATCCTTCCGGCGCTGCGTTCCGGCAGAGCTCCCGCAGTCGGTCACACGTTCGGTACTCGACGAAGACCTTCCTCTCCCTTGTTCCAGCAGGCAGCGGAGGTTGTAGCACTCTCCTCGTGATTCCGGCAGCACAACGGCGTGGTACCGGAAGTAGAGGGGAGATCTCGCAGGGCTTCGCCTTAAGCCGGAGCGAGTATGGTGGAGTATGAGAGAGCTCCTCGGCGATCTAGGGTTTAGACACACCAAGGAGGAGGGTCTAGAGCCGGCGGCTAGGGTTCCGGGGACCCCAAGTCGGCGGCTAGGGCAAAACCCTAGGTGGTGGCGGCGGCTATGGAGGGCTGCAGCTTTCTAGGGTTTGAGGTGAGGGACTTGTGTGTTTAGAGGAGGGAGCCCTGCCCCTCCTTATATAGGTGGAGGGGCCGGCCGCGCCAAGGGGAGGGAGAGGAGTCCCTCCCCAACTCGGCTTGGAGGTGGGCCGACGGTTGGAGGAGGGAACTCCTCCCCAACTCGGTTTCCCTCTCCTTCCTCTTTCCCTCTTTCCAATTTTAGCCGTTTGGCTTTTCAAACTTGCTATTTGACTTTTCAATTTAGGATTCAATTTAATCCTTTATTTGGAACAGCGAGAACACTTAGTACATGATGCAATCATTCCAATATGCAATGACACATTCATGTACCCCTTCCCCTCCGGAGTGCCGGACATTCCGGAACTTTCTAGAACATTCCCGATGAAAACACCGGAATCATTCCCGAACTCCGAAACGGGACTTTCCATATATGAATCTTATTCTCCGGACTATTCCGGATCACCTCGTGATATCCCGGATCCCATCCGAGACTCCGAACAACATTCGGTCTCTTTCTCATAATACCATAACTACTCAAACAACGTCGAATCCTTAAGTGTGTCTCCCTACGGTTCGTGAATTATGCGGACATGATCGAGACACTTCTCCGAACAATAACCAATAGAGGAATCTGGAAATTCATATGGCTCCCACATATTTCTACAATTACTTTGCGATCGAATGAACCACTTACATACGATACCAATTTCCCTTTGTCTCACGATAGTTTACTTATCCGAGGTTATGATCGTCGGTATCTCCGCATACCTAGTTCAACCTCGTTACCGATAAGTACTCTTTTATCGTTCCCGTGATATGTGATCCCTTGTGAGCCAGTCACATGCTTGCAAGCCAATTGGATGACATTCCACCGAGAGGGCCCAGAGTATATCTATCCGTCATATGGATGGACAAATCCCACTCTTGATCCATGTGTCTCAACCAATACTTTCCGAACACTCAATGCCACCTTTATAGCCACCCAGTTACGGTGTGGTGTTTGATGTCATCAAAGCATCCATCCGGTAAAGGTGATATGCATGATCTCATGGTCGAAGGAATTAGGTTACTATGTATCAGAAAGCATATAGCAATTGAACTATTGAAATGACTTGATCTTTATGCTACGCTTATCTATAGGAGTATGTCCACCATATCATTCTCCTAACGATATGATCTTGTTGTTGATAACATCTCAATGTTCATGATAGGGAAACCACAATCATTTATCAACCAACAAGCTAGTGATGTATAGAGGCTATACTAGGGACTTCAAATTAAGTTTACAAATCACACAAGTATCAATGTTTCCTGGTTAATACTATTATAGCATGAATGTAAACATTTATCATAAACACAAAGATATAATAATAACTATATTTATTATTGCCTCTAGGGCATATCTCCAACAGCTTCCACGGAGGTAAGGCCATTAACTGCACAAGAAATTGAGCTTAAAAGCCAATCGAATGCAGAGATAGCCCGACTTCTGCGCGAGGAGGAACTCAAATGGTACCAACGCTCTAAAGCTAAATTCATACTGGAAGGAGATGCGAATACTAGATACTTTCATGCAGTTGCCAATGGCAGGCATAAGAAGAAACTTATTCACTCTCTGATTCAGGACAAAGGTATGATTGAGGGACAGGAGCATCTGAAGTCATATATCACAACGTATTATAAATCCTTGTTTGGGGCCCCAGTGGAAAATTCTTTCTCTATGGATGAGTCCCAAACGTCCGATATCCCCCAGGTTTCTGATGAAGAAAATAGCTTTCTAACTGCCTCATATACCGAGGAAGAGGTCAAGAAAGCGGTTTTCCAAATGGAACATAACAAAGCACCAGGACCTGATGGATTCCCAGCGGAATTTTACCAAATATTCTGGGACGTTATCAAGGAGGACCTGATGAATTTGTTTGGGTTTTTACAAGTTGGACAATTGAATCTCTTTAGACTCAACTTTGGTAACATAATTTTACTGCCTAAGGTTAATAATGCAGAACGTATACAACAGTACCGTCTAATCTGCTTGCTTAACGTTAGCTTTAAAATTTTCACTAAAGTTGCTACAATTAGACTAAATTCGGTTGCTGACAATGTTGTTAGCCCGTCTCAAACTGCGTTCATGCAAGGAAGAAATATCCTAGATGGGGTTGTAATTCTGCATGAAACAATCCATGAACTACACTCAAAAAAATTAAATGGTGTAATGTTCAAGATTGACTTTGAGAAGGCATATGACAAAGTTAACTGGTCTTTCCTCCAGCAAACACTCCGTATGAAAGGTTTTTCTGAGGAGTGGCATGCTCTGATTCAGTCGTTTGTGTCTGGGGGTAGTGTTGCCATTAAAGTAAACGAAGATACTGGCGAATACTTTCAGACCAAGAAAGGACTGAGACAAGGGGATCCATTATCGCATTTACTATTTAACATAGTGGCTGATATGTTGGCTATCCTTATTGAGAGAGCAAAGGCTGATGGTCAAATTGAAGGTGTAGTTCCACATCTCTTTGATGGTGGACTTTCTATTCTTCAATACGCTGATGATACAATTCTTTTTATGGAACATGATCTGGAGAAAGCTAAGAATCTGAAATTAATATTATAAGCATTCGAGCTGCTATCTGGGCTTAAAATAAATTTCCATAAGAGTGATTTGTATTGTTTTGGCGAGGCCCAAAACGAGGCCCACCTATATGTTGAACTTTTCGGCTGTGGTCTCGGTCAGTTTCCAATCAATTATTTGGGAATACCGATTTATTATCGGCATCGCACAATTGCTGAATGGAAACTTGTTGAGGAAAGGCTACAAAAACGTCTTAATAGTTGGAAAGGAAAATTGTTATCCCTTGGGGGAAGACTTGTACTTATAAATTCAGTACTTACTAATATGGTACTATATATGATCTCGTTTTTCCAAATGCCAAAAGGGGTTTTGAACAAAGTGGATTATTTCCGTTCAAGATTCTTTTGGCAAGAGGATAGTGAGAAAAAGAAATATCGACTGGCCAGATGGAATGTGGTTTGCCGGCCGAAGGAGTTTGGTGGACTGGGCATACACGATTTGCAAGTCAAAAACATCGCGCTTCTGGGCAAATGGCTTTTTAAACTACTTACTGAGGAAGGCGTTTGGCAAACCATGTTATGGAGGAAATATGTGGGCTCCAAAGCTGTGTCTCAAGTGGTTTAGAAACCCGGAGATTCACATTTTTGGGCAGGTCTTATGGCCACCAAGAAACATTTCTTTCGTTTTGGTGCTTTTGAGATTAAGGATGGATCACAAATTAGGTTTTGGGAAGATAAGTGGCTAGGCCAAACTACTCTTCGCGAACAGTACCCAGCTCTATATTCAATTGTTAGACACAAAGGGGATACAATCTTCACAGTGATGGAGGACTATCCTCCTAATGTGTCTTTCAGAAGAAGTCTCATCGGACCTACACTGTTATCTTGGAACAATCTATTATTACGGTTATCCAGGATACAATTGTCGGACGGTGTTGACGTGTTCAAATGGAAATTACTGAAAAGTGGTAAATTTTCTGTTGGCTCACTATATAAAGCTTTGGTCCAACCTGATTTCCTAGTCGATGATAATAGTAAAATTTGGAAAATGAAAATACCCCTTAAGACGAAGATATTTGCATGGTATCTACAGAAAGGGGTAATTCTAACAAAAGATAATCTTGTAAAGAGGAATTGGCATGGAAGTACACAATGTGTTTTTTGTCATCAAGATGAGACAATTCGCCATTTATTCTTTCAGTGCAAATTTGCTCGTTCTATATGGTCATTCATCCAAATATCTTATGGCTTATCTCCTCCACGTTTAATAACTAATGTTTTTGATAATTGGTTGCATGGAATTGTTGATAAGTACAGAACCTTGTTTAGGGTGGGAGCGCTTGCCATTATATGGTCGCTATGGCTTTGTAGAAATGACAAGATTTTTAATAACATTGTGTCTTCTCCTCTGCAGGTTATTTATCGAGCCATGGCTATCCTTCGATCATGGAATATTCTCCAACGCATGGACTTTCGCGACTTATTTCTGAACGGATGTACGCGATTGGAGGACACGGCGAGAAATATTTTCTCACGACATGGATGGTCGCGTGATCTGAGGATTGATCTATCTTAGATTCTAGACTTTTTATTTTTTAGTGTCTTTTTGTAATGCTTATCTACTTTTTGTCTTAGTCTGTCGTTCGTGTGGCTGTGTGCATCTTAGTTATGCAGAGGCCGGGTGTAAGAATTAAACATTTGGTTAATAAATGCGCCCATTTCCAAAAAAAAATGTAATGGATGTTTGTTATCGCCATATTTTGGCCAAAGAAGGAGATGGGCCGTAATCAAGATGGGCTTGGAAGATACGTATATGCAACGTGTTGTTAATCGGCCTTGTACGTGGATTTGGGCTAAATTGCCCGTGTATCTGTTTATTGTAGTAGGTTACGTTTCGGTTTAGGTAAGAGATAGAGTTGTAGAGTTATTCCAAAGATAGAAAGTCTCCGGACTATAAATATGTACCTAAGGTTATCGAGAAAAGGAGGACAATCACGTTCACAACAAACACAATCTCGGCGCATCGTCACCCCTTGTTTCTAGGGTTTCTTTCGGGTAAGTGTCATGCTTCCTAGATCGCATCTTGCGATCTAGGCAGTATCTGCTTATGCGTTATTTGGTGTTACTCGTACTGAAGCCTTGTTGATGGCGAGTAAAACTATTATCATAGATTTGTTGAGGCTAGCATCGGTACTTTTTACTACGATTGTTTAAGATATGCTGCCTCTAGTTACCTCGCTACCTTTGCACCTTTTCCCAAGTGCAAGGGTAGCATCTTGCTGGATCTTTATCTAGTTGATTCGATCTGTTATGGTTATGCCTTGTTCTCCAAGGTTTAGTTTGATATCCACGTAGTCAGGCCTTGCAAACGGGTTGAATGATCCAGTAGTACGTAAGGACGTGGTTTACTAGTTCTAGAGAAGTTGTTCCGGTAATTGACTTTACGTCGGTTGTTAGGCCTCCTCTAGGGTAAGTATTCTATCATCTTTTGTATCTGCCAGGCTCAATTACGTGTAGGACGTTCCAATTACGTGGTGAAAACGTCAAACTGTCGTAGATCGATTTAACTTGTAATGATGAAGCAAAAACCCATGTTATCGTAGATTTAATGCAGAACCATGGGATAATCGGCTCTAGGAGCCGATTCACAGGGAAACCTGGGAGCCGGTCACGGCTCGAATTTTACGTATACTTGTTCACCATGCAGGAAATCAATCGAAGCAATCCTTCACCTTCCTGACCAGGTATAGGTCAGGTGGCACGCCCTCGAACCAAGCCAGGACGTGTGCCAGAGTTTTGCGGGCCGTTGCCCGAGGGACCAGGGCCCACCAGCAGTTCTGGGAGCCTCCCGGCTCTTCGTGTTGCTCGTCGCTGCTCGCCGGTGGGTTTTGACAGGCAACACATTCTGGCACACCCGGTGGGACCTTCAACAGCATCTGCATCAACATCCGACGTTGAGATGGGGGACAGACCAGTCACGTACGACGAGCTGCCTGAGGAGCACAAGGCGAAGTATGATGACATCAAAGCCCTTTTCGAAGCCGATCTCATCGGCTCTTTTGAGAGGACTCGTAAGCATGGCATCAGGTGGAAAGGGTTCTCACCCGAGGGTGCTCTTGATGAGGTGGATCTGTCTGTTCCTTCAGAGGAGCGCACCAGAGCTCTGCGACAGGAAGTCAACTACATGGTGGCTCATTCTCTTCACCGCCATTCTGAGAGACTGGTGAACGCTTTCGAGCGGATCGCAGTTCGCGTAGTTCAGGAGATCATGAAACATCAGTACTCTCCGTCGGGGCCTGCTTTAGGGACTCACCAGGGAGAAAGACCGCTCCAGACCAGGCCACAGCTGCCATTCACACTTGCAGCTCCAGAGCCGCCAGGGGCAGCGGCGTACGTCGTCTACAAGGTTGGAGGCGACCCAGGCGATTGCCAGTTCCTGTTTGAGCCACCTAAAGAAATCCCACATGGATATGTGTGCACCTACGTGCCAGACTGCAACAACCTGACACGCACCAACCATATTACGACCGCAGGGATTTCTTTGCGATCGAATGAACCACTTACATACGATACCAATTTCCCTTTGTCTCACGATAGTTTACTTATCCGAGGTTATGATCGTCGGTATCTCCGCATACCTAGTTCAACCTCGTTACCGATAAGTACTCTTTTATCGTTCCCGTGATATGTGATCCCTTGTGAGCCAGTCACATGCTTGCAAGCCAATTGGATGACATTCCACCGAGAGGGCCCAGAGTATATCTATCCGTCATATGGATGGACAAATCCCACTCTTGATCCATGTGTCTCAACCAATACTTTCCGAACACTCAATGCCACCTTTATAGCCACCCAGTTACGGTGTGGTGTTTGATGTCATCAAAGCATCCATCCGGTAAAGGTGATATGCATGATCTCATGGTCGAAGGAATTAGGTTACTATGTATCAGAAAGCATATAGCAATTGAACTATTGAAATGACTTGATCTTTATGCTACGCTTATCTATAGGAGTATGTCCACCATATCATTCTCCTAACGATATGATCTTGTTGTTGATAACATCTCAATGTTCATGATAGGGAAACCACAATCATTTATCAACCAACAAGCTAGTGATGTATAGAGGCTATACTAGGGACTTCAAATTAAGTTTACAAATCACACAAGTATCAATGTTTCCTGGTTAATACTATTATAGCATGAATGTAAACATTTATCATAAACACAAAGATATAATAATAACTATATTTATTATTGCCTCTAGGGCATATCTCCAACAGCTTCCACGGAGGTAAGGCCATTAACTGCACAAGAAATTGAGCTTAAAAGCCAATCGAATGCAGAGATAGCCCGACTTCTGCGCGAGGAGGAACTCAAATGGTACCAACGCTCTAAAGCTAAATTCATACTGGAAGGAGATGCGAATACTAGATACTTTCATGCAGTTGCCAATGGCAGGCATAAGAAGAAACTTATTCACTCTCTGATTCAGGACAAAGGTATGATTGAGGGACAGGAGCATCTGAAGTCATATATCACAACGTATTATAAATCCTTGTTTGGGGCCCCAGTGGAAAATTCTTTCTCTATGGATGAGTCCCAAACGTCCGATATCCCCCAGGTTTCTGATGAAGAAAATAGCTTTCTAACTGCCTCATATACCGAGGAAGAGGTCAAGAAAGCGGTTTTCCAAATGGAACATAACAAAGCACCAGGACCTGATGGATTCCCAGCGGAATTTTACCAAATATTCTGGGACGTTATCAAGGAGGACCTGATGAATTTGTTTGGGTTTTTACAAGTTGGACAATTGAATCTCTTTAGACTCAACTTTGGTAACATAATTTTACTGCCTAAGGTTAATAATGCAGAACGTATACAACAGTACCGTCTAATCTGCTTGCTTAACGTTAGCTTTAAAATTTTCACTAAAGTTGCTACAATTAGACTAAATTCGGTTGCTGACAATGTTGTTAGCCCGTCTCAAACTGCGTTCATGCAAGGAAGAAATATCCTAGATGGGGTTGTAATTCTGCATGAAACAATCCATGAACTACACTCAAAAAAATTAAATGGTGTAATGTTCAAGATTGACTTTGAGAAGGCATATGACAAAGTTAACTGGTCTTTCCTCCAGCAAACACTCCGTATGAAAGGTTTTTCTGAGGAGTGGCATGCTCTGATTCAGTCGTTTGTGTCTGGGGGTAGTGTTGCCATTAAAGTAAACGAAGATACTGGCGAATACTTTCAGACCAAGAAAGGACTGAGACAAGGGGATCCATTATCGCATTTACTATTTAACATAGTGGCTGATATGTTGGCTATCCTTATTGAGAGAGCAAAGGCTGATGGTCAAATTGAAGGTGTAGTTCCACATCTCTTTGATGGTGGACTTTCTATTCTTCAATACGCTGATGATACAATTCTTTTTATGGAACATGATCTGGAGAAAGCTAAGAATCTGAAATTAATATTATAAGCATTCGAGCTGCTATCTGGGCTTAAAATAAATTTCCATAAGAGTGATTTGTATTGTTTTGGCGAGGCCCAAAACGAGGCCCACCTATATGTTGAACTTTTCGGCTGTGGTCTCGGTCAGTTTCCAATCAATTATTTGGGAATACCGATTTATTATCGGCATCGCACAATTGCTGAATGGAAACTTGTTGAGGAAAGGCTACAAAAACGTCTTAATAGTTGGAAAGGAAAATTGTTATCCCTTGGGGGAAGACTTGTACTTATAAATTCAGTACTTACTAATATGGTACTATATATGATCTCGTTTTTCCAAATGCCAAAAGGGGTTTTGAACAAAGTGGATTATTTCCGTTCAAGATTCTTTTGGCAAGAGGATAGTGAGAAAAAGAAATATCGACTGGCCAGATGGAATGTGGTTTGCCGGCCGAAGGAGTTTGGTGGACTGGGCATACACGATTTGCAAGTCAAAAACATCGCGCTTCTGGGCAAATGGCTTTTTAAACTACTTACTGAGGAAGGCGTTTGGCAAACCATGTTATGGAGGAAATATGTGGGCTCCAAAGCTGTGTCTCAAGTGGTTTAGAAACCCGGAGATTCACATTTTTGGGCAGGTCTTATGGCCACCAAGAAACATTTCTTTCGTTTTGGTGCTTTTGAGATTAAGGATGGATCACAAATTAGGTTTTGGGAAGATAAGTGGCTAGGCCAAACTACTCTTCGCGAACAGTACCCAGCTCTATATTCAATTGTTAGACACAAAGGGGATACAATCTTCACAGTGATGGAGGACTATCCTCCTAATGTGTCTTTCAGAAGAAGTCTCATCGGACCTACACTGTTATCTTGGAACAATCTATTATTACGGTTATCCAGGATACAATTGTCGGACGGTGTTGACGTGTTCAAATGGAAATTACTGAAAAGTGGTAAATTTTCTGTTGGCTCACTATATAAAGCTTTGGTCCAACCTGATTTCCTAGTCGATGATAATAGTAAAATTTGGAAAATGAAAATACCCCTTAAGACGAAGATATTTGCATGGTATCTACAGAAAGGGGTAATTCTAACAAAAGATAATCTTGTAAAGAGGAATTGGCATGGAAGTACACAATGTGTTTTTTGTCATCAAGATGAGACAATTCGCCATTTATTCTTTCAGTGCAAATTTGCTCGTTCTATATGGTCATTCATCCAAATATCTTATGGCTTATCTCCTCCACGTTTAATAACTAATGTTTTAGATAATTGGTTGCATGGAATTGTTGATAAGTACAGAACCTTGTTTAGGGTGGGAGCGCTTGCCATTATATGGTCGCTATGGCTTTGTAGAAATGACAAGATTTTTAATAACATTGTGTCTTCTCCTCTGCAGGTTATTTATCGAGCCATGGCTATCCTTCGATCATGGAATATTCTCCAACGCATGGACTTTCGTGACTTATTTCTGAACGGATGTACGCGATTGGAGGACACGGCGAGAAATATTTTCTCACGACATGGATGGTCGCGTGATCTGAGGATTGATCTATCTTAGATTCTAGACTTTTTATTTTTTAGTGTCTTTTTGTAATGCTTATCTACTTTTTGTCTTAGTCTGTCGTTCGTGTGGCTGTGTGCATCTTAGTTATGCAGAGGCCGGGTGTAAGAATTAAACATTTGGTTAATAAATGCGCCCATTTCCAAAAAAAAATGTAATGGATGTTTGTTATCGCCATATTTTGGCCAAAGAAGGAGATGGGCCGTAATCAAGATGGGCTTGGAAGATACGTATATGCAACGTGTTGTTAATCGGCCTTGTACGTGGATTTGGGCTAAATTGCCCGTGTATCTGTTTATTGTAGTAGGTTACGTTTCGGTTTAGGTAAGAGATAGAGTTGTAGAGTTATTCCAAAGATAGAAAGTCTCCGGACTATAAATATGTACCTAAGGTTATCGAGAAAAGGAGGACAATCACGTTCACAACAAACACAATCTCGGCGCATCGTCACCCCTTGTTTCTAGGGTTTCTTTCGGGTAAGTGTCATGCTTCCTAGATCGCATCTTGCGATCTAGGCAGTATCTGCTTATGCGTTATTTGGTGTTACTCGTACTGAAGCCTTGTTGATGGCGAGTAAAACTATTATCATAGATTTGTTGAGGCTAGCATCGGTACTTTTTACTACGATTGTTTAAGATATGCTGCCTCTAGTTACCTCGCTACCTTTGCACCTTTTCCCAAGTGCAAGGGTAGCATCTTGCTGGATCTTTATCTAGTTGATTCGATCTGTTATGGTTATGCCTTGTTCTCCAAGGTTTAGTTTGATATCCACGTAGTCAGGCCTTGCAAACGGGTTGAATGATCCAGTAGTACGTAAGGACGTGGTTTACTAGTTCTAGAGAAGTTGTTCCGGTAATTGACTTTACGTCGGTTGTTAGGCCTCCTCTAGGGTAAGTATTCTATCATCTTTTGTATCTGCCAGGCTCAATTACGTGTAGGACGTTCCAATTACGTGGTGAAAACGTCAAACTGTCGTAGATCGATTTAACTTGTAATGATGAAGCAAAAACCCATGTTATCGTAGATTTAATGCAGAACCATGGGATAATCGGCTCTAGGAGCCGATTCACAGGGAAACCTGGGAGCCGGTCACGGCTCGAATTTTACGTATACTTGTTCACCATGCAGGAAATCAATCGAAGCAATCCTTCACCTTCCTGACCAGGTATAGGTCAGGTGGCACGCCCTCGAACCAAGCCAGGACGTGTGCCAGAGTTTTGCGGGCCGTTGCCCGAGGGACCAGGGCCCACCAGCAGTTCTGGGAGCCTCCCGGCTCTTCGTGTTGCTCGTCGCTGCTCGCCGGTGGGTTTTGACAGGCAACACATTCTGGCACACCCGGTGGGACCTTCAACAGCATCTGCATCAACATCCGACGTTGAGATGGGGGACAGACCAGTCACGTACGACGAGCTGCCTGAGGAGCACAAGGCGAAGTATGATGACATCAAAGCCCTTTTCGAAGCCGATCTCATCGGCTCTTTTGAGAGGACTCGTAAGCATGGCATCAGGTGGAAAGGGTTCTCACCCGAGGGTGCTCTTGATGAGGTGGATCTGTCTGTTCCTTCAGAGGAGCGCACCAGAGCTCTGCGACAGGAAGTCAACTACATGGTGGCTCATTCTCTTCACCGCCATTCTGAGAGACTGGTGAACGCTTTCGAGCGGATCGCAGTTCGCGTAGTTCAGGAGATCATGAAACATCAGTACTCTCCGTCGGGGCCTGCTTTAGGGACTCACCAGGGAGAAAGACCGCTCCAGACCAGGCCACAGCTGCCATTCACACTTACAGCTCCAGAGCCGCCAGGGGCAGCGGCGTACGTCGTCTACAAGGTTGGAGGCGACCCAGGCGATTGCCAGTTCCTGTTTGAGCCACCTAAAGAAATCCCACATGGATATGTGTGCACCTACGTGCCAGACTGCAACAACCTGACACGCACCAACCATATTACGACCGCAGGGATTTCTGCGGCAGGAGTTCCTGGAGTAGGAGCTTCAGGAGCAGGCGTTTCTGGAACAGGTATGTCTGGGATGGACGCCGACAAACAGGCGTGGCTAGCCAAGTATGCCACTGGAACGAGTCATGAGAATCTAGCCCCTACAGCTCAAACAGTGGAGAAAATCTGTACCATCTTGAGAGACCAGTTTGGCTTCGTGCCGAAGAGAAGGACAATCGGCTATTCAAAGCCGTACCCCAACGAGTTTGATCTGATTCCGCTGCCACCCAAGTATCGGCTCCCTGAGTTCTCAAGGTTTAGCGGATCAGAAGGGTCGAGCTCGATCGAGCACGTGAGCCGATACCTGGCACAGTTAGGCATGATTTCGGCATCAGATCAGTTGCGCGTAAGGTTCTTTGCACAATATCTGACAGGACCAGCCTTTGGGTGGTACACCTCGCTGCCACCTGATTCGATTCAGACCTGGAAGCAACTGGAAGAGCAGTTCCACATTCAGTATCATTCAGAGGCTACCGAGGCTGGCATTGCAGACCTGGCACAGGTACGGCAAAAGCGGGGAGAAACTGTAGCCGAGTACATCCAGCGCTTCAGGACTGTCAAGAACCGATGTTACTCAGCTCGTTTAACTGAAAAGGAAGCAGTCGAGCTGGCAGTGTTGGGTCTCTCAGCGCCCATCAAGGATCTGGCTTTCCAAGTAGAGTACAACTCATTGGCGCACATGGCCCAGAAACTGACGATGTATGAACAGCGCCACCCTGAGTTGTACCAAGACAAGTTCAAACGTCTGATAGGCCTGGTCGATACAGAAGAAGATGATCCTACACAAGACCAGGAGGTGGCCGTGGCTGAATGGGCGCGGGGGGCAGATCCTGTGTCCTGCAAATGGGTGAAGCAGCAGGGACCTGCAAAAGGGTTCGACTTCGACGTAAGCAAAGCTGAGCAGATCTTCGATTTACTGCTGAGGGAAAAGCAGCTGAAGTTACCCGAAGGCCACAAAATCCCTACGGCTCAGGAGATGAACGGGAGACCATACTGCAAGTGGCATCACTCGTTCACCCACACCACCAATAACTGCAAAGAGCTACGTCGCCAGATCCAAACAGCAATAGAGCAAGGCCGTCTGATCCTGGGGCAGTTCGCCATGAAAGTAGACACAAACCCATTTCCCGGCGTCAACATGGTAGAACACAGTCACTCCACGAGGCGTCAGCTGGATTTCTCGTTCGATGTTAATATGACAGGTTCTGGGTACCACCATGGTACATACAAGGAGGAAGGCGGTCGCTCTCGGGGCAAAGAAAGAAAAGAGGCCGGTCCGCGTGACCGGCCCAGCCACGATGACAGGCGGTACTTAACTGAGCAACAGGTCAGAAGCGTGCGATATCAGAAGCCACACTCCACGCACCGCCTTAAAAAGTATGAGCGTCAGGATGATCGACGTCGCCGGCGCGATAGAGACGATGAAGGATACGAGCACCTCGCCAGGGGACCGTCAAAAGAAAAGGAAGGCGCTGACAAACATTGGGATTGTCCTTTCTTCAAGTATTGCTGGGATGCGGGAATGAGCCGATTGCCTACAATCGATAACTGCCCAGAATGTGGACAACAGAAGGAGGACACGGGGCCAGTTTCAGTGTTCAAGCGTCTAGGGCCTCTCCCACCTCAGAGCCGATACAGGGAGTCTGCTCGAGCAAAAGATCTCGAGGAGCCAAGGGATGACAAAGAAGAAGACAGATATCACCGTCCAAGGTGGTGTCCCGACGGACTCAGACACACCCAAAAGCGTAGAGTGCAGCGGCTGCGTAACTTGGAGGAAGCCGAAGCGCAGTATCTCCACGCTTTAAAGAAAGCACGACCCGACCTAGCCGTTAAAATTCGGAAGACCTTGGAAACGGAAGATCGCCCGAAAATAAAAGAGTGGCGCCCCAAACCGGTAAAAGCCGATGCAAAGACATCGGCTGGCACAAACATGGTGTTCATACTTCCGTCAGAGTTCTGCGCTCCAAGAACCAATGAGCTACCAGTGGCACAGTTTGATTGCGGCCCACGGCCGGTGATCTTTGAGAAACCACGTGAGAAGGGCTACAAACATCTGAAAGCCCTGTACCTACGAGGTTACATCAATGGGCAGCCTGTCAGCAAGATGTTGGTGGACACCGGAGCGGCAGTCAATATAATGCCATACTCCATGCTACGGCGTTTGGGACGCTCCACCGCAGATCTGATCAAAACCAACGTCACGTTAAGCGACTTCAACGGTCAAACTTCAGAAACGCAGGGCGTACTGAACGTGGATCCGACCGTGGGCAGAAAAACCATCCCTACGTCATTTTTCGTCGTGGACAGCAAAAGCACCTACGCTGTCTTGCTAGGGAGAGATTGGATTCACGCTAACTGCTGCATTCCATCCACGATGCACCAGTGCCTAATACAGTGGGATGGAGATGAGGTGGAGGTCATTCATGCAGATGATTCTATCGAGATCTCCATAGCTGGCATGAACATCTGGGAAGCAGAAGACCAAGAGCCGATCTCTGGAATCAGTCTAGACGGTTGTGAGGCATTGAAGCTACAAAAAACGGGGTGAGGCTGGTCTTATCCACTGGCCTGACAGAGTAGCAACGTCCACGATCGTACGTGGTACGGCCGATCCTCGCGATCGGCCACAAAAAATAAAAAGCAGCAATCTTACGACAAGCGGAGCACGCAGTCGTAGCAGGGAGATTCCCTGCCAATGTAAAGCACACATAAGGTGTAAAATACCATTGACTAATGCAATCAAAAAGGGGGCCGATTCAGGCAATCGGCCCAAATTATTTTTGTTGTCCTCACCAACTGTTTGCCCTGTGTTTAGCATCGATTTAACAGGTGACGGAAAGCTAGGGTATGGGTTTACATCCGCTGATGAGCTAGAGGAGATCGACATCGGTCCTGGGGATAAGCCACGACCAACATTTATCAGCAAGAAGTTGGATCCAAGTCTGCGGGGTCCGATGATAGCTCTGTTGAAGAAATATCCAGACTGCTTCGCCTGGGACTATATAGAGATGCCTGGGTTAGACAGGAGCATCATTGAGCATCGGCTCCCGCTTAAAAAAGGATTTCGGCCGTTCCAGCAACGAGCACGACAGATGAAGGCCGAAATTTTGGAAGAAGTCAAGAAAGAGGTCGAGAAAATGTTGACAGCCAAGTTAATCAGGCCATGCAGGTATGCTGAGTGGATTTCTAGTATCGTACCTGTAGAGAAAAAGGATGGCCGTTGGCGTGTTGCCATAGATTTTCGGGATCTCAACAGAGCTACTCCAAAGGATGAGTATCCGATGCCGGTAGCAGAGACGTTAATCAACGCAGCGGCTAGTCACAAGATCTTGAGCTTCATGGATGGCAATGCCGGTTACAACCAAATTTTTATGGCTCCGGAAGACATACACAAGACTGCGTTCAGAGTCCCAGGATCAGTGGGGTTGTTTGAATATGTAGTGATGACATTTGGACTGAAAAATGCCGGCGCCACGTACCAAAGAGCCATGAATTATATTTTCCATGATCTGATCGGCAAGCTGGTGGAAATTTACATCGATGACGTGGTGGTCAAGTCTGCTTCAGTACAAGGACACTTGGACGATCTGCAACGCGTCCTGGACCGAACAAGAAAATTCGGGCTACGGATGAATCCAAAGAAATGTGCCTTCGGGGTGACGGCCGGTCAGTTCTTGGGTTTCTTGGTCCATGAACGCGGAACTGAGATCGGCCTGAAAAGTCAGGAGGCAGTACGAACAATTAAGCCACCTACCACGAAGAAAGAACTGCAGTCCCTCATCGGCAAGATCAACTTCGTCAGAAGATTCATCTCCAATCTGTCAGGAAGAATAGAGCCGTTCATGGGACTGGTGAAAATTAAATCTGACGAGGAATTCCGCTGGGGGGCAGAGCAACAACAAGCCTTCGACGAGATCAAAGAATATCTGACGAAGCCGCCAGTGTTGGTTCCGCCCCAGCCGGATAGACCATTCTACATTTACTTGTCAGTAGCTGACACGTCCATCGCCTCAGTGGTGGTGCAAGTTTATGATGGGCTGGAGCGAGTTGTATTTTACATCAGCAGAAGGATGCTGGACGCAGAAACAAGGTATCCTGAGATCGACAAGTTGTGCCTCTGCCTGTTTTTCACCTGCACCAAGCTGCGCCACATCTTGCTATCAGCGGAGATTGTCATCATATGCAAATCAGATGTCATAAAGCACATGCTGTCGGCTCCTATGTTGAAAGGCCGACTCGGCAAATGGATGTTTGCGTTATCGGAATTTGACATCCGGTATCAACCCGCAAAAGCGGTTAAGGGTCAGGCATTGGCCGACCTTATCGCTGAAAGGATCAACACTAATATAGCAGCGCTGTCTATAAGAGTGTGGGCTATGTTTTCGATGGATCGGTTTGTGACGATGGTTGCGGCATCGGCATTTTACTCGTGTCGCCCCGGGGGGCAACATTTTCCTTCTCCATCAGGTTATCTACCTCTCGCACCAACAATGTCGCTGAGTATGAGGCGATACGCAAGGGAATGGAGTTGCTCATCGAAGCTGGCGCAGAAGCAGTGGAAATTTTTGGAGACTCCAAGTTGGTGATTTCCCAACTCATGGAGGAATACAAGTGTGAGAGCGAGTCACTCTTCCCATTATGGCTGCACTGCCGTGAGCTGATGGCACAATTCCGGTACATAAACTTCACCTGGATCCCGCGATCGCAGAATACCGAGGCGAATGATCTTGCACAAATGGCTTCAGGCTACAAGGATGTAGCAGAGGGGGCTGATGTTCAGGTACAGTTCCTGGAAGCAAACGACTGGAGAGCCGATATCTTCAATTACTTGAAGGATTCGGCTCGGGGGGCACCTAAACGGATAAGGTACAAGGCCATGAAGTATGTGCTTATTGGGGACGACATGTTTTACAGGACTCTGGAGGGGTTATTGCTCAAATGTCTGGGGACAGCCGAGGCCAATCGGCTCCTACACGAGGTACACGAAGGCGCCTGTGGAACTCACCAATCGGCTCACAAGATGAAATGGTTGATCAGGCGATCAGGGTTTTATTGGCCCACCATGCTTGAGGACTGTTTCAAGTACTACAAAGGGTGTCAAGCATGTCAGAAATTTGGGAAAATTCAGATGGTACCCGCGTCAGCAATGAACCCCATCATCAAACCTTGGCCATTCCGAGGTTGGGGCATGGATATGATTGGCAAGATCAATCCTCCATCGAGAAAAGGACACATGTGGATTTTGGCCATTACTGATTATTTCACTAAATAGGTGGAGGCTGTCCCGATGAAGTCAGTGAACTCAAAGGATGTTATCAATTTTGTGAAAGAACATGTCATCCATAGATTCGGGATTCCCCAAACTATCACGACCGATGGAGGTTCGGTCTTCATTTCTCACGAGTTTAGAAAGTTCTGTGAGGACACGGGGATTAAGCTGATCAGATCATCTCCATACTATGCTCAAGCAAATGGGCAAGCTGAAGCGTCCAACCAGAGCCTCATCAAGCTGATCAAGAGAAAAGTCGATGAGCACCCTAGGCGTTGGCACGAGGTTTTGTCAGAGGCGTTATGGGCTTATCGCATGTCATGCCATGGGGCGATAAAAACCTCGCCATACCATCTAGTCTATGGACAAGAAGCCGTATTGCCTTGGGAAATTACGGCTGGATTGAGGCGTGTCACTTTTCAGAACAATCTAACAACTGAAGAATATGCAACCCTGATGAGTGACAGTGTTGAGGATTTAACTGAGCTCAGGCTGTGGTCGCTTGAGAAAATCAAAGAGAACAAGGCCAAGATAGCTCGTGCATATAACAAGAAAGTGAGACCAAAGGAGTTCCACGTTGGCGATCTGGTATGGGAAGCTGTGTTGCCGTTAGGGACTAAGGATGCAACATATGGTAAATGGTCTCCAAATTGGCACGGGTCATACAGGGTCGATCAGGTTTTAAGAGGGAACGCGTACATGCTTGAGGAACTGGACGGCGTGAAATTCCCGGTGGCGGTCAACGGTCAACATCTCAAGAAATATTTCCCAAGCATGTGGGATGATGGACAGTAAAATATGGGGGCCGATACATGAAATCGACCAAGTAAAATGTGCGTGAGACGATGGACAGTGAAATGTGGGGGCCGATACATGAAATCGGCCAAATAAAAAAAAAATATATATAGCCGATGCACAGTCATCGACTCTAGGGGTTCAAACTGTTACAAGCAGATGCCAGTTTACAGAAACAAGCTACTGAAGAAATGCCTCGAAGGCGTGGAGGGCGTCAGCACGGACACGATCCACCTCGGCGATCTCAGCTTCGTCATCTTCGTCCTTGCCCGTCACTAGCTCCTTGTTCAGGGCACGTATTTCTGCCAGATCGGTCTTCATTTGAGCTTTGAGGCTTTCTGCTTCGTCTTGGGAGCGGGCGATGGATTCTTCCTTGTCGCGAATGAGCTGTTTGGTCGCCCGGACCTTCTCTTCAAGATTTTCCAACTCCCTTTTCAAGGATGCGAGCTCGGCGGTACTGACAGAGGTGTCAGTTTTGGCATCCAGAGACGCCTTTTTCTCGTTGAGCTGTTGACATCTGTCTGCGATATTGGCCTTCAGTGGAAGTTGGGCGCGGCGCAGACTGATCCTCTCACGAGCTAACTTCACCCTTGGCCCGTAGAAAGACAGAGTTACAACTGGCCAAAGCTTCACCTGCAATGCTACTGGGAGTTGGTCTTTTATTTCAGCCAGAACGCTCTTCACCTCCTCAGAACCTTCGATCAACTCTTCGATCGGGGAGGACAGCAGGGCTTTAAGACGCTGGAATTGAGGTGGAACAGCCCTGGCTTGTGGTTCATCAGCAGCAACAGAGGGAGTTGGTTCGATGGATTCAGGGTCGAACGTCAGCAAACCTGAAATATCACAACTCTGGCAGCCCAAAAAAGCGTCAGTATGCGTCCAAACGTGTAAGGATGAGCCAAAAAGAAGCTAACGTACCTCTCCTAAAATCGAGGGGATAGCAGATGAGGAGACGATCGGCTTGTGTGTGGTTGCTGGGGGCTTGGCCAAAGTGGTAGCCGTTTCATCTGCGCCTTCGGGGATTGCTAGATCCGGCTTGGCTAAAGGCATCGGCACTGCCCCAGCTTTCCCACTAGAAACGTTAGTCGTCTGCATGGAAGGTGCTTAGCCGATGTAAATAATGATTAATCGGCAGATAAAAGAAGTACGTGGTAAGAGCGTGAAGGGTGATGATTTTCGAAACCTCCTGGCTCGACGAAGAAGCCTGCAGTCCTTTGCGAGCTCTCTTGGGACCCACAGCTGGCCCCGCCTCGACTGATGCTCGGGGGGCAGGAGGTTCAGGAACAGACCTTTTCCTGGAAGCCGATGGTGATGAATCTGGCTGGCTCGGTGTGATGGTCCTCTCAGAATCTGTTGGGCCCAGTTCTCCTCGATTGGTCTGAGTGTCCTCGCTGGAGGTGTCTTCGACGGAAGCCTGTAAAAAAGGAGAACCAGTAAGCACGAGCATGTCTGCAAGAGTGGAAGAATGAGAAGGATCGACCAAGGCATGAATCAGCCTACATGTGAGCTTTCTGGATAAGGGCTCCGGTGCCTCAAGGTCTTCCTGGCAGCTACCTTCCTCACCATCGTTCTTGTTTTAGTTGGAACTCGAGGGGCAGCTGACTTAGGAGTTGCTTGGTTCTTGGAAGCCGATTGTGGTGTTATCGGCTGTTTCTGCATTATGACCTTTTTCAAAGGTGGCGAGTTTTTGCAGAAAAGAACCACAGGAGCTGGCGGAAAGAACTCGAAGGGGGATCCGTCACTGTGCGTAGGTTCAGGGCCATCTTGTTGCTGCGACGAGAAAGAGTGGGTTAGTAGAAGAATCATTTGTGATTTGCATCAAGAAATTACAAGTAGTGGTACCTGTTCCACGGGGATGTCATAGTCAGCATCGAGCTGTTTCAGCAACGGTCCCAGAGCCCTCCTGAAGGCGTGAGTCTTCCACATCGACCACCAGTCTTCAAAGCCATCGGTTGATGAGGCGAAGGTGAGATCATTAGGAATTGGGATGGTCAGAGCATCAAAGAAGGAATAACACCTTTGGCTGGTGAGAGGATCAGGCAGGTCGGCTCTGCTCTCTATAAGGAGGTGGAGAAAGAAGTGGGGAGGTACTTGTCCAAGGCCAAATTGCCGAGCCACTACGACTGGCTGGTAGAATTCATACCCAGGCTTGATTATTCTGTTGGATGTACTCATGCCAACTGGAAGGAAACAGGGACGAATCACAGTGGAAAAGAGCTGCCGAGTGCTGGTGTCATCGGCAAAATTGTCTAGCCTGAAGGAGAGTGGGTTTTCGAAATGTTCAGATTCTTCCATGTAAGGAAAGAAGATAGGATTGTCCAGTCCTTGAAAGAAAGTACTGAACCATTTAGATGCTTCCTGAGGGGTCAGCTTGCTACCTGGCAGTCTATACAGAGCTTGGCCATAGCTGGTGCATCGGATCTGCTTCCCTTTTACATCTGGAAAGGTGCAGCTCGCCAAAAGGGGGAAGTTTGGGATGTGGTTTTGAAAATACAGCTGAGCCCATAGCTGAATGAACCACCAAGGGCCACCTGTTTTGACTGCTATACCAGAGAACAGCTTGACAGACATCAACTGGAGATATCGATAGACCTCTCCAAGGAACAGTTTGCCGATGCCAAGTTGAGTACCTTTGGCCAGTTCGTGGGCTAAGGAGAGATAATTCTTGGTGGGAGCAAGGGAAGGGCCACAGAAGATGAAATGTTCCAGCCAGAAGTTGAGAAAGGCTGTGTGTTCTTTCTCTGTGACAGGGCCCTTTGTTTTCATGTGGCGTTGGAGGTAGGCACCCCAGTTCGTGCAGTCTGTTTTAGAAGACAGTTTGTAGGGGACCTTGGTCAGTTTAAAAGCAGAGGGGCTGGGTGATGTGACATCCAGACCAGTAATCATCACCACGTCTAACAGAGTTGGTGACATAGGGCCATGACAAAACATGAAGCAGTTCAGAGCGTCAGACCAAAAGTAGCCGATGGTTTTCAGAAGATTCTCATGTTTCTCAAGGGGAGACAATGATAGATGCAAGGCATCGGCTATTCCCGTGGTTTCCCATTGGGATTGGTAAGCTCTAGCTACCCTACTGAACCAAGAAACCCAATGTTCAGGGGGATTAGGCCAGGCTCGCAAGCAGTCGGCCCAAGAGTTCAGATCTAGGTCTTGGCTTACGAAGGGGATTCTGTTTGCTTCGCAAGAGATCAGATGGGCAGGACTAGATTCTGTACGAGGACCAAGACAGAGAGAATTTGGGAGAGAAGGATGCGGTAGTAGAATGTCTGAAACCTAAAAATTTAATGGTGGAAGAAGACATTAATTCAGGTGTTCGCCATTAATTTTGATCGCGTTCATACTGCGAGGAGTAGGCGTACCTTCAGACCGGAGACCTCTGGGTTGGTGTTGGACGATTCCGCCATCTAGTTTGCCGGCGGAGATGGATCTATGCAGTTAGGGATCGAGGGTTCTTGTCGCCGTGAGATCAATCTGGTTGATGGGCAATTGGAGATCTGGGTCGCCCTTTTTGAAGAGGGTCGCAGGTTACCGTTTGAAACTGAAAAATGGCCGCTTAGATTTGCCTAAGTATGCGACCAAGTTTTGACCTTGTCAACATTTTTTTGGGAAAGCCGATGCGTTGCCATCGGCTCTTTGAGATTTGACTTGTTTGACCGTATGGACGCAGTGCGGTGAAAGCCGATACAGTACTATCGGCTTCTGGAGCATCGACCTATTTTGACTATCGACGAAATCGGGTCGGAAAAATCTTCGATTCGGAAAAGTAATCTTCATTCATTCAAAAGCTGATTGCTTACAAAAGGAAACCTACTACTACTACTACTACTACTACTGGTTCCTAATCTAGAGGCTGAGGTCGTCGCCGCTGTCGTCACCGCCGTCTTGTTCGCTGTCCTCAGCGCTGCTGCCGGCGTCGTCTTCGCTGCTGCTGCTGAAGAAGCCAGGGGGGGGCCTCCTCGTCCTCGTCGTCGTCTTCGGTGTCCTCGCTGGACCCGGCGCGGAAGCACTTCACCGGCGGGTACTCGTCGGAGGAGGTGTCCTCCTCCGATTCCTCCTCCTCGTCGGAGGATTCGACGCCGTCCCAGGACCAGGCGTCGTCGCTGCTCTTCGCCTCCAGTTCCCCGTCAACGAGGAACTGCAGGCCATCCTCTCCGTCAGTCAGGGACGCGTCGTCCTCCGACCAAGCGGCGAAATCCCAATCCCTCTCGTCCCACCATTGTGGGGCGAGAGTCTCGTACGCCGCCGTGGGCGGGTGCTCCGGCGTCGGCTCCCGGTCGCTAATGCTGTTGGAAGACTGGGAGGAACGGGCAGAAGAAGAGGAGGCCATGGCGGAGGAAGAGGGTTTTTTCGGCGGAGGAAGAGGGTTTTTTGGCTACTGGAGAAAGATGGGGACTGCGAACTGCTCAGATGAATTTAAATAAGGGGAATAGTGGGAGGCGGTTCAATGCCGTAGCAGTTTCCCAGAATGTGCTGCCGAAATCGTCAAATCATGCACTGCGAAGGAGTTGAGAAGACAGGGCATCATGATGACGGGGTGGCGTGACGATTCTGCTCTGCAACGCGTAACCCGATGTGAAAGAAAAAACATCAACAGAGTGGTTTTGGAATTATTATTGCCAAAACCAGGGGGCATGTGTTATCGCCATATTTTGGCCAAAGAAGGAGATGGGCCGTAATCAAGATGGCTTGGAAGATACGTATATGCAACGTGTTGTTAATCGGCCTTGTACGTGGATTTTGGCTAAATTGCCCGTGTATCTGTTTATTGTAGTAGGTTACGTTTCGGTTTAGGTAAGAGATAGAGTTGTAGAGTTATTCCAAATATAGAAAGTCTCCTGACTATAAATATGTACCTAAGGTTATCGAGAAAAGGAGGACAATCACGTTCACAACAAACACAATCTCGGCGCATCGCCACCCCTTGTTTCTAGGGTTTCTTTCGGGTAAGTGTCATGCTGCCTAGATCGCTTGCGATCTAGGCAGTATCTGCTTATGCGTTATTTGGTGTTACTCGTACTGAAGCCTTGTTGATGGCGAGTAATACTATTATCATAGATTTGTTGAGGCTAGCATCGGTACTTTTTACTACGATTGTTTAAGATATGCTGCCTCTAGTTACCTCGCTACCTTTGCACCTTTTCCCAAGTGCAAGGGTAGCATCTTGCTTGATCTTTATCTAGTTGATTCGATCTGTTATGGTTATGCCTTGTTCTCCAAGGTTTAGTTTGATATCCACGTAGTCAGGCCTTGCAAACGGGTTGAACGATCCAGTAGTACGTAAGGACGTGGTTTACTAGTTCTAGAGAAGTTGTTCCGGTAATTGACTTTACGTCGGTTGTTAGGCCTCCTCTAGGGTAAGTATTCTATCATCTTTTGTATCTGGCAGGCTCAATTACGTGTAGGACGTTCCAATTACGTGGTGAAAACGTCAAGCTGTCGTAGATCGATTTAACTTGTAATGATGAAGCAAAAACCCATGTTATCGTAGATTTAATGCAGAATCATGGGATAATCGGCTCTAGGAGCCGATTCACAGGGAAACCTGGGAGCCGGTCACGGCTCGAATTTTACGTATACTTGTTCACCATGCAGGAAATCAATCGAAGCAATCCTTCACCTTCCTGACCAGGTATAGGTCAGGTGGCACGCCCTCGAACCAAGCCAGGACGTGTGCCAGAGTTTTGCGGGCCGTTGCCCGAGGGACCAGGGCCCACCAGCAGTTCTGGGAGCCTCCCGGCTCTTCGTGTTGCTCGTCGCTGCTCGCCGGTGGGTTTTGACAGGCAACAATGTTATACTTACGGCTAACTAATCATACTAATGTGAAATGTATGTATAACATGGATTCTCGGGTTTCAGCAAAACTTGCGTCCCCGTTTTCCGCTCCCACATGGCAAACATAGATCCTATCAGTGAATCCCTTGGGAGTTCTGTTACAATTGTGATTGTGTTACCATTCTGTTAGGGCTCCTCCTTATAGGCAGCTTGTACTATATAAACTATAAAATGTACTCCTCTCTGTCGATCAATACGCCTTGAATTTTATTTCAAACTTACAAGGCCGAAAATAGAAGCCACGTCAAAGGGAATTATTTAATATCCACACACACTACTCATATATACACATTCAAGCAAGATTAGAACCGCCATTAAGAATATATAGAACTCGGCGTTTGAGAAATAGTAGCTAGCATCCGAAATAGAAAAATCGTGGCAAAACTACACCTCGATGGCGTTGACGGCTGGCTGATGCGAGGAAGAAGCAGGGTCCACGGTATTTCCGCACCATGCCAACACAAGCAGCATGGCATAGACGAGCAGAGCCGCGAGGAGCACGGTAACGTATGCCAAGGCCTGTTTCCACATCCAGTAGGTGCCTACCACGTACGCGCCTAGCAGGCCGGCGAGGTCTAGCGCCATGGCAGCCTGCATTGCCCTGAGCGGTGTGCCATGCGGAGTCAGCGTGCGATGTAGCAAGAGGACGATGAGGATGACAGAAGCCATGAATGATGTGGTGTTACAGTAGTAGAAGGCCTGGTACCGCACCGCGTTGGTGCTAGCCAGGATCGGGTCGCCTGGTCGATTTCCATGACGATATTCGGTCCAGGTGCTCCCCGGAGGGGTGAGGCCTGCTTGGTATGTCATGTTGGTGGTCAGAATGCCAAGCAACAATAGGTACCTGCGCTTTGTGTACTTGTTGGCGTGCTCTTGTATATGTTGTTGTTGTTGTCGTCCAGACTTATCTGATGAGCCGGCCTTCCTTTTCTGGTGGTTGGGCCTCAGCGGCAGCGGCTGGAACAATAGGCGTAGCCATATTGGAAGCCAAGGCAGCGACACCGTAGGTCTGCCGCCGACACACCTTGCAAACAAAGGTGGCAGGATCTGCAGGGCAAGGTAGGTAACCACCGCGACCACGAGGCCGATGACATAGATGGAGGTGCTCACTTTGCGGGAGCTCCCTAAGGCGTAGGCAGTTCTGAGGCCCAGAAACCCGACCATGACGCAGGCTTGGAGCACGTTACTCCGTATGCTCTGCCTATGCAGCCGCCGGTTCGCCAAGTGGAGGATGACGGTGACGGAGACCATGAACTCCGCGGCGTTGCAGTAGAAGAACACCAGGTACCTACTCCGGTCGTGGCCTAGAAGGATTGTATCAGTGATGTGCCTTGAGCTGGAATTGTAGACGAAACCCACCTCCCAGAACTCGCCCGTCGAGGTAAGCCCCGTTTGGTAGGTGGCGGCAGCGGCGAGGATGGCTAGCTGAAGCAACGAGTTGCGCTTCCTCTCTAGCTTCCTCTCTAGATGCAGCTGGATGACGCTGTCCTCCTCCTCCTCCTCTCCCTTGAATTGGCCATCATCGTCGTCGTCGTGGTCCAAGATTCGCAGCTTGTTGAGAATATTATAGACCATACCCTCCACCCAAGGCATCAACTTGTGGGACCCCAGGCCCAGGGTCATGAACGCCACCGCATTAGCGGCAGCCAAGGCGGAGACATAGATGGTGGTGGAGATGTCCCTTGAGCTCCCGCTGGCATATGCCCCCATGAGTCCAAATTGGCTCAGTATGATGGCCACTTGTAGCAGCAGGCGACGCCTGACGACGACCGATCCCGAGAAAAACTGCTTGTTGATCTGGACGATGACGATCATGGCAAGGGATGCCACGAATGCCGTCGTATTGCTGTAGAAGAAAGCGTGGTACCTCTGTGGCTGTATAGCCAGGAGCCCCGGATGGCCCGGCATGAGACCACGGTCGTCGTTGCCTCCTCCTTCGCGCCAGACGCCGCCCGGTGGGTTGAGCCCTGCCTGGTACGTCACCGCCGCCGTGAGGGTTCCCAACAACAGGAGAATGCCCGTGTTCGGATCCCTAATTGTGTGATCTGACACAACATGACGTTCCCTGTCCATGTCCAATAATGATACATATATGTCGATCGTTAGCTTATTAATTAGCTACACCTACCTACAAACACATTATGCATGCATGCAACAACTTACTCGAGGTTCTGTGATTCTTGCTCCACGCGCAATAAGAGGCGGCATGCTTGGGTGAGCCATTTCTTGGGGGTGTCCATGCAGAATAGCCCAATGTACAAGAGCACCGCACCGGCGAGGCAGAGGCTGTACACATTGAGCCGCACAGCCCTACAGCTGCCCGCGGCGTAGGCGCCCATGAGGCCAAGCAGGTCCACCAGCACACAAACCTGCAGCGCGGACGACCGGGCGATGCGGCCGCTCAGCTTCCTCTTGCTCACCAGCAGTGTGATGATGGCGAGGGAAGACACGAAGCACGTGGCGTTGCAGTAGGAGAAGGCGCGGTAGCGTCGCGGGTCAGTAACCGCGAGCACCGGGTCGCCAGCGGATTGCCCCCTGGTGGAGAAATTCTCGAGCCAGGCCCCTCCCGGCGGCACCATCCCCGCGGCGTACGTCAGAGGTGTCGCGAAGGTGGCCAGCAGCAATGGGAGCGTCCTCCGTGCTTTGAGATCGAGCTCGGCTGATGAGCCGTCAGACGATGCCTCGGCGGCGCCCCCATCCCCATCCGCCATGAGACGGAGGTGGATGGCGACGTACGCCAACAGCGCCGCGAACGCCACGGGGACGTAGATGGACGTGATCATGTCGCGGAAGCTCCCCGCGGCAAAGGCCCCCATGACCGCGAGCAGGTCGACCAGCATGACGGACCGGAGCACGGCGAACCCAACGCGGCGGCCGGCTATGCGCTGGTCCAGTAGGATCATGACCACCAGCAGCGATGACAGGAAGGCCGCGGCGTTGCAGTAGAAGAAGACAGCGTAGCGGCCATAGTGGGTGCTCGCGAGCACCGGATCGCCCACCCTGTGGCCATCCACGTCGTCGATGTACATGCCGCCCGGCGGGTTGAGCCCGGCGACGTAGGTGGCGCTGACCACCAGCGTGCTTAGCAGGAGGAGGTACGCGCGCCATTTCCACACGAACCCAAACTCTGCTTCCGACTCCATGAACACACACACACTTGGATAGGCTTCAATTCAATGACTATGCACCTGCAGACTACTTCAACCAGGAACTGGTGCTTACTACATCAAGCGTGGGATACCGTGCGTGTATTTCCCACCAGGAACTGGTGCTTGCGTTGCGTGTGCGCAACCGGCCGGGAGAATCTGTAGGAGGAGCACCCATGCACATGTTGTAGGGGCCACGTATGGCTCGGAAGTAAATCGTTTCAGAGAAGCTTACAAGAAATTTTGATGTTAGTTTTTTCTTCTTTGGAAATCGTTGTCACTGCTTATTACTAAATGCTCCCTCCGTTTTGTTGTCACATAATTTTGATGTTAGTTTTTTCTTCTTTGCATAGGTGTTGTCATGGCAACAATGTGGGACCGTGATCCCACGGGTCCATTTGACGGGAGGAGCTAACGGCTGCAGACGGTAGTCTCTTTGTCGTGTGCCCTTACCGGTTCTTTGCCGTGTGTATTCTGCAGTATACACGGCAAAAGGCCTTTGCCGTGTGTATTTCGTAGTACACACGGCAAAAGGGTCTTTGCCTTGTGTATTCCACAGTACACATGGCAAAATATTTTTTTTCTTTTTTTGCCTTTTATCACATTACTCTTAGAAAAATCATAAAAAATCATTCTAATTCAAAAAAATACAAATAATATATCAAAATTTGTAGAAAAATAAGATCTATCTATCTACACTCAAATATTATATATTTATATTGAATAAGAATCTTCATGCTCACCGTTTTGACAATAGTTTAAAACATGCATAAAAAATTTAAAGACGATCGAAACAATGTGAAACCTTCGCGTGGTGTCATATTATGTGACATAGTTGGTAGGAAAAATATCAAACTTGGTATATTGATTATCTCTCAAAAAACCTTCACAAAATGACCTATCTCATTCGAGATTTCTTGGCTTTCGGGTCAAATGACCAATGTTATGGCTAGAATCAAGGCATAGTTTGTGATAATGTGCCCGTATTGTGCATGCATGTGCATCATGGAATGGCGAACAATGTTGCAGGAGGAAGTTCTCCTTTTCGTCATACCAAAAAGCCATTTTCCATTTTCCGAGCGTAAAAAGGGGGGATTTTATAAAGCAACCACCAAATGTATAATTCAAAATGCTACCACCCCATTTTTCAAAAATACTAGACCACCTTAAATGGACAATGTCCCAATAGGGGGATCTCAAAACTTTCCGTCCACTCCAGATGAAAAAGACAAATTCTTGCTGAATCGGCAGGAAGTGGGTCAGATATGAACTACAGGTACATGATCTGATGACATTGATTTTTTACAAAAATAATTTTTAGGTTCACAATATGCTATTTCATCAGAGATCCAATGAAAGTTTAGAGAGGCTCAGCTCCGAGCTACGAATCTTCATACCCGTCGTTCGACAAAGGTTGTCGATAGTTTCAAAAAGTCATAAAAATTTCAAAAACGATCGAAACAATGTGAAACCTTCGTGTGGTGTCATGTTATGTGACATGGTTGCAAGGAAAAATATCAAACTTGTTATACTGAATATGTCTCAAAAAACATTCACAAAATGACCTATCTCATTCGAGGTTTCCTGGCTTTCGAGTCAAGTGACCAATGTTATGGCTAGAATCAAGGCATAGTTTGTGATAATATGCCCATATTGTGCATGCATGTGCATCATGGAATGGCGAACAATATTGCAGGAGGAAGTTTTCCATTTCGTCGTACCAAAAAGCCATTTTCTATTTTCCGAGCGTAAAAAACGGGGGATTTTATGAAGCAACCATCAAATGGCTAATTCAAAATGATACCACCCCATTTTTTAAAAATAAACCTTTCCATCCACTATAGGTGAAAAGGACAAATTCCTACCGAATCGGTAGGTAGTGGGTCAGATATGAACTACAGGTACATGTTCTGATGACATTGATTTTTTACAAAAATCATTTTTAGGTTCATAATATGCTATTTCATCAGAGATCCAATGAAAGTTTAGAGAGGCTCAGCTCCAAGCAAAGAATCTTTATACCCGTCGTTCAACAAAGTTTGTCGATAGTTTCAAAGAGTCATAAAAAATTCAAAAACGATCGAAACAATGCAAAACCTTCGCGTGGTGTCATGTTATGTGACATGGTTGCAAGGAAAAATATCAAACTTGTTATATTGAATATGTCTCAAAAAAACCTTCACAAAATGACCTATCTCATCCGAGGTTTCCTGGCTTTCGGGTCAAATGACCAATGTTATGACTAGAATCAAGGCATAGTTTGTGATAATGTGCCCATATTATGCATGCATGTGCATCATGGAATGTCGAACAATATTGCAGGAGGAAGTTTTCTTTTCATCGCACCAAAAAGCTATTTTCCATTTTCCGAGCGTAAAAAATGGGGATTTTATGAAGCAACCACCAAATGGCTAATTCAAAATGATACCACCCCATTTTTCAAAAATACTAGACCATCTTAAATGGACAATGTCCTAACGGGGGATATCAAACTTTTCCATCCACTCCAGGTGAAAAAGACAAATTCATGCCGAATCGGTAGGAAGTGGGTCAGATATGAACTACAGATACATGATCTGATGGCATTGATTTTTTACAAAAATAATTTTTAGGTTCACAATATGCTATTTCATCAGAGATCCAATGAAAGTTTAGAGAGGCTCAGCTCCGAGCTAAGAATCTTCATACCCGTCATTCGATAAAGTTTGTCGATAGTTTAAAAGAGTCATAAATAATTTAAAAACGATCGAACCAATGTAAAACCTTCGTGTGGTGTCATGTTATGTGACATGGTTGCAAGGAAAAATATCAAACTTGTTATATTGAATATGTCTCAAAAAACCTTCACAAAATGACCTATCTCATTCGAGGTTTCCTAGCTTTCGGGTCAAATGACCAATGTTATGGCTAGAATCAAGGCATAGTTTGTGATAATGTTCCCATATTGTTAATGCATGTGCATCATGGAATGGCGAATAATGTTGCAGGAGGAATTTTTCCTTTTCGTCGCACCAAAAAGCCATTTTCTATTTTCTAAGCGTAAAAATCGGGGGATTTTATGAAGCAACCACCAAATGGCTAATTCAAAATGATACCACCCTATTTTTCAAAAATACTAGACCACCTTAAATGGACAATGTCCCAACGGAGGGATCTCATACCTTTCCATCCACTCCAGGTGAAAAAGACAAATTCCTACCGAATCGGTAGAAAGTGGGTCAGATATGAACTACAGGTACATGATCTGATGGGCATGATTTTTTATAAAAATCATTTTTAAGTTCACAATATGCTATTTCATCAGAAATCCAATGTAAGTTTAGAGAGGCTCAGCTCCGAGCTAAGAATCTTTATACCCGTCGTTCGATAAAGGTTGTCACTTCTAGGAAAATGGCCTTTAGTGGCGCACCTGGAAACATCATCCGTGGCGCACTAGCAGTGCGCCACGGGCCTTGCACTACGGCTATCTCTCAGCCGTGGCGCACTGCCTAGTGCGCCACAGTTTTGTAGAGACAGGCGTAGCGCACCTGCTAGTGCGCCACAGATGTTTGGGCAGGTACGCTATCCCTGGGATCTTCTGTGGCGCATTGCCTAGTGCGCCACTAAGCTTCCATAGTGCGCTTTAGGTGTAGTGCGCCACAGAAGGTAGACCATATGCGTCACAGATGTATTTTTTGTTTTTTTTTTATTAATTTCCGAGCAAGATTATATACAATACAGATTATATACAATATTACAGCAAATATACACACACAGATACAAGATATACAATTATATATATAAATACTCAATATGAACAACAAGATTGAAACAAATACATATAGATAAGTCTCATACATGAATACATAGTCTAAGTTACATTGTTTCGATCATGTTACAAAGTAGTAGTTGGTGACATGCGAATACATGTGTCGATCGAACAAGTTAGAGCTCGGAAGCTCGCCTAGACATCTAAACTAGCTAGACACAAACGCGGGATAAATAAGCAAAGAATATAAGCATGATCACCGCCGCGACGAAGGTGTAGGTCTTCATCCGGTTCCTTGTCCTAACTCCCGCTAGATAGCGTGTGTATCTAGCTTCCGCCTCCGCCATAGTGTTGTACCCTTTGTAGCTATTGCCTCTAAAACGGTGCACCTCTCTCCGGCAGTCTTCCCAATCATCGTAGACTCCGGGAACCCGTCCCTTGTACACGACGTACCACGTCATCTATAAGTTGACAATAATAATTAACCGGTGATTGAGAAAAAAACATATATAATTAAAGTCACATATGAAGATACACCATTATAAAAAGTACTCCTAAATCAAAAAGACCAAACTCAAAAAGCATGCCTCATATATATACATAGGTCGTTGGACACAGGAATATGCTACGACGGAATGGTGAGCCAAGTAGGATGCATAAGACCTAGACTTGCGCATATCACAAGGCTCACAATCCCGTCGTAGCTCATTCACATATATAGTGTGCCACGACATTTCAATCATCGGCATTATTCTCGAAAAAGACCAAAGTAACTCAAAAAGCGTGTCTCACATATATACATAGGTCGTTAGACACAGGAATATGCTACGATGGAACCGTACGCCAAGTAGGATGCACAACACCTGGACTTGTGCATAGCACAAGGCGTACAATCCCATCGTAGCACATTCACATATATAGTGTGCCACGACATTTCAATCATCGGCATTATTCTCGAAAAAGACCAAAGTAGCTCGAAAAGAATGCCTCATATATAACTAGCTAGGTCGTTGGACACAGGAATATGCTATGACGGAACGGTTAGCCAAGTAGGATGCACAATTCCTGGACTTATGCATATCACAAGGCTAACTATCCCGTCGTAGCACATTCACATATATATTGTGCCACGACATTTCAATCATCGGCATATTCTCGAAAAAGACAAAAATAACTCGAATAGAATGCCTCATATATATACATAGGTCGTTGGACACAGAAATATGCTACGATGGAACGGTGAGCCAAGTAGGATGCACAAGACCTAGACTTGTGCATATCACAAGGCTCACAGTCCAATCGTAGCACATTCACATATATAGTGTGCCACGACATTTCAATCATCGGCTTTATTATCGAAAAAAGAGTAAGGAAAAAAAGGACCAAATTGAGCAAAGGACCAAAGAGTAAGCAAAAAAACCAAGCATTGATTGATATATAATAATAATAAGCAAAATAAGTAAGCGATGATTCATAAACCTAATAATATAAGTACACTTGTCCACACACACACAAAGGTCATCTATAGTTTGTAACTACAACTAGGCCAACATCAAGCCTTCTGGCTCGGCTTAGGGAACGGGAGGACGCCTTGTCTCGTCATGAACTTACTATAGTCACCCTGCATCTTTAGGCGATCTTCTATGTCACGGTTATTCGGGATATTTCCTCCGTAGAAGATCCCCCCCCGAAGTCATGACATCACGAAAGATGATTGCCCCAAACTGCTGTTGGATGTGATACATCTCTTGTCTAATATCCGAATCATTGATCTTGGCCTTTGCTTCGGCCCACTGTTTGAGATGATCTGGCAGCGTAGAATTATGTTGGTCAAGTAGGAACGCCCTCATGTGATGGAGTGCGTAGTAGGCTTCCTTCTAACTGTTTTCCGGCTGCTTCACGCAGGGGAACTCCGTTACGTGGTTGAAGACGCGCCTGCCGAACTTGACCTTCGTACGCACGAAGGTGGTGCCTTCCGTCGAGGCAAAGCCAGTGAGAGCATCATCCAGAACTTCCTTGATCTTGTCGTAGTTTTTCTTCTTTTCTAGACTCCCCGAGTCGAAATACGTGGCGTGGGAATGCTTCGGCGATAAGGAGATGAGCGTGCAGTGTTCATCTATGCGCAAAAAATTCAAATGGAATGTGTTGTAAAAAGAATGATGATGATCTAATAAAGCCAATCGACGGTGGCGAGTGAATAACGACTTACTCGGGAAAGTAAGGCACGAGAATGTATTCCTTTGTCTTGTTCGCCACGAGGATTCTTTTTAGGTACGAGGCCACGATACGTCGTTCGGCGGGGGAACCCAAGCAGCCGTCATGCATGTAGTAGGGGTCCACTATAGCGATGCCCGGTGTGTTCTCTCTAATGATCTGCATGGCCAGGCTGAGAGAAAACAGACGAACCATGGTATAGTGCAGCGGGTATAGGTGGAACATATTGAAGATGTCGTCGAACCGCAGGAAGAACAGATCCGTAGGAGCATTGTCGACGAAGCCCAAGCCTGGTGGCACCTTAACCACGAATACCGGGTGCGAGGGATCTTTCTCCGATAGAAGGCGTCTCTCTATCGTCAGCACACCGTCATGCACACTCTGCAGTTCCGAACTGGCGAGCTTTCGCAAATTCTTAGGTAGCATGGGCTCACCCGCCACATGAATCCTCCACATAATACCCTCGGGTCTTGGTGGCCCGTCCCGAAACCTGATCGGATTCGCAGTTGTTGACGCCACCGGCTGGCTCGAACTGCTAGATTTTCTATTCCTGCCCTTTTTTCCTTTTGGAGAGCGGGCAGTCACCGCAATCTGAGCACCGGCCGCCCTATGTAGTGTGTCAGGGCTTAGAATAAAGGGTCGGTTGGTTGTATTAGCTGGTGGCTCTATATAGGCGCAAGCTGGAGGCGTCTCCTGAGAACAAAATAGACGCTTGGTGATAGTGGCTTTCTCTGTGGGGCCACCAGCTAGGTCTTCTTTGTTGCCAAACTGAGTGCTGAAGAAGTGATCATTCCAGTCTTCGTCGTCCTCGGCCGGATCCTGCGCCATGTGCATATCATCAACATGATCATCCGACCCACCGCGTGGAGGTGACGGCAAGGGCGGTAAGGGGGCCTTGCCACCGCTTGTCGCTGGCACGATAGGCGGTGCTGTTGTCTGTGGCGTGATGGCCCCCGCCGTCCCCAAACGGATCATGCTCTTTGGCCATAGCAAGAATAAGCCGAAGCAAGTTCTGAGGACAGACGGCTCTTCTTCATCCGCTCCTGGGGGTTGAATGGGAGGTTCCAGGTCGTCGCAGCCCCTTAGCACCCGACTAATTTTAACCCTGTGCACGCTATCTGACATCGGCCTTGAGTGGAACGTGCGCTGCAAGGGTTGAACGATGGTACCCTTGGCAACATCCCTCAGCTCGTTGTTCACGTAGCATAAGAGAGTGCAAGGAACATCCGTCTGCGGAAAACATGTACGGCGTTGTCAGAGATGCCATAAGAGTAATAGATGGCATGAAAGGCGATAATTAAAGCAATTTGTTTACCGTGATGGCGTCGAGATCGGCTAATGTCGACGCACCGCATACGGCGACGGGCGTGCAAGAGACGGAAGGGCTGCTTGATGGCGCGGTGCTGGCCGCCGGTGTATTCTCCCTACCGACGAGTGCTTGGAGCTCCGGTGCCGCCGCGACGATGGCAGGGGGCACCAACATGTACTCCGGCGCCGCGGTGATGGCAGGGGGAGTCACCAACACTTGCGGCGCCGTGGTGCTAGCGGGCGGAGTCACGAACACGTAGTTCGTCTGATTCGTCGGTGCCGCGTTGTTCGAGTGGCTGCTGACCATGCTTGGAATCGGGCACGGCCCTACTCGACCACCCGCACTCCAGTTCGCTATTGACTCCACCAAGGTAGGCAGGAAGGACGTGAGGGTGATTGCCAGGTTGTCTTGGACGATCTGCGGGATCCGCGCCACTTGTGCCTTAAGTTCTTGAACCTCGCGGTTTTCCTCCTCGCTCCTTCCCGATGGCGCCACATGCGTCCTCGGCGGTGGACCAAAATGATCCACCCAATTCTTACCCCCGAGGCCGGCCAGACGGCCAGCCGACGACGGCTTCTTCGTAACCGGCTCTATTTTCTTGGCCCGGTTCATCGCCCTGTTAAAAGGGTTATCCCACCGGGTGGCTGCCGTCGACCCCTGGGATGAGGAACCCTGGGATCCATGACTAGCAACAATTTCCTCCTCCTGCAAAAGAAGTAACAATGAATCATTTAGATCATCGATTAGATTGCAATCGTGTTGATCCGCGGTAATTAGATTATACTTACCACAATTTCCTCGAATTCCTTCACCGCAGGATCCGCGGTGAGTTGTTTGGTTTTTGGGTCCACATGGTAACGGGCCGTGATGAAGTTTCGAACCTGCCCGGGTTCGAATTTAGCAAAGGGATTTTCTATCCCCTTTGATCTATACTCTTCGTCCTCCTTATTCCATTTGGCCTCCACGGTTCTGTATCCACCAGATCCGAGATGGTGATGACCTATATTCATCGCCTGCAGCACCTTTCCCCGATTACTATTGGCCAGGGCTCTTTCGGATTCACACCTCTCCTTGAACTCCCGGAACTGATCTTCGGTGATCTGCGGGTCAATCTTCTGGATCTCCTCGAGACTTTTGCCTTCTTTATAGATCTTCTTCTTTATCCGGGTTCTCCAGCTGGCCAGGGCGGTGCTCATCTTTGTGAGGGCGGATTTGTTTACTTCGTTCCCATGATAATTTGTGTTCTGATACTTAGCGGGGAACTTGTATCTTGCGTGCAGCTTCTCGAAGAGGAGTGTGCGCAAGTGGCCATTATCTTTATGCCGGAGATTCTCGGTGTTGATCGAGATGGTTGTCCGGGTGATCGCCGCCACTTGCCCACCGTACCCTTTGACGACAAGGGCGGGCTCCAAAGGAACCCCTGATGGGCTCACTTTGGTAATTTCCTCCCTGACCGTGACGACCGTGTACGGGCGCCGGTACTTTGGCTTCTTCTTCTTCTTCTTAGGAGGGTTGCTACCACTCCATGTGCCCTCGCCGCCATCAGTGGTTTCATCGTCCGCCGTTCCTTCGGCTTCTTCCTCCACGTCTTCCATCTCATCATCCTCGCTCTCTGAAGGATGGTATTCTTCATCGTCTTCTAGCCGCTGGGCCGCCTCCCAGAATGTCAATTGTTTATTCGGAGGTCTGAGTTCTCCTTCAGCGCTGATGCGCTTAGAACATCCAGCCTCATCGTTGTCACACATCTTTGCACTAATAAAAAACAAATAATTGGTTAAATGCACGGAAAAATCCGGCATGACCTTTGCTAATTTTCTTAAACTAGGAGTGCCCTATTTCTGCCAAAACAGAAGTTAATCAACAGTTCGGCATTATCCCTCTTAGTGCGACCGGAAGTACCTGCGTCATTAGCACGGCACAGTCGTGAGACTTCATGCCACTGAACCTCTGCTTCGCCTCGTCTAGGTATCTGCTTATCTTGCCCGCGTAGCCGTAAGGAAATTTGACTCCTAGAAGGCACTTGAAAAACTGTTTGATCTCATCCTGGCTTAGAGTGAAGCAAGAAGGAGGGCAGTAATATTCGTTCTTCTTGAACTTTTTACGCTTCCGACGACCTTGTGTCGTCTCCGACTCATGATCATCGTCATATTCCTGATCATCAGGAGTAGTGTGTCCTCCATGAAGCTCCTTCCGGATACCCAAGCATATCAGGTCATGCCTTGCTTTCGGACCATCTTTCGTCCTATCTGGCATGTTGATTATGGTGGCGACCAGACTCTCGCACACGTTTTTCGTGATATGCATGATGTCGAGGCTATGAGGCGTGCGGAGAAACTTCCAGTATGGCAACTCCCAGAAAACAGACCTTGTTTTCCATACCTTCATCAGCGGCTTGTCTTGTTGCTGCCTCTTTCGCTTCTTTCCAGGATTAGGACAATCTTTCCAGTTTTTCAGCAACTTTTCCACTTCTTCGCTGCTCCTATGCTCTGGGATTCCTCGGGTCTCTGATTTGCCATCGAACAGGTCTCCACGTTTTCTCCATGGATCATTCTTGCCGAGCCACCTCCGGTGCGCCATGAACACGGTTTTCGATGACCCTGGATCTTTCTCTAGTTGGAGATAGCTTGTGTTATCCATGCACCTAACGCATGCGCAGAATCCTTGGATAACCTACCCAGAGATATGCCCGCAACCTGGATAGTCTTGCACCGTAGTGACCAACGCGGCTCTCATAGTGAAATAATCTTGTGCGACGGCGTCGTAAGTATTGGCTCCAGATTCCCATAACATGGCTAGCTCCTCTTTCAACAGCCCGAGATACAGATTGATGTCGGTACCAGGTTGTTTCGGCCCTTGAATTAGCATACTCATTTGTATATACTTCTTCTTCATGCACAACCATGGAGGGAGGTTATACATCCATACAAACACGGGCCAAGTGTTGTGCGTTCTGCTCTGGCTACCGAACGGATTGAGTCCATCGGTGCTCGCACCAAGCCTGATGTTCCTCGAATCTCCACCGAATTCTGGGAATTCGAGGTCCAATGCTTTCCACTGGCTAGCATCTGAAGGGTGCGTCAGCAGCTCATCCTTTTCGGGGTCATCATCATCTCCTGGCTTCTTCCTTTCCGCATGCCATCGCATGAGCTTCGCTTCCTTAGGGTCCGCGAAATAGCGCTGCAGACGAGGAGTGATAGGAAAGTACCATACCACTTTTCGAGGTGCTTTCTTCCCTTTCTTGTATCGACTCACGCCGCACACCGGACATGTGGTTTTCTCCGCGTCCTCGCCCCGATAAATGATGCAATCGTTGATGCATACGTGATATCTAACGTGCGGTAGATCGAGAGGACAGACGATTTTCTTGGCATCCTCGATACTAGTTGGACATGTGTTCCCCTCAGGGAGACGATCGTGCCAGAATGCCATCATATCATCGAAGCTTGCGTCACTCAATTTGTGTTTTGCCTTCATCTCCATAGCCTTGAGCGTTACATTCAACCGGGTATCATCGGGCCTGCATCCTTCATACAATGGAGTAACCGCGTCTTTCTCAAGTTGCGCAAGCTTGGCTTTCTCTCTAGCGGCAGCCGTGGCGTTACTCGTCTGCTTGAGAAGCAGCTCTTGCACATAAGGGTCCCGCACCCAGCCTGACATTGTTCCATCGTCGTCTGCTCCTCTGGCATCTAGATCATCATCATCCCGGTCTGCTTCCGCACCTTCACCATCTCCAGGAGACTCTTCATCATCTCGCCCGTTCTCGCCGTGATGATGATCATCGTCATGTTGGCCACCTTCACCGTCTCCATCATCTACGTCATCGCTTATCCAACGAGTGTATACATCCATGAAACCATGGCGGAGCAGGTGCGCCTGCAGATTCCCGAAATCTGGGTCGATCACCCAGTTGAGTTTGCATCTTCTGCACGGACATCTTATATTTGTCTTGTTATTTCGTATCATGTCGGCCGTCGCACATTTCAAAAATCTAGCCACAATGCCTTCGCTCATTATGCGGACCATTTTTGCCTGCACGGTGTACACGGTACAATTTTGAAGTCTATTAGAACCACATAATGAATGCATGCATGCAATGGTCGATAGAAAATTTCGGCATGACCTATCCTAAAATTAGGACCTTTGCGAAATGCCAAAGTCTTGCCAAAATGGAAATGAATCAACATTTTGGCAAAACAAATGGCAACTTGTTCACATACAAACACAAGAGAGAGAGACCGATCCATACACACATGAACATATCATTATCCTCTCCATACACACATGCATGAGCATCATCGATACTCTTCATATACACACACATATGAGATCATCCTCTCCACATACACACATCATGAGCATCGATCATCTACATACATATGAGCACATCATCCATATACACATGAACACATCCTTACATGGACAACTTACCGAGATGAGAGACCCATCGCGAGAAAGATGGAAAGGAGAGGTGCGCGCGTCGACCGGAGAAGGAGATGAGAGACCGGAGACCTCCTCTTATGTAACATACAAAGCAAGTTTTACATGCTAAAAATGGTTAATGGGTGGAGAAATTGAGGTGGGAAGGAGAAGATCCCGACTAGATCTAAGGAGGAAGAAGAAGGGGAAAGTGAAGTGTGGGGTGGTGGATGTGGTCACACATGTGCACATAAAGAGCTGTCCTAAAAAATCGACACATCCGTGGCGCACACGGCCCTAGTGCGCCACAGGGAGTACAAACATCTGTGGCGCACCATGCCATGTGCGCCACGGATGCTCCTACTCCCTGTGGCGCACTAGGCCGAGTGCGCCACAAATGTTTGTGGCCGTTTCACAGCAGAGGGGGGCGTGCGCTTATGCGTAGCGTACCCCCCCCCCCCCCATGTGCGCCACAGATGACACTAACAACTGTGACGCACATGACTATAGTGCGCTACAGATGTTTGGCGTGCGGCCAACAGGCCCTGGCCCACACACATCTGTGGCGCACTATAGTCATGTGCGCCACGGTTGTTCTAGTTACTAGTAGGGCACTGCCCACAGGTGAGCGACGCCTGTTTTAGCCGTGGGGCACTTCAACCATGTGAGCCACGGATGTGCTGATTACCTATAGCCGTTTTCCTAGTAGTGTGTCGATAGTTTAAAAGAGTCATAAAAAATTCAAAAATAATCGAAACAATGCGAAACCTTCGCGTGGTGTCATGTTATGTGACATGGTTGCAAGGAAAAATATCAAACTTGTTATATTGAATATGTCTCAAAAAAACCTTCACAAAATGACCTATCTCATTCGAAATTTCCTGTCTTTCGGGTCAAATGACCAATGTTATGGCTAGAATCAAGGCATAGTTTGTGATAATGTGCCCATATTATGCATGCATGTGCATCATGGAATGGTGAACAATGTTGCAGGAGGAAGTTTTCCTTTTCGTCGCACCAAAAATCCATTTTCTATTTTCCGAGCGTAAAAAACGGGAGATTTTAAAAAATACTAGACCACCTTAAATGGACAATGTCCCAACGGGGGTATCTCAAACCTTTCCGACCACTCCAGGGGAAAAAGACAAATTCCTGCCGAACGGTAGCAAGTGAGTCAGATATGAACTACAGATACATGATATGATGGGCATGCTTTTTTACAAAAATAATTTTTAGGTTCAAAATATGCTATTTCATCATATATCCAATGAAACTTTAGAGAGGCTCAGCTCCGAGCTAAGAATCTTCATACCCGTCGTTCGACAAAGTTTGTCGATAGTTTAAAAGAATCATAAAAAATTCAAATGATCGAAACAATGCGAAACCTTCGTGTGGTGTCATATTATGTGACAATGTTGCAAGGAAAAATATCAAACTTGTTATATTGAATATGTCTCAAAAAACCTTCACAAAATGATCTATCTCATTCGAGGTTTCTTGGCTTTCGGGTCAAATGGCCAATGTTATGGCTAGAATCAAGGCATAGTTTGTGATAATGTGCCCATATTGTGCATGCATGTGCATCATGGAATCGCGAACAATGTTGCAGGAGGAAGTTTTCCTTTTTGTCGCACCAAAAAGCTATTTTCCATTTTCCAAGCAAAAAAACGGTGGGTTTTATGAAGCAACCACCATATTGATAATTCAAAATGATACCACCCCATTTTCACAAGATTATATGGATGTCATATTTGGATTCCTCACATTTTTCTGATCGATTTAGATATTTTATTTGTCGAATTCCGATTTACGGATTTAAATATATGAATTATTCCATATTAAATAGAAAAATGAATTAAAATAAAATCATTTTATTTTTTATTTGGATTAAAGATTATTATTACCTTTCATTATTGTTTACTTAAATAATTGTTTGGAATCTAAAACCGAGTTGTGTGACATCATTCGGAAGGAACGAAGAAGTTAAGCGTGCTAGAGCTAGAGTAGTGTTAGGATGGGTGACCACGGGGAAAATTTGATTATGATTGCAATTTAACCTAATATTTAACATACAAAGGATTAAAATATCCTATATGAGATTATCAAGTAAATAATATTTAAAAAAGTTTGAAACAAAATTTTTTTTTTGAAAAGGCAGTTTCTTTGCCTTGTACTTTTTTCAAGAGACAAAGTCTTTGCGGTGTACTTTTCGAGGAGACACACGGCAAAGACAGCTTCTTTGTCATGTACTTTTCGAGAAGACACACGATAAAGAATAGACAACGTCATCTCCACGGGAACCGTCATTTTACTTTATTTTGCCGTGTCTACGCGTAAGACACACGGCAAAGCCTTTGTCGTGTCTTATTTAGAAAACACACGGCAAAGGGCCTTTGCCGTGGCAAACGTTGCCGTGTGGTATTTGCCAGCCTTTGCCGTATTCCGAAAGGCTTTTGCCGTGTCTTTTGCTTACATGGCAAAGAGCCTGTGTGCCATAGTGACAGATTTTAAGTATGCAGGATCCACTTGTATTTGCCCACGTAGCTCTTTACTCTCCTTCAGACAGAGTTTACACTTGTATATGCTGAGTCGTCTCTCCTGACAGAGTTTATAGCAGCCCTAACGTGCACCCACATGCATTTCTGCCGGTTGTGATATTCCACATAGAATTCTAATATTCTCCTCCGCTGACCCACTGATATATCTCCTATTTAAGCTGGACTTACCAGCCTGAAGATCACAACACCGAGCCACGTACAAACTACAAAGAGCTACTACTACTTCACTACTGCAGCAGCCAAATGATGAGAAGCTCTTGCTTGTGCCCCCTCCTCCTCCTGTGTTGTTCATGGCCGTCCTCCCTCGCCCAAACTTTCGTCCCTCCCCCGAACCCCGCTTCTCCTCGCCCCCTTGTCCGGGCGGCGGACCTCGGCGGCTGGCTCGTCACCGAGGGCTGGATCCTGCCATCATTCTTCGACGGCATCCCCAATAAAGATCTCTTGGTAAAATATTTAACATGGCTATCTTTTACATTTCTGCGGTTATTTTTTCTTCGAATAAGGGGGGATAACCCCGGCCTCTACATGTCTATGTGTTCCTGATCCGTGTCCATATATCTCGATGGAACAGGATGGCACACAGCTGCAGTTCAAGTCTGTCACGCAGAACGCCTACGTGGCCGCAGAGAATGGTGGCGGCGGGCCACTGATCGCAAACCGGCAGCCTCTTGTTGGGAGACCTTCATACTCTGGCGGGTCGACCAGGACACCTTCAACCTCAAGGTGTTCAACAACCGGTTCGTGAGTGCCTCCGGGAGCAATGTGGCGGTGACAGACTCCACCCCCAGGCAGTCCGAGAGGTTCCAGTTGGTGCGTAATGACACTGACAAGAACAAGATGAGGATCAAAGCACGAAATGGGTCCTTCTTGCAGGTAATTAAATTAATAATCATTCGCTCGGTATTAGTATAGTAGTACTACTAGTAATAGTAGGAGGAGTTGACCTCATTCCAAGGTTAGATTGTTAATTGCATGACGGATAGATGGCATCGCTAGAAGGTAAAGTTACTTAGAACTATATTATTCATTGACTACGACTATTACAACCACAAGTTGCATCCAAGGTTACTTTTCTTTCATGATTAAACTATCCACGAGTCATCAATCTATTCCATTGCTGGCATGGCAGGCAAACACCGACGGTTCAGTGACGGCGAACTTCGGTGAGAGCACGACCTGGGGCAACGACGACCCGTCAGTGTTCACAATGACCATTGTAAAGGGGCTGCAAGGGGAGTACCAGATCTGCAACGGTTATGGCAAAGAGAAGGTTACCCAGTACATGAATGTACGTAAGCTCCCTTTTACAATTTGCCACGTGAAGCTACTGAAGTAACAATTGTTGAAGTGTATAAGTGGATTTTTTCCATCAGTTCGGACCGTTGGTTGCGTTGGCTAGTGCATGAAACTTGATTTGGTATCAGAGCCTAAGGTCTCGAGTTCGAGTCCTGGCTTTCGCAATTTATCCTAAAATTGTTGTTGACCCCTCTATGTCCACGTATAGGCCTCTTGAGTCATACGTGAGTTTCGCGCGCCGTCTCTCTCTTCCGGTTGCATGTGTTGACTTCTCCCCGTCACACGTGAGAGGGGGTGTTGAAGTGTATAAGTGGATTGCACTAGCTCTTTCCATCAGTTCGGACCGTTGGTTGCGTTGACTAGTGCATGAAGCTTGACATCACCTTTGTTGGTAAGTGTATCATAGTGTCCATCATCCTGTTTGGAACAAGAACTTTTAATAATTTCACCAAGAACTTCAGTATTTTCAGTGAAATTTGGTATATCATGAATGTCATGTTTTGTACAGGTGAATGGGTGGCCGAGTGGCAGGTAAATGGTGCAACACAATCTGACTACCAGAAATTTGCAAACGCACATATGGGCAAGCCACATTTGGATGGGCTTATTGGACCTATAAGAATGTTAACAATCACTGGCAGTGGATGATCACCAATGGATACATCTCCCTCCAAAATGCTTGATGGCAATAAATTTGCAATAGTGAACGAACAACCAGGAAACTATTTGGAAAAACTGTATGCGAGAGCGGATGAATATTTGACACCTCAAGATGAATTATTGATCTAATATGATTTTTTTGTATGAGCTAAGTTGTATTTGTAACTTTATCCACTAGAGATGTCTGTCATTTGCTTCACTCGAATACATTATCTCGTGCTTGTACTTGACTAGATGAGTTCTGTTATACCTATAACTTAACCCACATGCATTCTTTTCTTGTACCTTGCTCTGAACACCTAATCTCAAAACGGCATTCTATGAATGTCTTGAAAAACCCAATATACAGAAAATCCTTCGACATTTCGTCGACTTCTACTCTTCTCTGTTCCGGCCAAAAAATTATACCAGATTATGTGTGAATAAAGCCTTGTGAGAAGAGTCCATTGTGAGAACGTGTGGACTCGCAATGTAATCATGCCATGCAAGGTTATTTTTGCAACATTCTCTTCATGCCTGGTTCCATTGGTTGCATGATTTATCCCCTACTTGTGCTCTACGCTATGCTTCCACAGTCACAGCATATGCGGACTACAACTTGGAAGAATATGTATGTCGCCAACCAGGGCCGGTTCTGACCCATGGCCAATATGGGCAGCGCCCTAGGGCCCACGCCTTTGAGGGGCCTACAATTGCATCCTTCCCTGTACACATACATATTTATGTTGGGCTAAAAGAAAAAAACCAGAAGCACGCCGACAAACTAGCACAGGACCAGTAATCGTGTGCATAAAACATATTGTTGAAACGCTAGGCCTGTGAAACCTGAGCAATCGAGTTGATCTGTTCGTAAGCAACTTTTGTGGACCTGATGTAGGCCTCGTCCATCTCGGTCGCTCGTGGAATTGAGTGATTAGCACGTCGCCCGTTAGTTTGGAATGAACCACACGGTGCTACATAACAATATCTCCTTCCAACCAAAATAAGTGATTTAGGTTTATGTAGATTCACATGTATTTATATACTAAAGTATGTCTAACTATTCGAAAAAACATGAAAAACTACTCCCTCTGTCTTAAAATATATGTCACAGATTTGTCAAAATTTGGTTAAATCTAGATACTATTTAATATAAAAATTCATTTAAATTTTGACAAACTCGCGACATCTATTTTCAAACAGAGGGAGTACATCATTTGCTTCCTAGAGCAAGGACTTCTATTTTCATCAATTCAAATTAAGGGTGTAATGGACCACTTTTGTAATCAGAATTTGATTTATTATTATGATAAATTACCAATTTTCATTTGTACTTAGGATTTTTTTTACAATATATACTATAGGTAGTACGAGCTAAAAATTGTTGACTTCGCCCCTAGCAACATGTATTACCCTTAGGGGCCCACTCATCAACTTTGCCCTAGGGCCCCACGATGTATAGAGCCGGCCCTGTCGCCAACCTTGACTTGAGTTTGCAGCCAATGCTGTGGCATGTATAGCCCCTAACAAGATGATCCCACCACGTCCAATGAGCCACAAATATGGATGGTGACGTGCCAACGACTGGGTGGCAACCTGTGGTCACAAATGTGAAGCCTGGAATGGTGCAACTCATCAAGTTTGCAGCTTGGTGAAGCAGTTGTCACTGTCCCTCATTTTGGTGCATTATCTTCTTCGTAGCTTGTCGACATCATATTCAATTTGGTCAATACTCGTTTGAGATATATAGTACTACCTCCGTGTCTCCAATTAATTTGGGCATATTTGGCTAGATTCGTATATATCTACATAGTAAAACATGTATGGTACATGCATATTTAGAAATATCGGTGTGTATTAATTTTGGACCGTGGAGTACTTAGCCCCTGCTCGCCTCCCTTTCACTACGGGAATAATAATATAGGCCGACGGGACTTTTATACGCCGACGGCAATATGTCTGGGCCGTTGGCGTAGCTTGACGGGCCATCGGCCTAGTTTTACGTCGGCGTAGGATAAATAGGCCGACGGCAGCCGTCGGCGTAAACGGGGCCGTCGGCGTAGCATACTAGGTTAACGGCAGAGCGACGGCGTCAAGTCTTTGCCGGCGGCGTAGCCATTTTTCTTTTTTGCCCCATTAATCTTAGAAAAATCATAACTAAATCATTTAAATTTAAAAAAATACATATAATATATCAAAATCTGTTGAAAAATAAGATCTATCTATATAAACTCAAATATTACATATTTGTTTACAAAAATATATGTAAAAAATATAAATACTTTCGTATAACATATTTTTCATTTTTCGAGTGCAAAAAAGGGGTGTTTTGTGAAGCAACCACCAAATGAAAGTTTCAAAATAATAATACCACATTTTTTAAAACTATTAGACCATATGGAATGCACAATTTGCCAATATGGATATCTCAAACCTTTTCGTCCACTCCTCGTAAAAAAGACAAAATTCTGCTGAATCGGCAGGAAATGAGTTAGATTTGAACTACAGGTACATAATATGATGCTCATGATTTTTTTGCAAAAATCATTTTTAGGTTCACAATATGCTATTTCATTAGAGATATAATGCAAGTTTAGTGAGGCTCAGCCCCGAGCTAAGAATCTTCATGCCCCTCGATTTACAAAGTTTGACGATAGTTTGAAACGGGCATAAAAATTCAAAAACGATCGAAACAATGCAAAACTTTCGCGTGGTGTCATATTATGTGACATAGTTGCATGGAAAAATACCAAACTTGGTATATTGATTGTGTCTCGAAAAAACCTTCACAAAATAACCTATCTCAATCGAGGTTTTCTGGATTTCAGATCAAATGACCAATGTTATTGCTAGAATCGCGGTATAGTTTGAGATAATGTGCCCATATTATGCACCCATGTGTATCATGGGATGGCGAACAATGTAGTAGGAGGAAGTTTTCCTTTTTGTCGCACCAAAAAGCCAATTTTTATATTCTGAGTGCAAAAAATGGGGCGTTTTGTGAAGCAACCACAAAATAAAAGTTTCAAAATGATAATACCATATTTTTCAAAAATACTAGACCATATTGAATGGACAATTTTCCAACCGGGGTATCTCAAAACTTTCCGTCCACCCCTCGTGAAAAAGACAAGTTCCTGCTGAATCGGTAGGAAATGAGTTAGATTTGAACTACATGTACATGATATGATGCTCATGATTTTTTGCAAAAATCATTTTTAGGTTCACAATATTCTATTTCATCAGAGATCTAATGCAAATTTAGTGAGGCTCAGCCCCGAGCTAAGAATCTTCATGCCACTCGATTTAGAAAGTTTGACGATACTTTGAAACGAGCATAAAAAATTCAAAAACGATCGAAACAATGCAAAACCTTCGCGTGGTGTCATATTCTGTGACATAGTTGCATGGAAAAATACAAAACTTGGTATATTGATCGTGTCTCAAAAAACCTTCATAAAATGACCTATCTCAATCGAGGTTTTCTGGATTTCAGGTCAAATGACCAATGTTATTGCTAGAATCGTGATATAGTTTGCGCTAATGTGCCCATATTATGCACGCATGTGTATCATGGGCTGGCGAACAATATTTTAGGAGGAAGTTTTCCTTTTCGTCGCACCAAAAAGCCAATTTTTATTTTCCGAGTACAAAGAATGGGGCGTTTTGTGAAGCAACCACCAAATAAAAGTTTCAAAATGATACTACCCCATTTTTCAAAAATACTAGACCACTTTGAATGGACAATTTTTCAACCAGGGTATCTCAAACCTTTCCGTCCGCCCCTCGTGAAAAAGACAAATTTCTGCCGAATCGATAGGATGTGAGTAAGATTTGAACTACAGGTACATGATATGATGCTCATGATTTTTCGTAAAAATTATTTTTAGATTCATAATATGCTATTTTATCAGAGATCTAATGCAAGGTTTCCTTTTTGTCGTACCAAAAAGCCATTTTTTTATTTTTCTAGTGCCAAAAACAGGGTGTTTCATAAATCTTGACATAGTTTCAGTTGGTCTAATATTTAAAAGTTACGATATATAATTAAATAGATGATATGGGTGTCATATTTGGATTCCTCTCATTTTTCTGATCGATTTGGATATATTATTTGTCAAATTATGATTTACGGATTTGTAGATTTGAATTATTCAAATTTAAATGAAAAAAGCAAAATAAATAAAATTTATTTTATTTTTATTTGAATTCATGATTTTTATTACTTATCCATTGTTGTTTACTCAAATAATTGTATGGAATGTAAAAAATATATATATGTCTAACATTATAGTGTAATGGTTAATAGGATTAATACGATAATATTCACAACAAGTTCTAGTTTCTTTGTCGGAAGCTCATGTGGAAGGAATGAAGAAATTAACCGTGCTGGGGCTGAAGTAGTATTAGGATGGGTGACCGGTTAGAAAGTTTGCCTAATTGTGCAATTTAACTTAAGACTAAGTATACTTAGAATTAAAAATGTCCATGTGAAATTAATAAGTTAAACAATTTAAAAATGTTAAAAATTTTGAAAAAAAATTGAAAAAACAAATTTGAAAAAATCTAGGCCGGCGGTAAAGCCGTCGGCGTAGCCAAACGGCCGTTAGTCATCTAGGTGGCCCCATGTTGTCTACGCCGACGGGAAGAGGGCCTACGCCTACGGGTGTAACACCCTCAGAATCGGATCTATGCAAGTTTGGGCAAAATTCACCAAACCCGCATAGAAACGATTCAAAGGTGCCCACCAGGCACTTTCGTGCGGGTGGAAAACGAAGTAATAACATTACACAACAGTCCTCGATGGGACCCACAGAACAGATATATATAACAGCGACTTAAAGAGTCAAGAATACAGATATAATATACAAGATCCAAATCACCTTGAAACGATAGAGCGTCCGTCTACGGACAAGATGCAAATGGGGCTAAGAGCCCTGAAGAATAACCAATGGCGTCCATAACCCTGCCCAGGCCAAGCCGGAAGGGTAACCCTGCTAACGGCGTCGATCTCAAAACCTGCTTAACAAAAGGGGTGCCGACAGAGGGCAAAGCAGAAAACAAAGAAGGAGCGTCAGTACTGAGGCCAGTACACGGCGAGGCTAGAATTCGGCGGTCCTCGCCTACATAGGTATGGTGGACTGAAGCGGCAGCGGCAGCATGCACTAAACAACCTATAGAGACTCGATACAACTGGCGTCAATTAGAGAGGGGTAAGATAGACCTGTACGGATCCAACCTGAGGCTAACACCAAACAAACCCATCCTGGTGTCTCCCCCTCGAAACCAAACGAGGAAGTCAACCGAGAAACTCACACAGTTGGTAGTTTTACTTATTCAGTTATCGTTGCAGCAATTACTAGTCAGGTTTAGATAATTGTCCTGATAAAATAAGCAGTGGGCACTTTTAGTTAACCATTCCGTGATAGTTGCAACAATTACTAATCAGGTACAGATAGCATGAGATAAACCCAAAAACCCAGCAGTTGTTGGTACTTTTATTCAGCCATTTCGTTGTAGTTGCCATACTTACTAGTCAGGTACAATTGTCGCAAGCGACAACCAAACAAACAATTGTGGGCAGTATTAATTAGCCATTCCGTTGTAGTGGAGCTGATTACTAGTCATTATAAGTCAAATTAATAGCAGTAAACTTTAGTTATGCTTGTCTATGATCGAGATACTGTGCTCCAAGTCGTCCATATCCGCGGACACGGCTTTCAGAAAGTTTTACCCGGCCGGGGTGCACCAATAGCAACACACACTCGATCAACCTCGGAAAAACCAAATCAAAACCCAACGAGGCTTTCACGACTGAACAATCACAAGATTCAGAAATATTTCAGGGGGCCACCCCTTGTAGTACACCCGCAACGAAGTAAGCAAGCTTCGAGACGGACCCAAGGTTTGTGGGGCCGGCGGTAAACGACAGTATGCCCCCAAACGGGGACTGTCGATACCACGTAAACGGGTCACAAGCCCTAAACAGTACAGTGTGCATTACCTCGCACAATCGTAAATAAAGCAGTAGCATGGCATAAGTACAGGATCGTAAATAAAACCTCAAACTAGTTTGTGGCCCCAAGAAATAAGACTGAATCAAGCTCTGGCTCAGGGGGGTCCCATATACCTCCCGGATGTGGATAGCGCGATAAATCAAGGAACAGGTATCAAGTACTCGGGGTCTTACGGGACACAAGTGGGCGTTCGGAAACCAAATATTATCTATCACCCACCGATGCCTCTGCTTATTCAATTTTAGTTGTTAAACAGAAATTAAAGTGAACAATAAGTAAAACTAGAATCATCTCCAACATCAACTTCATGCGGCAATACATCAGCAACTGTGGCATATGACGACACACATCAGCACTTGAGCAAGCAACTACGACGCGCAAGTCCAACTATCTACCAAACAACAGGTAATAGGATGTGTCCAAGGCAATATAAGGCTGCAGGGGATATTACGGGTACGAAAACTAGAGCATCGCAACACAGATAGCAATAGATCAACAGGAGGGAATAAAGACTATAAAAGTAAGATAGGTAGAAAGGGGGGGAGATGCTCGCCTGAAAACATTGTCGAAGGGTTCAACCGAAGATCGGGGCGAAGCTCACATCAACTCAACGGCCTTATCCGCGAAGAAGCAAAACACTAGAAGAAACACCGGATGCAATATTTAATAACACGGCAGAAGATCGGCATGATGCATGTATGATGGATGACAAGGCAAGGTGCGATGCAATTAGGTCATGTTAAGCGGAACCGGGATCCCGACAATTAATCTGTGGTTCAAGTTGTTTAAACCCCCGCATATTAAATGTTGTTTTAGCATGGCCAAAGATAGCATCGGGTTCGCTACACAATTTAAATGAGGCCAATATAAGGCTAGATTTGCCCGCATATGGGCCCCATATTTAATTATTAGGTGAATCGGCATAAGGCCCCCAACCCACAGATATGCATGCGAGTATGACATTTCAATATGCATCAAGTTGTTATTATGCATTTATAAAATAGGGTATCGAGGGAAAAAGGTTCACACATATGAGGGGGCTGAACGAACTTGGGGTTCCGAGGTTTCCGGGGTCGGTCTCAGGGTTCGACGGATCTGGGTCCAGGGTTCGACGGGATCGACGAGGTTCGACGGAAACGTTCTCGGATAGCGGGGTAGGACTTGGCGTTCCGAGAAGCCGGACTTGGTTTGGTGTCGGGGGCGAAACGGTGCTTCCGGGTCGGTGTCGTTCTTGTTGTTGCGCAGATCCTGTCGGGTCCGAGCCATCGAGTCGGCCTTGGCATCGGGCTCAAGTACTTGGCGTGTCCGAGATGAAGCGCTTATCGTTCCATGTGGCGGTCTTGGCGTCCGAGCAAGGGTCTTGTCGTCTCACACGGGGGTCTTGACGTCCCGGGGTTTTTCCCGCGTCCGAGATGTAGTTCTTGTCGGTTCCCTGTCGATGGCCTCCGGGTCCCGTGGAGGACGTCTTGTAGTGCCGTAATCCTCAGGGTCGATCATCGATCCGGCGTCGGGCTCCGAAGCGCTTGGTCTTGCCGGGATCGGTCTTCGTGGCAGCGGTCTCCGGATTCCGTGTAGGCGGTCATGGTGTCGGGGTTTTCCGTGATGAAGATCTTGTCGAGGTTTCGGCTAGCGCCACCGGTTACGGTACGGTCTTCGGAGCTCGCGGGTTCTAGTCGTGGTCCCACGGTCTCGGTGATCTCGTCGGACAGGGGAGCGGCGGTGACGGCCAGGTCGACGCGGGCCCGCACGGAGGAGGCGAGGTGGCACAGCGTCGGAGAGCCGGGGCGGGTCACGGGCCTGCAGGGGCGGCGGGAATCGTCGCTGGCGGCAGAGCTCGCCGGATGGAGCGGCGACAGCGGCGAGCCCGAGGCGCGCGGAGGACGAGCTAGGCGGCGGCGGTACCTGCGCGCGCGAGCTGAGGCGCGGACGGAGGCGGGGCCGGGGCAGGCATGGCGCGGAGGCGGCTCGCAGGGCGGTGGCGGCTCGGGCGGCGTGAGGCGGGTGAGGCCGGCCGGCGAGCGGCGTCCCGCAGGGAGCTCCGGCGAGAGGGCCTGGGCGAGCGGCGGTGGCTTGGGGAAGAAGCTGCGCGCGGCGGCGACGGGTGTCCGCCGGAGGGAGGAGGCCGGCGAGGGGCGGCAGGGCGCGGGGCTTCTGGCGGCTCCGGGGGGCGGGGTCGACGGAGAGGGAGCCGGCGCGGAGGACGGCGAGGCTCGGCGAGGGGGGCTTGGTGGAGCGGCGGGGTCGGGGATGAGGGGCCGCTGCCGGGGGCGGGCTCGCGTCGGGACCTCGCGGGGCGGCGACGGGACCGAGGGGCGGAGCAGCCGACGGCGAGGCGCGACGACGGACGCGGTAGGGGCGGTGAGCGCGGGCGGACGAGGCCGGACCGGCGGCGGCGCTCGGGAGGCCGGCGCGACGGGGTCGGCGGCGCGGGTCCAAGCGGCGGAGCGGGGGGGGGAGACGAGGCGGCGGCCGGCGGGCGGATGGCCTCGGTCGCGTGCGCGCACGAGCGGGGGGAGAGAAGGAAGAAGGGAGAGAGGAAGGGGAGCCGCGGGGTGGGCCAGGGGAGGCGGGTCCCGCGTGGGGCACGTGGGTGGGGCCCGGGGTGGGGAGTGGATGTGGGGCTGGGCGGGTCGGTGTGGTGTGAGTGGGTGAGTGGGCCGCGTGGGGGGCGGGGCCACGGGTCAGGGAGAGGGCTGGTGAGAGGGTCAGTGGGGGAAGGGTGAACCGGGTCTGGGGGCTGGCGCGTGGCAGGTGGGAGTAGTGTAGGGTGTGGGGGTGGGGCCTGCTGTCAGAGAGAGTGGGGAGAGAGGGTAGAGAGTCTGGGGGTGAGAAAAGAGAGAGAGAGAGGTGGGAAAAGAGGTGGATAGCTGAGGTGGCAGGGTGGGTATGTTTTGGGTGAGAGGGTGAGGTGGCGAGCTGAGAGTGGTGGGTAGGAATAGATTGGGTGGGGCTAGGTTTTAGGACAGGGCTGTTTTATTAGTTGTGTTTGTTTGATCCTGTTCTAATTAAACAAGCCACCTTGCGAAAATAGTTTTTAGAGGAAAACAAAGTGTCCGATGCGACCGGGGTTTCGTGTTTGAAAATAAGAGAGGTTTTTGTACAATCCAAAACTGGGCTTTTCAAATAATGCAGACAAACAATGCATGATGATGACGATGCAATGCACAAAAACAACGCGATTTTCTAGTAGTGGTTTTGCGGGATGCCACAATTCGACACCACTAACAATGGATCTCGCCCTCGAGATCCGCCTCATGTACCGGAAGGAAGGTCGGCGATCCTCGTCTTCTCGCTTCGTGTAGATCCTCGCGACACCACTAACGAGGGTTTCTTTCTCATCTTGAAAACGGCGACACCCCCAACAACGGATCGTTGCTCCTGATCGTCGCGAGAGCACTCCGGGAACAAAAGGTCGACGGTAGAGGTATCGCAAATAAAGCCACCCCTAACTTCCGTGGACGGAGTAAATTGCTGGATCCACTACCTCGACGTACAAGAGCGAATGATAAGAGCAGTGGTAGGGTAGCTAATCCATCCCACACTCAAACCATTACTCTGCACACGAATAGGCGGATTAAGCAACCAACTCTCGGAATCAGACTGAAGATCTCGACAAACGAGGTTCGGAAACAAAGGAATGTTGCCAGCAGAATCGTATGAAAGACACACTGATTAGGTTTCGCGATGGTTCCATTGGCAAGAACAACACATGCTCAAGGTTAACCCCAACTTCACCAAAGCTCGTCCTTCTCATATGTTTTCAACGACACTGATATCCAGCAAGGAACACACATGAAGAAAGCGGTCAAGAACAAAAGATCGGAGGAAGGGTACAACAAACGAGTTGCAGATTGACGATCGTAGCACCTCCGTTACAAAAAGGAGTAAGCGAAGCCTGAAGGTACGACGGAAACCCAACCACGAGAATTCCTGGACTCGAAGAGAGAGAAGAGAGCAGATTCAAAACACGTCGAGGTAAGAGGAGAATAGCAGAGGGGGAAGGAGTAAAATCAGACCTAACCAGAACTATCCAACCGATTTTTAAAAATAGTTTTGACACTCTACTTCGGCCGTTAGCTAGGTTATCCTACAGGCTGGACTTGTGGGGTATCGCAACTGCTGAGCTCTGATACCACTCTGTAACACCCTCAGAATCGGATCTATGCAAGTTTGGGCAAAATTCACCAAACCCGCATAGAAACGATTCAAAGGTGCCCACCAGGCACTTTCGTGCGGGTGGAAAACGAAGTAATAACATTACACAACAGTCCTCGATGGGACCCACAGAACAGATATATATAACAGCGACTTAAAGAGTCAAGAATACAGATATAATATACAAGATCCAAATCACCTTGAAACGATAGAGCGTCCGTCTACGGACAAGATGCAAATGGGGCTAAGAGCCCTGAAGAATAACCAATGGCGTCCATAACCCTGCCCAGGCCAAGCCGGAAGGGTAACCCTGCTAACGGCGTCGATCTCAAAACCTGCTTAACAAAAGGGGTGCCGACAGAGGGCAAAGCAGAAAACAAAGAAGGAGCGTCAGTACTGAGGCCAGTACACGGCGAGGCTAGAATTCGGCGGTCCTCGCCTACATAGGTATGGTGGACTGAAGCGGCAGCGGCAGCATGCACTAAACAACCTATAGAGACTCGATACAACTGGCGTCAATTAGAGAGGGGTAAGATAGACCTGTACGGATCCAACCTGAGGCTAACACCAAACAAACCCATCCTGGTGTCTCCCCCTTGAAACCAAACGAGGAAGTCAACCGAGAAACTCACACAGTTGGCAGTTTTACTTATTCAGTTATCGTTGCAGCAATTACTAGTCAGGTTTAGATAATTGTCCTGATAAAATAAGCAGTGGGCACTTTTAGTTAACCATTCCGTGATAGTTGCAACAATTACTAATCAGGTACAGATAGCATGAGATAAACCCAAAAACCCAGCAGTTGTTGGTACTTTTATTCAGCCATTTCGTTGTAGTTGCCATACTTACTAGTCAGGTACAATTGTCGCAAGCGACAACCAAACAAACAATTGTGGGCAGTATTAATTAGCCATTCCGTTGTAGTGGAGCTGATTACTAGTCATTATAAGTCAAATTAATAGCAGTAAACTTTAGTTATGCTTGTCTATGATCGAGATACTGTGCTCCAAGTCGTCCATATCCGCGGACACGGCTTTCAGAAAGTTTTACCCGGCCGGGGTGCACCAATAGCAACACACACTCGATCAACCTCGGAAAAACCAAATCAAAACCCAACGAGGCTTTCACGACTGAACAATCACAAGATTCAGAAATATTTCAGGGGGCCACCCCTTGTAGTACACCCGCAACGAAGTAAGCAAGCTTCGAGACGGACCCAAGGTTTGTGGGGCCGGCGGTAAACGACAGTATGCCCCCAAACGGGGACTGTCGATACCACGTAAACGGGTCACAAGCCCTAAACAGTACAGTGTGCATTACCTCGCACAATCGTAAATAAAGCAGTAGCATGGCATAAGTACAGGATCGTAAATAAAACCTCAAACTAGTTTGTGGCCCCAAGAAATAAGACTGAATCAAGCTCTGGCTCAGGGGGGTCCCATATACCTCCCGGATGTGGATAGCGCGATAAATCAAGGAACAGGTATCAAGTACTCGGGGTCTTACGGGACACAAGTGGGCGTTCGGAAACCAAATATTATCTATCACCCACCGATGCCTCTGCTTATTCAATTTTAGTTGTTAAACAGAAATTAAAGTGAACAATAAGTAAAACTAGAATCATCTCCAACATCAACTTCATGCGGCAATACATCAGCAACTGTGGCATATGACGACACACATCAGCACTTGAGCAAGCAACTACGACGCGCAAGTCCAACTATCTACCAAACAACAGGTAATAGGATGTGTCCAAGGCAATATAAGGCTGCAGGGGATATTACGGGTACGAAAACTAGAGCATCGCAACACAGATAGCAATAGATCAACAGGAGGGAATAAAGACTATAAAAGTAAGATAGGTAGAAAGGGGGGGAGATGCTCGCCTGAAAACATTGTCGAAGGGTTCAACCGAAGATCGGGGCGAAGCTCACATCAACTCAACGGCCTTATCCGCGAAGAAGCAAAACACTAGAAGAAACACCGGATGCAATATTTAATAACACGGCAGAAGATCGGCATGATGCATGTATGATGGATGACAAGGCAAGGTGCGATGCAATTAGGTCATGTTAAGCGGAACCGGGATCCCGACAATTAATCTGTGGTTCAAGTTGTTTAAACCCCCGCATATTAAATGTTGTTTTAGCATGGCCAAAGATAGCATCGGGTTCGCTACACAATTTAAATGAGGCCAATATAAGGCTAGATTTGCCCGCATATGGGCCCCATATTTAATTATTAGGTGAATCGGCATAAGGCCCCCAACCCACAGATATGCATGCGAGTATGACATTTCAATATGCATCAAGTTGTTATTATGCATTTATAAAATAGGGTATCGAGGGAAAAAGGTTCACACATATGAGGGGGCTGAACGAACTTGGGGTTCCGAGGTTTCCGGGGTCGGTCTCAGGGTTCGACGGATCTGGGTCCAGGGTTCGACGGGATCGACGAGGTTCGACGGAAACGTTCTCGGATAGCGGGGTAGGACTTGGCGTTCCGAGAAGCCGGACTTGGTTTGGTGTCGGGGGCGAAACGGTGCTTCCGGGTCGGTGTCGTTCTTGTTGTTGCGCAGATCCTGTCGGGTCCGAGCCATCGAGTCGGCCTTGGCATCGGGCTCAAGTACTTGGCGTGTCCGAGATGAAGCGCTTATCGTTCCATGTGGCGGTCTTGGCGTCCGAGCAAGGGTCTTGTCGTCTCACACGGGGGTCTTGACGTCCCGGGGTTTTTCCCGCGTCCGAGATGTAGTTCTTGTCGGTTCCCTGTCGATGGCCTCCGGGTCCCGTGGAGGACGTCTTGTAGTGCCGTAATCCTCAGGGTCGATCATCGATCCGGCGTCGGGCTCCGAAGCGCTTGGTCTTGCCGGGATCGGTCTTCGTGGCAGCGGTCTCCGGATTCCGTGTAGGCGGTCATGGTGTCGGGGTTTTCCGTGATGAAGATCTTGTCGAGGTTTCGGCTAGCGCCACCGGTTACGGTACGGTCTTCGGAGCTCGCGGGTTCTAGTCGTGGTCCCACGGTCTCGGTGATCTCGTCGGACAGGGGAGCGGCGGTGACGGCCAGGTCGACGCGGGCCCGCACGGAGGAGGCGAGGTGGCACAGCGTCGGAGAGCCGGGGCGGGTCACGGGCCTGCAGGGGCGGCGGGAATCGTCGCTGGCGGCAGAGCTCGCCGGATGGAGCGGCGACAGCGGCGAGCCCGAGGCGCGCGGAGGACGAGCTAGGCGGCGGCGGTACCTGCGCGCGCGAGCTGAGGCGCGGACGGAGGCGGGGCCGGGGCAGGCATGGCGCGGAGGCGGCTCGCAGGGCGGTGGCGGCTCGGGCGGCGTGAGGCGGGTGAGGCAGGCCGGCGAGCGGCGTCCCGCAGGGAGCTCCGGCGAGAGGGCCTGGGCGAGCGGCGGTGGCTTGGGGAAGAAGCTGCGCGCGGCGGCGACGGGTGTCCGCCGGAGGGAGGAGGCCGGCGAGGGGCGGCAGGGCGCGGGGCTTCTGGCGGCTCCGGGGGGCGGGGTCGACGGAGAGGGAGCCGGCGCGGAGGACGGCGAGGCTCGGCGAGGGGGGCTTGGTGGAGCGGCGGGGTCGGGGATGAGGGGCCGCTGCCGGGGGCGGGCTCGCGTCGGGACCTCGCGGGGCGGCGACGGGACCGAGGGGCGGAGCAGCCGACGGCGAGGCGCGACGACGGACGCGGTAGGGGCGGTGAGCGCGGGCGGACGAGGCCGGACCGGCGGCGGCGCTCGGGAGGCCGGCGCGACGGGGTCGGCGGCGCGGGTCCAAGCGGCGGAGCGGGGGGGGGGGGGGGGGGGGGGAGACGAGGCGGCGGCCGGCGGGCGGATGGCCTCGGTCGCGTGCGCGCACGAGCGGGGGGAGAGAAGGAAGAAGGGAGAGAGGAAGGGGAGCCGCGGGGTGGGCCAGGGGAGGCGGGTCCCGCGTGGGGCACGTGGGTGGGGCCCGGGGTGGGGAGTGGATGTGGGGCTGGGCGGGTCGGTGTGGTGTGAGTGGGTGAGTGGGCCGCGTGGGGGGCGGGGCCACGGGTCAGGGAGAGGGCTGGTGAGAGGGTCAGTGGGGGAAGGGTGAACCGGGTCTGGGGGCTGGCGCGTGGCAGGTGGGAGTAGTGTAGGGTGTGGGGGTGGGGCCTGCTGTCAGAGAGAGTGGGGAGAGAGGGTAGAGAGTCTGGGGGTGAGAAAAGAGAGAGAGAGAGGTGGGAAAAGAGGTGGATAGCTGAGGTGGCAGGGTGGGTATGTTTTGGGTGAGAGGGTGAGGTGGCGAGCTGAGAGTGGTGGGTAGGAATAGATTGGGTGGGGCTAGGTTTTAGGACAGGGCTGTTTTATTAGTTGTGTTTGTTTGATCCTGTTCTAATTAAACAAGCCACCTTGCGAAAATAGTTTTTAGAGGAAAACAAAGTGTCCGATGCGACCGGGGTTTCGTGTTTGAAAATAAGAGAGGTTTTTGTACAATCCAAAACTGGGCTTTTCAAATAATGCAGACAAACAATGCATGATGATGACGATGCAATGCACAAAAACAACGCGATTTTCTAGTAGTGGTTTTGCGGGATGCCACAACGGGGCTGTACGCCGACGGCAGCCGTCGGGCCAGCCTACGCCGACGGTATTTAGGGACTATGCCGATGGGACCCAGCCGTCGGCGTATTCAACTTCTCCTGTAATGTTTGTCTCCGCTCCTGCCTGGAGGCAGACTGACGTCAGGAGTGGAAGGGGTGGCTGGCTTGGTTCTGGTTGAGGGGGTTTTCTGCTGGCCATGGGGGTTCTGGTAGAGCCGGTTCTGCATCAAAGAATCAGGAGGAGGAAAGAGATGATATGTTAGAAGATGTTACCAAGTGGATTTTTGCAGTACTTGTACTCATCTGGAACGGGTTGGGAGTACCAACTACATCTGACCGTCTATTTTAAGGGTTGCTTGGTCATTTTCTCCTGCTCCTTAATTTATCTCGCGTGCATAATCTATATCTATACCTAATAATAAAGCACGAAGTGTATCTCCCGGTTCAACATTTTTTTGGACGATTTTGTCCTTCCACAATTTTTCATGTTACTGCATATGCCATGTACCGGTTCATTTTTCCTATATAGGGTTTGCGTTCTGTCCATCTGTACTAGTCGTGCTGATAGGCCGTTGCATGGTATGGGCCAACCTTCTTTTTCGCAGCTGCGCCCCATGGACTGCCTCAGCTACACATGTTAAATAAGAAAAATCAAATGCCGAACCGTACCTTGTAAGAGTCATGTTTAGTCCCACCTTGCCCCGTGATACTAAACACGACCGATTTATATATGTTTAACGCTAGCCATAGTATCAGCGAGCTAAGTCGGGTATCAACAAGCAGCAACACCGCGGAGGTGTGAGCTAATTAATTTGAAGGGATTGTGTGCGACACGATGTGCGCCACGACACGCGCCATGACACGCTGCATGATTGATTAAATAAATGAAATTGTGAGCCTGTGCACAATAAAAGTAGACTGTTTGGGACCCGATGAGAGATTGAAAGATCTAGATCGCTAAAGTGAAATGAAATTGTGAGCCCGTGCACAATAAAGATTGAAAGATCTAGATCGCTAAAGTGAAATGAAATTGTGAGCCCGTGCACAATAAAAGTAGACTGTTTGGGACCCGATGAGAGATTTAAAGATCTAGATAGCTAAAGTGAATAAAATTCACGGCCAAGTATGGATAATTATTCAGGTCGAGAGCTTGTGGACTCCACGGGCCATTAAGAGTGGATAATTGTATTTGGGAATGTTTCATCACCGTAGGGTATATAGATGGAAAATAACAAATCCAAGAGAGAGTTTGGATGATGTTGTCAAAAATTATTTTCACCAATAATAATAAAAGAAAAAGTGTTTTTTCTGGTCCAACTCTTTTTTAAACATGTTTGCCCTCCCACAAAAAAAAATATAATGCCGCTGTACCATGTACCGTACTGGTTCGTTTGTTTCGTTTCGAGATATGCAAGCTACGCCTCCAGGACTCTCAGTCCACGTTTCATCCACCGGATTCCTCGGTGTTAAATTTTTTGTCCATCACATGTACGGGCCTGGCCCAGTTATTCCTCCTGCGTTATGCATTGCTGGATTCGATCGTCGGCAAATATTACGCCTTCCAATGGTTGCAAATAGTACCACCTCGCTATCTTAAACCAAATTACACTTGTTTATATTCTTTCACATATGGGCTGTCAACAAGCCAAGGATGAGCTCGATATGAGAAAGGAACGAAAAATCAACGAGCGCTGAAAAAAATAGGAGCAGAACAGAACGGCAAATCAACAAGCCCTGAAAAACTGGAGCACGGAAGGTCACATGGCGGATGGGGGAGAGAGTGGGATGGGGGCGGCTCACGGCGTCGGGTCTGAGGGCAGAAAAAGACGGGGGAGCGTGGGGGTAGGATTGGGGGCGGCTCACGATCAATGGCAGCATGCTGAGCGACAGCGATGCCACCACTTATATATACCCTGCTTATAGTCAAACCGTCGAAGAAAAAAATAAACTCACGGGGGACTCAATCAATTGATCGAGGGACTATTGATTTTTTAAAAAAACTCACCACTGACACAACAAAGACTAACTTTATTCGCCGCAACGCGCGGGAATTTTGCTAGTCTAATAAACAACTGAATCAAGCTGTACAAAAAACTGAACCATGGTGCACGCCGTCGTCGTCTCCGCGTGGTGTGCAGGTGCCATCCCCGTCGCCTCCTGGTCGCAACCCACGGGTGTCTTGCGCGTTCTCCTCTTCATCATCTCCGGCAAGCTAATTAATAAATAGCTTCTTTGCCTCTTGATCTTCACGAATTACACAGGGCCGTCTGCACCACGATGACCCGACGACACATAAATGGAAGTTCATCCCTAGGGAAAAAAAGAGAGTAGATTGATTAATATGCCACCACGGCTGTTTGTAATGTACTCTCTCCGTTTGGGATTATATGTCACATATGGTTAACTAGGTTGCTAATTTGACCAACAACATATAAATAGAATAACATAAAAACTATACCATTAGAAACTTTAGATGCTATATTTGTAATGGTATAATTTTTATACTATATAACTTATATTTTATTAGTAAAATTAATGACCTATGTATACACGTAGGACCTATAATCCCAAACAGAGAGAGTATTGTTTTATGCACGTTCTCTTGCTACAGCAATGCATTAATTGTCACGGAACTAAAGACTGCCGCGACGACGTCCCTGATTAGAAAAATTCTGGAGGTGCCTTCCGTCCAACACAGCGAACGTCTCTTTGCAAATAGAAAAATAACCGATCACTCCACGGGAGAAAAGGAGGCGATCCATCCAGAACCCATCTAGGGTTTTGTCTCCCCTCGCCGGTGAAGTCGCCGGTCCGTCTCGTCTCATGTGGCCCTTAGTGGCTTGGAGGATCGGCATACCATGGTCCCTCGCCGGCCACCTGGGAGGTGTCATTTTACTTTTAAGAAGTTTTAGTGTCTTCTTCGGGATGGTGAAGCAGTAGCGATATCCGGAAGTCGGAATGATGTCCTCCCCTCCATATCCTCGTTCTAAGTGTGCGTCTTTGGGATGGTGAAACAGTAGCGATATCCGAAAGTCTTGTTACATACCAGGCCCAAGGCCAAAGGAGTTCGAACGTCAACACTCGCCAAAGTACAAATAACTAAGAGGACTAGGAAGAAAGATGAAATTAAGGATCTGTTTTGAATTTTGATGGGTGCCTTGATAAAGTTTGATGCAACATCTCCAGAATTAGCTCATCGACCAGTCGCTCTTGTACCGATGAATCGACATCTTTCGCCGATGGTGGTTCGTCATCGACCATGCAATCTTCAATCTCCACACTTGTCTGACCGGCCAAATCTTCAACAGACACATCTATGTTATCGGTCACCATGTCAGACAGCCATATCTTATTGCTCTTCAATTTCATTGTCCGTGTTCTAAAGCACCTCCTCAGAGGTTTGGTACTTCCTTCTCCTCACCGACATTGTGCTAGTGAAATCAACTTCCTCGACCCTAGCTTACTGGCCAGATGAAAAGCTAGTACTTTCTCGAGGATCATGTCTGCAGGAAAATCTAACATGCAGGCTAGGGTTCACTGTAGCACGTTAACGTTTGATATGCAGGGTTTACGACAAAATTATGGCCGGTGGTACAAATTCTTCTTATCTTATCTCAGATCTTGCTAGACAGTCCTGCACCTCTTGATTTCCATCCGACTTCATTACTACTTACTACTCCCTCCGTTTAGGATTATAAGTCCCGCGGGATAACTAGGTTGTCAATTTAAATAATAAAATATAAATAGTATAGTATAAAAATTATACCATTAGAAACTTTAGAGGTTATATTTTCTAATGGTATAACTTTTGTGATATATAAGTTATATTTTGTTGGTCAAATTAACAATCTAGGTATGCGTGTAGGACCTATAATCCCGAACAGAGGGAGTAGTTGAGACTACTTATAGCTCTTTGCAACTTTAACACTCTGCGATGAACCCAAGTAGTCATCGATCGGAACAACTTTTATGGTTTCCCTTCTGGTCCAGACTCTTTCGTGAATCCATGGACTCCTACAGCACACGCGCCTGCTAAGGTCCTGGTACATGACCAATACATACTTTGTACATGTTATACGAGATATTTTTTCTCATTAACTTTAAATTTCAACCATCAAAATCTATAATCAGTGGTTACGATATATTTTGTTTATGTGGACTAATCGTGGTGTCTGGAAATAGACCACACTGTATCGTGCTTTTATTATATATAAGAGAAAGCCATAAAACAAGAACAGAAAGAAAGAAAATGACTAAGCTTATTGATCGTCAAAGATAGACAACTCCTTGATGTCAATCATAAATGACTCATCACCCTCCCGATACGTCAAGAAGGAAAGACTAAATATGAAAGTGATCATCATCATGCATGTTACGTTGATGAAGCAACAGCACAGATCCAGGTGAGGTAGTTCAGTGTTAAGTAATTTTTTGTAGTGGGCTTATCCTTCTAGATTCAAACATAAAATAGTAAGAAACATTATTCTGCATGTTGGCACTATATTAACAAGGGACGGGCTGTGAAAATAATAAAAACGACGAATCTAGTTGCATATCATAGGGGCGCTGTCAAAAACAATAACATTTGACGATCTGGCTTGCTAGTCTCAGGATATGTTTATCGAGATGCCTCGGTCTTGTTAATCTTTCCCAGATGACAAATTCGGTAGGTTTGCAAGTGGCGCGGTCTTATTCGTTCTGCTCTTGTCCTCCTATATTTATTGTATAAACCAACTAATTTGGGTCGCTGGACAAGGAAACACTACATATTGAATCATATCCCATCACACATCTGTGATCGCCCTGCATGTTAATTTGATGAGCTGATCGAGCTGATTTTTTTACAACATCTGCTCAGGGCGGTTTGTGCATTTGCATACAACCATAAAATACTAGTAATAAAAAGATGCCCTGCATGTTGGCCCTACACTATTAAGTGCTAACGGGCCAGCCGTGGAAAGAGTAAAAAAAGACAGTCTGCTTAGTCTCAAGATATCTATCAAAATCGTGTTCATCATCAAATAAGACAAAGTCGATAGGTTGCAAGAGGCGCAGTATTATTTGGTCTAACGATTCTCTTTTGTAATGCATAAATATTTGGTTCTTCTTTCCTCGAAATGTTGTCCGGCCACAATAGAACAGAAAAAAGAATGACGGATACCCTAACTCGTCCATAGTCATTTAGTGATAATTGATGGATACACACTAGCATGATTGGTCCTTGAAGTCTATAAATGGAACCGTCATGTTCACATATCTCTCACAACACGCTAGCAAGAAACATACAACAAGAAGTTAAGGATACACCATTTGTTCCTCTTCCTCCCAAAAGCAATGGCAAGTACACCTAAAAATGCTCTCTCCCTGGTACTCCTCTCCACTTTTGTCCTAGGCTCCATGGTGGGTCTATCCTTTTCATGCCCTACCCGTTGTGAAAGGGAGATAGTATGGACTTTATATGCCCACCAAATTGGAAAGGGAGATGACAGGAACCAGGAGGAGTCAGTTGCCCCGGTGAATAGTACCGATAACACGAGGTTTGGTTCGATTGTAACCAACAATTGGCCTGTGTTCAATTCCCTTCCTCTAGCCACCGCAAATATAGTTGCTCGTGCAAGAGGCACACACACCAAGGCTGGCCCAGCCGCTGGCGACTGGTTCACTTCTCTCAGCATAGTGTTTGAGGGAGCAAGGTACTATTACTTCTACTTCATTTCCAACACAATTAACTATACTTCTTGAATTCCAACCACTGGATGTTTTGGATTTCCAACCGCTTTAATTGCTTCATTACAAATATTCTAATCTTACAAGGATAGTATTGAGATTGCTTGATTACAAATATATAGCCTTACAAGGATATTAAGATTAACTGATCAAAAGTTTGATACTTGTGCTATTTATACATACAAATCTCCCAAACCTTTTGAAGACAAATCGTATTAATGTACACAGGTTTTTAATGGCTCCACATTTCAAGTCATGGGGATCACCGACGAAAATGGTCAGTGGGCTATCGCTGGTGGGACCGGAGAATTGGCGATAGCACGTGGCACAATCAAGCACACTGTATTAAAAAACCCAGGCATAATTGGAAACATCAGGCAGCTTGATATCCATGCTTTCTACACCCCACCTGCTGTAAGTATAATCATGAGAAAGAAAATCTAGTTAATTAAGGTTATACAATTAGTCTACAGGATGCACAAAAATAAATTATTAAATTGTTGTCCACAACCTTGACCTTAATTTCCATTTTAATTCATATACCCAAGCTATGTTAGATGAAAATATTAATCAAGACTAAACCACGACATGTATGTAGGATTAAATTTCAAGTGTCCAACCTAAATGTTATCAAAATCATTGGTAGTTTCGGATTCAATAAGCCCTTGTCTGGAACATCGCCTTCCATTGAAGACTAAGTAAACTAATATGTATTAAACTTTTCCATATAAGAATTTATTATTTCATAATCACCATACATTTATCTATTAGAAGTTATCTAACAACATCGTTAGAGTACAATCAAACACTTGAATCTTGATAACCATGTAACAGAAAAAATTAGTTCGAGCAGACACAAATGCCACCAATTATATTAGTCACCATTTTTCCAAACTATCTTTAATCAATAATCTGGGATAAATATTACACAAAAATATTCCGTTGTTGAAATATAGCATTGAAAGTATAAAATCTTAAACTTATCGATCGTTTGGGAGCATAGTGTGCAACAGATGAGCTAATTTACTCTTAATTTTCTTTATTTTGTACAGGTTAATGCGAATTTAATTTCCATCCAATAATTCGATCAAGACTTTGTTAAGGTTGCATACATGTATGGATAAATAATATGAGATGGGTGTGCGTCATGAGGTTGTTGCCGTTGTCATCATGATCTCTATTAGTTGCTGTTATCCTTATTTCTGGTGTTGTTGGGTGTCATTTGAAATATTTTGTTTCTATGTCACGATCCTTGTTGTTGTATTGTAACACATTTGGTATTTTTTAGAATCATATCCTTAGATATGGCCCAAAAATATCTGTTGTTTAAATAAAGGATGCAAGGCTTGTTTGATTTACAAGGGTCTATTGTATTCACCGAGATTTGTGGCGCTCCTGGTGCGTCAAAGCCAGAAAAATCTTCTAATAAGTATTCGAAAATGCTTCCGAATATCTTTTGCTTAGCCAAGAAAATTCCAATAAAAATATGACCCGCTGGAGAGCCCGATTAGCAGCTTCTCTTTGATGGAGTTCTTCTCTAAACTCTCAAGTTTTCTTTATGAGTGTCGAGCATCTGCTAACAAGGATGAAGCTCAGCTCTCTGCATTAGAGGATCTCTTCTTTTGCATCGGTCGATCGCTCCGCCACATCGTTGGTGCGTTTGTCTGTCGCCACCACACAAAACTGTGGAAAAAGCTCGTTCTTCCATTAAATCTAGTGGTTTTGTCGCCTTCTTTTCTTTCCCTATAGAGATCCATGGTGGTGGAAGTGATGAAGAGAAAAAATATGCTATGTTCTGGAGTTAAAAGAAGGATAGTTTTCACGATCCCATGGGACTGTCACTTTCAAAGATCGAAAGAAAGTCTATTTGTTTGGCCAGCGGCTTGCGTTTGCGGGCTTGGATCTGAAATACAAATGTATTGGTGTAATAGGAAGGATTCTGTTAGACTTTATTTATAAGGTGATTAAGATACCGTACAATGTGTTTACAAGATGGATCTTGACGGGTTTATAACATAGCCCTGTAAAATATGAATCTAGGGTTTATGACTAAGGCTAATGTCTATGTCTTGGACGAATATGGCGTGTCCTCTTCAGGTGAATGTCTTTCAGTATATATAGCCATCGGTGATGTAAGAGTCTTCCTTAGTCATGATAGGTATCCATCTTACCTTGCAAGTTGATCTTTGATTTACCTTGGATGTTCGCATGGTCTACTGGATACTCCAGAGCCACCTTGCAACCCAACATGACAGGTTGATTGAGAGCTTCAGGGTGTGTGTGCCTCCAGGCTCCAGGCCACGGACACTAGGAGCTTCGTGGGCAGGAATGTGGATTATTTCCTATGTGATGTACATGCCCAAATTCACCCATCACTGAGAGGACTACATCATCTGCTGCATCTCGTGTGTTGTTTGCCCGACAATCAGGCGTGTGCCTTGACTTTTATAACCGCATGGGCTCCTGTTTTCTGTTGCACTAGTTGGCGCCTAGTTCAAGACTTAGGCTCTTTCATCCACTAAGCAAATTTATACCCATGATGGTGTCCTGGATCAGTTCTTTGTGTGTTCCTCTCCTCCCTTACCTGTGTTTGCATGTGGAGATGGTAGAAGCTCGGGATGTACAACCCCTCGGAAGGTTGTTGTCGTTGATCTACCTCTTTCTCTTGAGAGTAAGGAAAAAAGTGCATATGATATACCTCTGGCAGCATGAGTGTCAGCATTAGCAATGGTTGAGGATGAACATATGTATCATTATTGGAGAAGGAGAATTGTCAATGCTTCACCAGCCAACATATGGTGCTAGTACTAGAAGAAAGGACGGCTTCGTGTCGTGGAATAATTTCTTGATCTTCCTCAACATGGAGAGCAACCATATGGTGTATGTGCTGCTCCACCTATTGATCCACATGCGAACACCTAGGGAATGTCAACCATGGCAAATCTACGATCACCATGATTACCTAGGGCACGGTTTTCCAGTCGCATGGTGATGTACCAAGTAGTATCGTGCAAGAGCAGATGTCTCCCGATGTTCACAATGGATGCGAAGATGCACCATGCATGTGGTGACTATGAGCCTACTGACCAGTGATTGTGATTTGCAGTAGTATTCTCGTTGATCGCTTTGGCGCGTCCATGTTTTATTCTTCTTTTTCCATGTTGTTGATGTTTGTATCCTTGATATCTCGAGTAGCTCTTAATATTACGTTCTTTTATCGACAAAAATAGATTCCATTTACTTTAGGAGTCACCTCTCAGCTTGATTGCTCTAACATCGGTCGTATAGATGTGAAGGCAGTCCTAATGTAGGTGATCATGAGCATATTATTAGGACCCAGCCTATTGTGTGAAGACAACAATGGCAAGACACCTCTCTATCGAATGGACATTCAGAGAATGGACAATTGAGATGGAAGCAGGACCAGTCACTGCCAACCAAAGGCTAAAATTTCTATTTAACTGTTTATCTTTAACTATGGGTCCAAATTGTGTACTATCTGTGTTCTAGATTCACTAGCTGGACTCGTTGGCATGTTATAAGCCAGGAAAAGGTAGGAGAAGAACCAAGAAGGAAAAAAACATATGCTTTAGGTAAAGTTGTGAGGCCACGCACCTCGTGATCTCCACAGCGGACCGCCATCTCGCCCTGCATAGAGCAGTTGCAGACTCATGGCAGCCCAGCGACGGAGGGGCACTGTTCTTGAGAGCTTAGAGCATCTCCGCTCGCCTATCCGGACGACGAAATTTGGTTCGGATGCCGAAAATTGGCCCAATCGTGTATCCAGAGACCTATTTTTGGCTGGATTTGGGCCAATTTTGGTACGGACTACTTAGGCCGAACCCAGGTTTCCGGATACGTCCTGGAAACGCCGGACGCAGCGAACTCGGCGGAAAAAAAAACGGCGCGTGGACCCGTCGAGTCAGCGACGGAAGCCGAGTCGTCGTCGTCCTCGGAACCACGCGGCGACCGCCGGACATTAACTGCCCGTCGCGTCGGCCACGCGTCGCCGAATTACAGCGCCACCGCCGTCGCCTCGGCTCCCGCGACGGACCGACGGGTACTAACTTTCCGCCGTTTCCCCTTTTCCCGCCCTCGCCGCCCACCTCGGCCTTTATAAGCCGTACCCCTCGCCGGAGATCTTCACACTCTCTCACGGCTCCCCCAGCCCGAACTCCGGTGAACCCTCTCTCATAGCTTCCCTTCCCAGCCATGGCCGAGCGATACACCGACAACGGCGCGGCGGCGAATGGCTTCGGCCGGTGCACCCTCTAGGCTTGGGAGGCGCGCCTGCTCTACGACGCCGGCTATATGGCGCCGCCGGACACGCGGATGCCTTCGGGATGGAAGCTAAGCGCCGACGGCATCCCTATCCCACCAGCGCCAACGCCGGAGGAGTTTCCGTACGACATTCAAGAGTACATCGGCGCCATGGACGACCCCTCCAACGCCGAGAGCGCCGACAACCTCCTGTACTGGGAGCAGTTCTTCGCGGACCGCCGCGAACAGGAGCCCGCCCGCCATGAGGGGTCGCCGAACGAGTCGCCGCCGAAGCACAACAACTCGGCTGGCCGCCGGCGTTGGTGGAGTGCGCCATGCCAGACGCTCGCGGCGGTGATGGAGCACATCAACCGCGGAAACACGCCGCGGCTCGGCTTTCCGCGCACATCGACGCCGGCGGCCAGGTCGGGCCGGCATGCTCCGTCGAACTAGATGCCGAGGAAGATGTCCAGCATGAGCTCGTCCTACTCCGCCTCGGCATCCCACTCCTTCGGCTCGGCACCACTGCGCACGCCGACAGCGCATTCGTCGAGGCTGCGCGCAGTCAAGCGTGAGGCGGGCTCGCCTGTGCGCTCGCCGCCGCGGACACGCTCGCGCAGCATCGTCATCGGCGAGCCACGGGCGATGGCGTCGCCAACCGGCCATCTGCGTCTTCGCCGCCCCAAGACTGAAGACTCAGCGCCGCAGCTGCCGCCAGTGGAGCCCTCCTCGCCGGACATCCTGGAATGGTCCAGGAAGGACTGGGAGAAGGCGCAGCGGCAGCGCATCCTCGTCCTGCAGCAATAGGCCAAGGAGCAGGCAGCCAGGCGACGGGCGATGTCCACGCGTGAGCTTGCCTACCAGGGCGCCCCGCTCTATGTCCTCGACGACGACGAGGATGAAGGCCCATCCTACCAGTCGTGGAGGTTCGGTGACCCAGGCCAGGGGAGTTCCCGCCAGAACCAGCCGCCGAGCGACGACGACGATGGCGGCAGCGAGGATGACGGTCGCGCCGACCCTGGCTACACGGCATTTTACAGCAACTTCGGCATGTAGAACGACGAAGGCACCGGCGGCGGCCTTTTTAAAGTTTATTATATAGTAGTTTAGTTTAAATTTGATGTAATCCGCCTATATTCGCTCAACTTAATGAAATTCGCCCAATCTTTAATAAATTTTAGTCAAATTTGGAACTCGGCCTAGATACGCGAGTGGAAACTTGCATACCCAGGAAAAAACTAACTCTGTCCGGTCAAAAAAAAGTCTGGTTTCGCCCAACGACCCTTTTAAGCATATCAAGGTATTCTGCCGTCAACACTCGAAGAAGAAGAAGGTATATTAACTTACCTTCAGAGCCTCATCAAGATCATACAGGAGCGCAGTTAACCGAGGATTCCCCACTGACTCTTCCCTCGGAGTCTTCAAGGCATCTGCTGCAGAGATGCAGAACCGAGGCGTCCTCTAGTGCCGTGTGTGTCCCACCAATGAAACGTGCAATAAAACCATCATTAGGAATGTAAGGGGGCGGTTATCGATAGATTAATTGTGGGGCCATTGGGTATCTTAAAATGAGTTCAGAAAATTTTCAAAAGAATCTACTACAGTGTTATGCCATTTGTAGTTCAACCTACTTTCAAGAAATCTACATGAAGTCATTTCAGTGGCCGAAATTATCTACTCCCTCCGTCTTAAAATAGATATTTTAGATTTGTCAAAAAATTAGATGAATCTATATACAAAGCAAAGCAGTGACTAGATTTATCCAAATTTTAAAATAGCTGAGACATCTATTTTGAGACGGAGGGAGTACAAAGCTTGAATTTCTTAAAATCTGAGAATTTCCATAAAACATAGTCCATTTTGCGTGAAAATTGAGGCGGTGACATTCTGGACCATATTGTTCATACTTCCTTCACAAAAAATGAACATTTCTATCAATACCAAAAATTTAAAAATGATAAATATGAGTTTTGCCACCTTAAAAACAAATTTGCTTAGCGATATAGCATACCATGTATGAAAATTCTTGGATCTCAAGCCGAACAACCAAGATAATGACCATATTTACATCATGATTTTGTAGGGGTTCGTAGCATGGAAAACAAAAAAATTCTATCGCATACAAACAAACAAGCCAAGATCTATCTACTAGATTGTAGCAACGAGTCGATGGAATAACTTACCCTCGAAGATTCCAAAGTGTTTAACGAGAGCGGATTCTCGTGGGTGATGTAGTCGTACTCTTCCCGATCTCAAGATCGTGTAGACGATCCTTCCGGCGCTGCGTTCCGGCAGCGCTCCCGCAGTCGGTCACACGTTCGGTACTCGACGAAGACTTTCCTCTCCCTTGTTCCAGCAGGCAGCGGAGGTTGTAGCACTCTCCTCGCGATTCCGGCAGCACAACGGCGTGGTACCGGAAGTAGAGGGAAGATCCCGCAGGGCTTCGCCTTAAGCCGGAGCGAGTATGGTGGATTATGAGAGAGGGCTATTAGTGGTCTAGAGATTAGACACGCCAATTAGAAGGCTCTAAACCGCAGGCTAAAGCAATTAGAAGCTCTAAACCAAAACGGCTCTAAACCGGAGATTAGAGGTAGAAACTTGTGTGTCTACAGGAGGAGGCCCTGCCCCTCCTTTTATGGGTGGAGGGGCCGGCGCGCCAGGGGAGGGAGGGGAGTCCCTCCCCAACTCGGCCTAGGTGGGCCGCCGGCTTGGAGAGGAGGGACTCCTCCCCAAAGTCGGTTTTTGCCTCCTCTTGCTTGTTTCCCACAGTTTCTTGTTTTAGCCGTTTGACTTTCAAACTGGACATTTGACTTTTCTGTTTTAGGATTCAATTTAATCCTTTATTTGGAACAGCAAGAACACTTAGTACATGATGCAATCATTCCAATATGTAATGACACATTCATGTACCCCTCCCCCCTCCCGGAGTGCCGGACATTCCGGAACCTTCTAGAACATTCACCGGAATCATTTCCGAACTCCGAAACGGGACTTTCCTTATATGAATCTTATTCTCCGGACCATTCCGGATCACCTCGTGATATCCCGGATCCCATCCGAGACTCCGAACAACATTCGGTCTCTTCCTCATAATACCATAACTACTCAAAACAACGTCGAATCCTTAAGTGTGTCTCCCTACGGTTCGTGAATTATGCGGACATGATCGAGACACTTCTCCGAACAATAACCAATAGAGGAATCTGGAAATTCATATGGCTCCCACCTATTTCTACGATTACTTTGCGATCGAATGAACCACTTACATACGATACCAATTTCCCTTTGTCTCACGATATGTTACTTATCCGAGGTTATGATCGTCGGTATCTCTGCATACCTAGTTCAACCTCGTTACTGATAAGTACTCTTTTCTCGTTCCCGTGATATGTGATCCCTTGTGAGTCAGTCACATGCTTGCAAGCTAATTGGATGAAATTTCACCGAGAGGGCCCAGAGAATATCTATCCGTCATATGGATGGACAAATCCCACTCTTGATCCATGTGTCTCAACCAATACTTTTCCGAACACTCAATGCCACCTTTATAGCCACCCAGTTACGGTGTGGTGTTTGATGTCATCAAAGCATCCATCCGGTAAAGGTGATATGCATGATCTCATGGTCGAAGGAATTAGGTTACTATGTATCAGAAAGCATATAGCAATTGAACTATTGAAATGACTTGATCTTTATGCTACGCTTATCTATAGGAGTATGTCCACCATATCATTCTCCTAATGATATGATCTTGTTGTTGATAACATCTCAATGTTCATGATAGGGAAACCACAATCATTTATCAACCAACAAGCTAGTGAAGTATAGAGGCTATACTAGGAACTTCAAATTAAGTTTACAAATCACACAAGTATTAATGTTTCCTTGTTAATACTATTATAGCATGAATGTAAACATTTATCATAAACACAAAGATATAATAATAACTACATTTATTATTGCCTCTAGGGCATATCTCCAACAGTCTCCCACTTGCACTAGAGTCATCTAATCTAGATTACATGGTAATATACCGAACACCCATGGCAGTTTGGTGTTGGTCATGTTTTTCCCTCGGGAGAGGTTTAGTCAACGGATCCGCCACATTCAGATCTGTGTGTACTTTGCAAATCTTGATATCCCCATCCTGGATATGTTCTCGAATAGCGTGAAAACGTAGCTTGATATGCTTCAGCTTCTTGTGTGACCTTGGTTCTTGCGCATTGGCTATGGCGCCCATGTTATCACAGTAGATAGACATTGGGTCCAGCGCACTAGGAACCACACCCAGCTCTGTAATGAACTCTTTCATCCATATCGCTTCTTGAGAAGCCTCCGAAGCAGCCATGTATTCCGATTCAGTTGAAGATCTCGCCACAACGCTTTGCTTTGCACTCCTCCAGCTAACTGCTGCACCATTCAAAATAAATACGTATCCAGATTGTGATTTAGAATCATTCGGATCGGTGTTCCAACTAGCATCGGTGTAACCATTAACAACGAGCTGTTCATCACCTCCATAAGAAAGAACCATATCCTTAGTTCTTCTCAAGTACTTAAGGATGTTTTTGACCGCTGTCCAATGATCCACTCCTGGATCACTTTGATATCTGCTAGTTAGACTAACATCATATGCGATGTCGGGTCTAGTACATAGCATGGCATACATTAGAGATCATATGGTTGATGCATAGGGAGTCTTACTCATCCTTTCTCTATCTTCTGCCGATGTCGGACTTTGAGTTTTACTCAAGGTCGTATTGGGCAACATGGGCAAGAACCCTTTCTTGCTTTCTTCCATTCCAAACCTCTTTAGAACTTTGTCCAAATATGTACTCTGTGACAATGATATTTGGCGTTTCGATCTATCTCTATAAATCTTTATGCCTAATATGTAAGCTGCTTCGCCAAGATCCTTCATTGAAAAACTATTATTCAAATATTCTTTGACACTATTAAGAAGGTCTACATCATTTCCAATCAACAATATGTCATCCACATATAGTATTAAGAATGCTACAGAGCTCCCACTCACTTTCTTGTAAATACAAGCTTCTCCATAAGTTTGTATAAAACCAAAACTTTTGATTACCTTATCAAAACGTTGATTCCAACTTCGGGATGCTTGCTTCAATCCATAGATGGACCGTTGAAGTTTGCATACCTTGTTAGCATCTTTAGGATCGACAAAACCTTAGGGTTGCATCATATACAACTCTTCATCAATATCTCCATTGAGGAATCCTGTTTTGACATCCATATGCCATATCTCATAATCATAATATGCAGCGATTGCTAACATAATCCTCACAGACTTTAGCTTCGCTACCGGTGAGAAAGTCTCATCGTAGTCAACTCCTTGAATTTGTCGAAACCCTTTTGCGACAAGTCGAGCTTTATAGACAGTAACATTACCATCAGCATATGTTTTCTTCTTGAAAGTCCATTTGTTCTCGACAGCCTTTCGGCCATCCGGTAAGTCCACCAAAGTCCATACTTGGTTTTCGTACATGGATCCAATCTCGGATTTCATGGCTTCTTGCCATTTATTGGAATCTGGGCTCATCATCGCTTCCTCATATGTCTCTGGGTCATCGGTGTTGTCCACCAACATGACACTCATAACGGGATCATACCAATCTGGAGTGGTACGAGTTCTCGTTGACCTCCGAGGCTCTGTATCAACTTCAACCGAAGTTTCATGATCACCATCATTAGCTCCCTCTCTAATTGGTGCAGGCACCACAGGAACTTCTTCCGGTGCTGCGTTACTCGCAATTTCGAGAGAAGGTTCGACAACCTCGTCGAGTTCTACTTTCCTTCCAGTCACTTCTTTCGAGAGAAATTCCTTCTCTAGAAAGGATCCATTCTTGGCAACGAAGATTTTGCCTTCGGATCTATGATAGAAGGTATACCCAATAGTTTCCTTCGGGTATCCTATGAAGACGCATTTTTCCGCTTTGGGTTCAAGCTTGTCCGGCTGTAACTTCTTTACATAGGCTTCGCATCCCCAAACTTTAAGGAACGACAATTTAGGTTTCTTCCCAAACCATAATTCATACGGTGTCGTTTCAACGGATTTAGATGGTGCCCTATTTAAAGTGAATGCGGTTGTTTCTAATGCATAACCCCAAAATGATAGTGGTAAATCTGTAAGTGACATCATAGAACGAACCATATCTAAGAGAGTTCGATTACGACGTTCGGACACACCATTACGCTGTGGTGTTCCCGGCGGTGTCAATTGTGAAAGTATTCCGCATTTCTTCAAATGCTCGCCAAACTCGTAACTTAGATATTCACCTCCACGATCAGAACGTAAAAATTTAATCTTCTTGTTACGTTGATTCTCTACCTCACTTTGAAACTCCTTAAACTTCTCGAAAGTTTCGGACTTATGTTTCATGAAATAGATATACCCATATCTACTCAAGTCATCCGTGAAGGTAAGAACAGAACGATAACCACCGCGCGATGCTACACTCATTGGACCACACACATCGGTATGTATGATTTCCAATAAGTCTGTAGCTCGCTCCATCATACCAGAAAATGGAGTCTTAGTCATTTTTCCCATCAGACATGCTTCGCATCTTTCAAGTGATTCAAGAAGTCCATCGGAATGGAGTTTCTTCATACGCTTCACTCCAATGTGACCAAGACGACAGTGCCACATATAGGTCGAATTATCGCTTGATTTCAAACGTTTAGCCTCAATGTTGTTGATATGTGTATTTCCACTATCGAGATTCAATAAGAATAGACCATCTATCAAAGGTGCATGTGCGTAAAACATATTACTCATATAAATCGAACAACCATTATTCTCGGACTTAAATAAGTAACCGTCTCGCAATAAACAAGATCCCGATATAATGTTCATGCTCAACGCAGGCACCAAATAACAATTATTTAAGTATAAAACTAATCCCGATGGTAGATGAAGGGGTAGCGTGCCGACCGCGATCACATCAACCTTTGATCCGTTTCCCACGCGCATCGTCACCTCGTTCTTCGCTAGCTTCCGTTTATTCTGCAGCACCTGTTTCGAGTTACAAATATGAGCAACCGAACCAGTATCAAATACCCAGGCACTACTACGAGTACTAGTGAGATACACATCAATAACATGTATATCAGATATACCTTTCTTCTTGATGTTGCCGTTCTTCAAATCCGCCAAGTACTTTGGGCAATTCCGCTTCCAGTGACCTTCTCCCTTGCAGTAAAAACACTCAGTATCAGGCTTAGGTCCAGCCTTGGTCTTCTTCGCCGGCGTGGTAACTTTCTTACCACCCTTCTTGAAGTGTCCCTTTTTCTTAGACTTGCCTTTCTTGAATTTGGTGGTCTTATTGACCAACAACACTTGGTGCTCTTTCTTAATCTCCACTTCTGCAGATTTCAACATGGCAAAGAGTTCTGGCAACGTCTTGTTCATGTTCTGCATGTTGTAGTTCATCACAAAGTTCTTGTAACTTGGTGGTAGTGATTGGAGGACACGGTAAATCCCCAAAGCATTAGGAATCACAATACCCAAGCTTTGAAGTTTGTTTGCGTGCCCAGACATCTTAAGCACATGCTCACCGACGGAGCTGCCCTCTTCCATCTTGCAGTTAAAGAACTTTTCAGAAGCCTCATAACTTTCAATTGCCGCATGAGTCTCAAAAATAAATTTGAGATCCTCGACAATATCATATGGGTCTGAATCCTCAAACCTTTTCTGAAGCTCCGATTCCAAACCATACAAGATAGCACACTGAACTATGGAGTACTGATTCTTCCGAGCGAGGTAAACATTCTTTACTTCATCGGGAGCATCATCTGCAGGTGGGTCACCCAGCGGTGCATCCAGCACATAGGTCAAATTACCAGCTGTGAGGACAATCCTCAAATTGCGGAACCAATCCGCGAAGTTGCTTCCATTGTTTTTCAACTTTTCTTTCTCTAGGAACGCATTAAAATTGATGGTAGGGGCTGCCATTGATCTACAACATATTTGCAATAGTTTAGACTAAGTTTATGACAAATTGAGTTCAAATTAATAATGAAATTAAACTAGGTGAACTCCCACTCAAAACAACATCCCTCACATTGTTTTAGTGATCACACGAACCAAATCCACCATATCAACACCGATCATCACGAGAGTTGACATAGTTTCAATGGCGAACAATCGACATGTTCATCATATCTACTATATGATTCATGCTTTACCTTTCGGTGATCCGTGTTCCGAGACCATGTCTGTACATGCTAGGCTCGTCAAGATCAAACCTTAGTTTCCGCATGAGCAAATCTGGCTTGCTCACGTTGTATACACTTGCAGAATCTAACACACCCGATCATCACGTGGTGCTTCGAAACAACAAGCTTTAGCAACGGTGCTAACTAAGGGTGAACACTTTATGACTTGAAATTGATGTGCATGAGGGATCATCTTATAATGCTACCGTCGTCTACTAAGCAATACAAGATGCATAAAGGATTAACATCACATGCAATTCAATATATATGTGATATGATATGGCCTTTCTTCTTTGTGCTTCCGATCTCCATCTTCAAGCACGAACATGATCTCCATCATCACCGGCATTGCATCAAGGTCAATGACGCTTCTCCATGGTTGTCGTCCACCGGCTTCAACTATTACAACTACTTTGAATAGACACGCGGGTCTTAACATAAATTAAAGACAACCATATGGCTCCTGCCGGTTGCCAACTTACAATAAGGAACATTGCATACATCAAATATAATCACAATCATGGCCATATCACATCACTGCACACCCCTGCAAAACAAAGTTAGACGCCTCTACTTTCTTTGCATATTTTACGTGGTTTGGGGCTTTCAATAAATGTCGTTCTAACTTACGAACAAGAACCACAACATTGATACTAGCATTGTTGATCACCCGTTGTAAATTGGATCTTAACTATGCTAGGAGAAACAGGCACCCGCAAAGCCACTTATGCAATACAAGTTGCATGTCAAGCGTGGAGCAAGTCTCATGAACGATGTCATGTCAAGGTAAGCCTTAAGCCGGAGCGAGTATGGTGGATTATGAGAGAGGGCTATTAGTGGTCTAGAGATTAGACACGCCAATTAGAAGGCTCTAAACCGCAGGCTAAAGCAATTAGAAGCTCTAAACCAAAACGGCTCTAAACCGGAGATTAGAGGTAGAAACTTGTGTGTCTAGAGGAGGAGGCCCTGCCCCTCCTTTTATGGGTGGAGGGGCCGGCGCGCCAGGGGAGGGAGGGGAGTCCCTCCCCAACTCGGCCTAGGTGGGCCGCCGGCTTGGAGAGGAGGGACTCCTCCCCAAAGTCGGTTTTTGCCTCCTCTTGCTTGTTTCCCACAGTTTCTTGTTTTAGCCGTTTGACTTTCAAACTGGACATTTGACTTTTCTGTTTTAGGATTCAATTTAATCCTTTATTTGGAACAGCAAGAACACTTAGTACATGATGCAATCATTCCAATATGTAATGACACATTCATGTACCCCTCCCCCCTCCCGGAGTGCCGGACATTCCGGAACCTTCTAGAACATTCACCGGAATCATTTCCGAACTCCGAAACGGGACCATTCCGGATCACCTCGTGATATCCCGGATCCCATCCGAGACTCCGAACAACATTCGGTCTCTTTCTCATAATACCATAACTACTCAAAACAACGTCGAATCCTTAAGTGTGTCTCCCTACGGTTCGTGAATTATGCGGACATGATCGAGACACTTCTCCGAACAATAACCAATAGAGGAATCTGGAAATTCATATGGCTCCCACATATTTCTACGATTACTTTGCGATCGAATGAACCACTTACATACGATACCAATTTCCCTTTGTCTCACGATATGTTACTTATCCGAGGTTATGATCGTCGGTATCTCTGCATACCTAGTTCAACCTCGTTACTGATAAGTACTCTTTTCTCGTTCCCGTGATATGTGATCCCTTGTGAGCCAGTCACATGCTTGCAAGCTAATTGGATGACATTTCACCGAGAGGGCCCAGAGAATATCTATCCGTCATATGGATGGACAAATCCCACTCTTGATCCATGTGTCTCAACCAATACTTTTCCGAACACTCAATGCCACCTTTATAGCCACCCAGTTACGGTGTGGTGTTTGATGTCATCAAAGCATCCATCCGGTAAAGGTGATATGCATGATCTCATGGTCGAAGGAATTAGGTTACTATGTATCAGAAAGCATATAGCAATTGAACTATTGAAATGACTTGATGTTTATTCTACGCTTATCTATAGGAGTATGTCCACCATATCATTCTCCTAATGATATGATCTTGTTGTTGATAACATCTCAATGTTCATGATAGGGAAACCACAATCATTTATCAACCAACAAGCTAGTGAAGTATAGAGGCTATACTAGGGACTTTAAATTAAGTTTACAAATCACACAAGTATTAATGTTTCCTTGTTAATACTATTATAGCATGAATGTAAACATTTATCATAAACACAAAGATATAATAATAACTACATTTATTATTGCCTCTAGGGCATATCTCCAACAGATTTATGGTAATCTTCCCATATATCTGGTATAGATCGGTGCATATGGCCTGCATTATAACACATGCCTTACAAAGTACACTCTTGTACACTCTAGTAAAGAACTAGCTTGGATACTTCACAATATTTGTCTATCATGTATGAATATTCTTGGATTTCAACCCAAACGACCAAGGTCTTAGCAATATCTATATTATAGTAATATATTAGTGTCAATAAATATAATAAAAATTGTCAAATACTGTGAATAATAACGTAACAAGTTTCAAAAAATATATATTTTTCTTATGAGTGTGTTACATCCAACAAGGGATATTCAAAAGTCTTGATCATATTGAAATTAAGAAAGATTTTCAAAAATAAGCTAGAGCTTTGGCATTGCCTAGGACTACTAGACGGAACTAAGCTTCACTATCAGTAGGTTCATATGTTTTACTTCTATTTAAATATGTTGACATTACCTTGTGTTTGTAAATAATATAAAAATTAAAATAACCATCTTTTACCGTGTGTTATGCGATCATGTCTTGATTGACACCCTTTAACAACAGACAAAACTGAGTTTTTTATGCAATACAAATATAGGGGAGGGGCATTTGCTCCCTCCACCCCCATGGTTCTAGTTAAAATGATATATGTCTATGAGTTTGTCCTACCAAACTTTTAGACTGTCCTCCGCCACTCCATGGATTGTTGACATGCTTTCTTAGTTAAGAATTATATGGTTAAAAGAATTTGAGGACGTAACACTATATAGTTTGACATGACAATAAAAAATGGGGTAACGTAGTTCTTTCGAGATATACTAGAAAACTTAGTTGATGTTTTATTGGTTTTTTTATGACCATCTCTTCCTATCGAAGATAACCAATACGTGAAATGATAGAACGATAAGTATTACAGCTACAGAGACTCCTAGAACCACACCCAAAGGTCCCAGACAATCCTACGTCAGCACAGTAAATGTGTTACTGTGCATAATAAAAGTAATTTTCAAGGTTTCCTCGCGTTGCTAGCTTACCTCTTGGTGTTGGATGTGAATTTGGGAATATGTTGCATCTTATCGCTGATAAAAACTTGTACATGTGAAAGTGGTAGTTGCGCCACATCATTGCAAATCACCCACATGAATATTGGTTCATAATGTTGGCATACCTCAAATCCTCGGGACAAATGGAACGGTCTATAGGTGTCAACTCCAGTGTACACTTTGTGAGTCCATGTAGTTATTCTGATGTACATCTATCTCTTCAAGTGCAGTCTCAAACCTCTCGGGCATGTTGATTGTCATGTTTTCCGCACTAGCACTGAGTGCACTCACACCCAAATCAAATGTATCACTCTACATGGTGCCAATATCACACATTTTAGAAAGATGAATAGTGCAGAGCTTGCAGACGATGCCCAAACGCAACATTTGTGTCCTGGAGAGCCTCATCGATGCATGTGTTGCTACGGGTAGTCTATATATCACATTGGCACTATGCCAAGGCATATGTGGCATCACATGTTACAAATGTTGTCTTGGCTATGTCACAAACAACAAATTTAGTGTTAGTGTTCTGCTGTTACTACTCGATGATATGTACTTGCTACCGGAGCACTCAAAAGCTGGCTTCTGACTTGTAGCATTTGTGGTACTCAGGTGGAGAGCACCTAAAAGAAGTGATGTATTATCATGGTTGTAAACATGTAGGGGGCATTGGCCCCCCTTGGCCCTGATGAAGCATCACTAATGTGTCTGTAACCTCCATTACCTGAGTAAAAATAATCAAAGGATCGGTGATCCTTCTTATGAAACAACCAACAAGAGTATTTATATGCATGAGATTGAATACATTACCTCAAAAGGGTCTTGTAGTGAGTAAAAGGCTTGCGCGGGCTTGGGCTCCAACATGACAAGAGTGCCAAGTCCAAGACATTGTCACGTATCATCTAATTGCAACAACATGTGGGAGAAAATATTATTACTAAAACTCTAAGAAGATAAGAGCACTTTGGATGATTTATTATTCTCACCTTGAAAGCATCCTCATCGGTCTTATTGTTAGCATTGTGGGCGTCGAGCACTTGGGAGCTGTCCATCTTGAGATTTTATAGAACATACTGGAATAGATGGTCCACTGTATACCCTTTTGATGAACTCCTTTGAATGAAGCTCCCAAACCAGTGGAATTACATAAGGCGGACATCTGATGAATTCAACCACTAACATTTGCAATACATGGGTAGCTTATTGAAACTACTTACCATTTTACCAAGGGCCACTTTGAGAGATGGAAAGCTAATCAAGACATTGTTGATAGTGACTTTGACTTGTTTCTACTCGTCCTACAAAATAATGACCCACAAAAGTCTCAAGTGAAGCTCCTGAAATACCAAGGGCGAAAGAACACTAAAAATCGGGGTACCTTCTCCTTGTCATTTCTAATCTACAGACTTACTTGAATAATCATGGATAAATGATAGCTAGTGACTTGCAGAAATTGATTGGTTATGTCAGAAGTATGTACATTGCAAGATAGAAACAGAATGATACGAATTATATGAAAGGTTTCCATTTATTCCTTTGAAATGACCAAAGATTCTCTATGAACCGCATTACAATCCTGGAGTGGAACTGGGTTCAACCAACTTAGATGGTAAGAAAACTATGTTCTAGGATTATATTCTCTATAGTTATTGTCATAGATTACTATAGATGGTAATAAAACTGTGTTCTAAAATATATTGGATTGGTCATCAACCTTTAGGTTAGAGACTCCCCAGGTTGTATAATATTTACTTTAAACATTTTTTATAGGAACCGTCGGGAGCTCTGGCTACTCATTGAGGAGTAAAGAGGTGATCTAATTGGAAACCGGATCGAAAACCATACAGAACTTGATTCCCTCGTCATGCAGACCACCCCCAGACCCTGAAACAACAATACAAGAGCATAGAACCTAACAACCAAAGACAACCACTGATGGGTGTTGCGTCTATGCAGAGCACTTCGTCGGGAAACTCCAAGAGCAAGGTGTGAAGCAGCACAGCAGCAAGTCTCTCCTCAGTAAATAACCAAGGTTATCGAACCAGTAGGAGGAAGGAAACGTATCAAAGGTGTTGCAAGCAACATGGAAACTTGCGCAACACAAACTCAATACTTTGCCCCAACGAACAGTGAGGTTGTAAAGCTCACCGGTTTGCTGTAACAAAGGATTAACTGTATGGTGTAGAAAGTGATGATGGTTTGCAGCAAGTAAACAATAACAGTGGAAGATGTATCAATGGTAAAGATAGGACCGGGGGTCCATAGTTCACTAGAGGTGTTCTCCTTAGATAAACAAACATGGCATGCTAGGTAAACAAATTACAGCAGGACAATTGACAGGACTGAGCAAGGCATAACAATGCAATACTAGACACAAAGATCCTATGTGATTCGATTGGTCAATACAACAATATACATAGATCGCCATCCAACTGCATCTATGACTAGAAGTCCACCTTCAGGTTATCATCCGAACCCCCTCCAGTATTAAGTTGCAAGCAACAAACAACTGCTTTAAGCAAAGTGTGTAAGGTAAACAATTCACTTGTTCCATGAACAAGAGACCGTTGTTTTCTCCCTAGTGTCAACAACACATCTACAACCGAAGAGATTTCTGTCACTTACCTTGGAAACTAGAGGCATGAACCCACTATCGAGCATAAATACCCCTCTTGGAGTCACTAGCAACTACTTGGCCAAGATAGCTACTAACAACGAAGAGCATGCAAGATCACAAATAACACAGACATGAATAGAATCAATAAGACAAAACCATTAATCAATCTGACATAGTAATCTCAATATCCATCGGATCCCCGAAAACACAACATGCATGATTACGAATAGATTAGATCTTGATCATGAACGAAGCTCACAAGATCTATACATGAAAACACAAGGAGAAGATACAACCATCTAGCTACTACATGGACCGTAGTCCAAGGAACTACTCACTCTATGTCGTTCAGTTGAAGTAACAAGTGGAATGTAATGGAATGGTTCTGAGAGCCGTTCTAGTATTTGGTTGAGAAATGGAATGGAATAAGATGGTTCCTCGAAAGAGAATATTCTATCTAGATCTAGAATGTAGTCATTCCTCAAAATTGGTGGAATTTCTCCATTCTTCTGCACTAAAGCCATCCAAGATTGCTCACTCTCTATTCTTTTGTCATCCTCTCTACTAAATGCACCCCACACTTGTTCACTTGTTTTGTTCTATAATCTGCCTCATTCTATTCCATTTTTTTGCTTAACCAAACATACGACGGAAACATTCCATTATACTTTTTTATCCTAACCAAACGCAAAAACGGAACCAACTTATTCCAGTAGAATCTTGTATCCAGCTTCAGCACCAACGAATATCATTACCAGCATGGCGTCTGCAGCCATTGACGCAGTCAAGATGAAGAGAGACAGGCGGCCATTCAATATCTTTCCAAGCAAGTCTTGGGGTCACAGGCAAATTAAGTCCAGGGTCATGTCTGTCAGTGTACACTTGCTCTAAGTGCAGATTTTCCATCTTACACCGTCTTTGTGGTTCTGTTTACTGCAATCAACAAAACGTCAGGCATCCATTTACATGATACTAAATTCATCAACACACCACATTCTCTTACCTCTTGCTGCTAGAAACGGTAAATTACACCTGGAATATATGATGCACCTACCAGAGATTACTGCTACTGCTGTTCATCCATTAACCAGACCCGACCCAAAGCAGCTGCCTTCTTACTGTTACATCGCTAACTAAAACCGGCTCATATATGAACAACAGAGATCGAGTTCTGTGAGCACTATGTGTAACAGGCAAGACTGTAATGCAGGGTGGATCACAAGAGATAACTACTAGACATGCATACAGGCGGTCTTGTTCTCGAAACAAAGATCGCAGTCGAATATAGTCATGATACATAAGACATATCTGTCATACAGATTTACCTGCTCCGGTTACATAGCATGCTAATTATCCATTACAAGTTAAAGTGAACATAGTTATAACTCCTACGCACGGAGTGCAGCCTTATTCTCTTCCTTGACGGCGCTCAAATTGTCACTGGCCATACAGAAGCTACCTGTTTTGGGGAAAACAGAGGAAGGATCAGGTTGGAGACAACTGAGCATCAGAATCTATTTGCCACATTAGGCACCATAATATCAAATGGACTAACAATTCGCGAGTACAACTGTAGTCAATTGATATATGTACTGGGGAATCAAAATAATGAATTTGATGCGGCGATATTAGCCTTTTCGTTCAAAATGCTACAGCAGTGCAGGTTAAATGCCTTTCATGTCGTATACAGATATATTTCCATTTTGTAGTTTGTATTCCAGTAGAACATAGCTCTCGTCATACAAGAAGTGCCACACAAACACAAATTACGCACTTTTTGCTTGGACTGGCCACTATGATGTATCTGTCTCAGAAATCATGCATAAGCTCAAGCAACCCTGGATATGATCAACAATCAACTTGTGTTCAAGAAAGAAATATACGATCGACTAAGAAACATTCAGAAAAAAACAAGTATTCACAAGTTCATATATAGCATCAGGTTTAGAGTTCAACATAAGCACCAGAAAATTACATCATGATTAAAGCAATAGGAAGTCAAAATTTCAAGCCTGCTGGGTTAGTGACAATATTTCAAGACAAGAACACACAGTAGGGAATATGTTGACAACACTCGGCATCTTTCATCGAGTCCACCTAGTGCACCACAAGATTTAGTAGTGGTTATATAAATAGGCAAGAAATATGCACTTCTATGTGTATGTCAGCTATGGAACATTCAATCTTATTCTAGCAACCAAAAGAAAAGAAACGTCTTTTACACGTATATCTTATATCCGGCTCTCAAGCTTGTATTCCCTCTGTTCCAAAATATAGGACGTTTTAGCCGTTTTCTTAAACATATGTATCTAAACTTCTTTTAGTGTGTAGGTTCATTTATTTTGCTTTGAACCTACACACTAAAAGGCGTCTAGATTCACCTTTAAAAAACAACTAAAACATGTTATATGTTGAAACCGAGGAAGTATATATACATCAAGGGAAAAATCACCGTCAAACAAAGAGCGACTGTAATGTTGGTTAAAATAGATAATAGGGTGCTATAGGTACCTTTTAGAGGTTAGATCGCCGCCGCCTTCTCCTCGTCATCTTCCTTGCAAACCACATGACATGTCTTGTCCGTCATCTGGATCGATGGAATGAGAAAAAAGGAATGAATTCTCAGTGATCAAAATGACTATCTACACATGTACACATACATACATTTTTGCCCGGAGCAGAAACCTCCTCAGCTTTCTTTATGGCATACTGGTTGACTCTTACTATTTTCAGAGTGGGTTGGTTTGGGTGGATTCTTGCCATGCGCCTCAAGGCTGCATCCGCTTCATTCACCTCCTCAATACTGCAATACTGGCAATCAAGCTGATAGGTGACCTGCTGAAGCACCAGCATATTCCCTGGCACCAAACCAACGTTTTCATGTCTTCCTGTGGTGGCAGCGCATTTCAGTTCTTCAAGCAATGGCAGCACTCCCTCTCCACATGTCATGATCTCCATATTGGTGTTAAGTTCTCTCAATGTCAGAAACTCATCGTTACCCACAGTAAACGAAAACCCCTCCACTATCCTGAGGTAGAGGCAGCGGAGGGATGGTAACCTCCCAAGGATTTGCAGATCCTGCACGCCAACCACATCCACTTCCAACCATAGAGAGAACAGGTGCGGAACACATGACGAATCCAGCCACAGTGGCCACCTGTGTAAAACTATTCGAGACAGCCTCAGCTCACGGAGCACTGTAGGGGGAGTCCACCCTTCCCAGCCACCGACGTGGATTCTCTCCTCCGATTTAAGCGAGATCTTCAGCTCTTGGATTCTATGCAGGCTGCACAAAGACTCCACAAGATCCTTGTGTCTGTATTCATCCATCTCATCAATAGTTATTTCTAAAACCCTCACCTCCGTCAGTTTCCTAATCTGTGTAAAGAAATTTGGGGACTTATCAACCGAGGTTAGCTCCAGATCTTCCAGAGACGTTAGCTTCCCTATTTCGAACATCAGTCTTGTGCCTTTTGCGGCCCGTAAGCACATCAGTTTATCTAGCTCACCGATGGACGGCGGTAATTCTTTTAGGCCAAATGCCCTAACATCCAGCGTCTGCAGAAACTTGAGGTCATACCCTATTTCCACCGGTAGCTCCACAACATGACTTGTCAACAGCCCAAGGTACCTCAGATGAACCAACTTTCTAAGATGCTCCAGACCACAACCACCCACAAAAAAATGACAATCGTATAAAAAGAGTACACGTAATAATGTCATCCTCAAAAGTGGAGGTGCTGTCTGACTGTTATGCCACCAGATAACATTTAGTGACCTTACATGTCTTATGTCCATTCCAGAGTTGTGCCCGGCACTTTCACCGTGAATGGCTAACCTACGCACACTAAGGCAAGGTGAAGAGTTGATGTGCTTCTCCTTATCATCTATTGTGATGAAATTTACTTGACTTGACAGGGTGCGAATGAGATCAAGCACCATGTCATGAACACGACAATAATATATGCTCTCAACACGACATGGCTCTAACAACTGGATCAAGCTTCGGTTCACGAGCTCATTAAAGTAGCTCTCACCCAACTCAAATAATCGTGTGCCTGGTTTATTGGGGATAAAACCTTCGCCTATCCACATCCATATTAATGATTCTTTCATAACATTCGAATCTTCGGGAAAAACAGCTAGGTGCAACAAACAAGTCTTTAGGTGGGCAGGTAGATCATAATAGCTGAAAGATAATATCTTTCTTGTGTTCTCAATAATTTCACTCTCTTCCTTCCCAAAACCAATGTAGTCATATACCTTGGACCAGTCCTCTCTATGTTTGCCAACAAGCAAGCTAGCTATTGTAATGATAGATAATGGCACACCACCACATTTTCTTAAAATTTTACCAGCCACTTCATCATCTTGGTTATCAAGATTGATGCCTTGATCACCACCAAATATTCTAGAATAGAATAACTTTTTTGAATTCTCATATGAAAGTGCTTTCATGTTGTAAACACCACCAGCTCTTTCAGCAACTCCACAAATACGAGTAGTTATGATTATTCTACTTCCAGAGCTACTGTCCACCATAGCACATTTAATCAGTTCCCATGTTGGTATATCCCATATGTCATCAATAACAAACAAGTACCTATTTGCATGAGAAGGCATGATGCTGGAATTAGTAAAACTCTCCAGAGTTGTATGCAATTAAACAAGAAGCATACCAACCCTCAAGATCAAAAGTGTCAACAATCATTTAGTATCCTACCTATGAAACTCTTAGTATGCAAATGGAAACAATAGTACGGCGATCATATAATATCCTACCTATGAAACTCTTAGGGCCTATTTTGATTGTAGGATTTTCGAAAGGTGGTAATAGGAAATCACATGATTGAGATGCCATGTATGGTGGATTCTTACAAGATTTCAAAATTGATTTTTTTTACAAGATGTGCATTTGGATAGTGCATAGGAAGCAAACAAACGAATTTCACATGATTGAGGCGAGAGAGTAGAGGGAGATATAATGCAAGTGCATTGTACTGGTGAAAGACAAAATAAAATGATGTGTGAGCTTATGTTGAGACTCATATATATGGAATGGAGGACATGGAAAATAGTTCATAGGGATGTGGTGAAATCAATCCTATGATCCAAAGGACTTCCATATGAAAAAATCGTATGGATTGGATTCCTCCAATGTTCGAGTGAAATCGCTTGTATCCAAGGAGTTCCTTAGTGTACAAAGGAAAAAAGGTACGGCGTGGAAAATTATAGGAGACATTAAAGCTATAGTTAGCGACAAATATGAAAATGAAATATTAACAATCTCTTTTACAAACTATTAAGAGTCGCAGAAGTTTTATTATGGACTAACTATTATTTAATTATTTTTTACAGATTACAAATGGTCATATTTTTAAGCAAAATTCAAGTGGCTAACTTTCAAGCGTGGTTTTCACTATGTTCCAAAAAGAGGCTCACATGTATGTACCATTTTGAAAATTTTAGCTAGGTGAATAGACCTTTTATAAAAAATAGTACATGTTATCTTTGTTGTTTGATTGACAAAAAGCCTTATGTTATCTTGGATATTCGACCAAAGGCTTATTAATGTGATGTTTCTATATTCAAAAAATAGGATCATGATACCTAGTTTAAAATATCCAGGGCCTATAAAAAATAGACCTTTAAAGTAGAAATTATATGTTATCACTCTTTTTTACTTCACCAAAGCATTATTATACTTCCATAATTTTCAACTGTACGTAAAATATATTAGTGACACAAAAGAAAGTTTTGGGACAACAAGGCAACAAGAGGAGGTATGGAGTACGTAGGCATTAGGTGCGGGGCAATGGTTACCTCTTGTCTGCAAGGAATACCCGTAGCTGCTCGATGAGCTGCCTTTCATCCATTGTTGATGCATCCATATACATTTGCTTGTCGAGTTCAAGAAGGATATCTCTGAGAACTTTCTTCCTTTCAGGATTACGACCCACTGGAACAAAACCCTTGTAGTGGAATGAATTATTGATCTTATCATACACTTCTTTAGCAAGAGTTGTCTTGCCTAATCCTCCGAAACCAACAACGGAGACAGTTTTGAGTTTTTTCCCAGGTTCAGAATTACCCTCATCCAACCTCTCCATGAGCTCATCAGTCGACTTGCTAATGCCAACAAGGTCAGATACCTTATTATACATAGCCAAGAGACGAGGGTCGACCGACGTTGTGACATGGTTAGCCACAATATCATTAATCTTGTACCTGTCAAACCTTTCCTTCACCTCCCTAACTTGAATGCTAACATCTTTGACATCATCAGCTATTTTATGGCGAACCTTGAACTTGGTGACTTTGTCGAGCGTCTTCTTGATGAAGCCCTTGAAGGAGCATGGCTTCGTCGTCTCAAGACCCTCGATGCACAGCATGGATGAGTCGAGGCTGTCCTCAATGGCATAGGACAGCTCCCTGACTTCATTTGCCCAGATCCTGACCTGTGGGTCAAGCTGGTCCAGAGGCACATTGGAGATCTTCTCAAGAGCAGCTTGCATAGTCTCAAGCTCGGCTTTCAGGCTCCTAACCCCCTTCTTAACTTTGTCCTTCAGGTTGTACTCATTCAAGAGTAGCTCTCCCAGCTTCGGGATGAGGGAGCCCATCGCCCCCGTGGCGAACTCCATAGCCTTGCTCGGGGGCAGGACGGATTGTCGCCCCAGCTCTCTCTGCCTCCTTGGCTAGCTTCTATTGGGTTCCTCGGGGAAGTCTGTAGATCTCTTGCTTGCTAGACTACACTGCAATAGCTGGTTTTGTAGAAGTGGCACATATTTCGTTCTACCAGTAGCAAGTAGACTTCACACAGGGACATGGGTGCTAGTACTCCCTCCGATCACCTTTAGTTTGGCCAGATCTAAACTAGCCCCTCCTTGGTATCCTGGTTCATGGCAAAGTAGTTTCATTTGAATAATTAGCGCAATACGGCGGCCCCCCTGTTTTTTCTAAAAAATAATGCTCCAACAAATGCAGAACAGCCAGCACGGAGCAATCCGGCAGAACATATTACCAACAAACTGCGGGAAATGAAATGTGGGAGAGGATAGGAATATACATTGGATCTTACAGGTGGGGGATCTACTCGGGCGCATCCATCATCTGTCTCTCCTCTGAGCTGAGCTCCCTGTGTAGACTCGCTGCCGCAGCAAGGAAATGTTAGGCAGGGTTTCCAGCGGGAGATGAAATACGAAGATAGGTTGAAGGAGAAGGTCTCACCTCGAATCGGAGGAGAGGACGGGACGGAGAAGCTTCGGCCGCCGCCCCCGCCGCCGATCCTTTCTTCCGGCCAGGCGTAAAGCAGAGCTGTGGTGCGGGCAATAATGGGGGAGTGAGTTGGCTAGCTGAGCCTGAGCTGAGTTGGCCCGTATGTATCGCGCCCGTGCCGTCGGCTTTGTGAGAATGACTGGGGAGTATAAATTTTTTTAGCAAAAATATACGTACTGCATCAGAATCGTTTTAGGTATTACCATGTAACAAAAATATTACCATCATACATTTTTTCATAATTACGAATAAACAAGACCACAGTTTTCATATACTTAGAAACGTTTTTGTCTTATTACTTGCATTGCTGTTACTATCTACTCCCTCCATTTATAGCTTTATGAATATAATGTATCTAGATATTTTTTTTAGCATATAGGTTTGCTAAGAGCATCTTCACTCGTCGGGCGTACTCAGGCCGAAAATCGAACCAATTTTCGGTCGGACGAGTCGCGTTTTCGGCTGGGTACGCCCAGTCGCCCCTTCGCGTACCCAGGCCGCGTTCCCATGTTTGGCTAAATTCACTTAAACTCGGCGAATATGGGCGAATATAGACGGAATTTTATTAAATTAGGCGAGGGAACATAGTACACCGGTTTAACTAGGAAAGGACGCCGCCGTGGTCGCCGCCGGACGCCGCAACTACAGGCCGAGGCGGGGGGTTGTTGCCGGCCTCGATGTGCGCCATGACTCCGGCGAGAGTCCGCCCTGGAACGCTCCACCACCGACGGCGGTAAGCCATATTGTTACGTGGCGGCGACGGCGAGCCCGGCGGTCCGTCGTGTCGGGCGAGTTCCTCGAGGCGCCTGTCGGCGAAAAACTGCCTCCAGAAGACCAAGTTGCCCTGATCCTCAAGATCCGGGTCTTGCATGGCCTCGATAGCGGCCTGGATCTCTCCGGCGAGGTCTGGGTCTTCCATGGCGGCGATAGTCGCCTGGATCTCTCCGGCGAGGTCCTGCCCCTCAGGCACCGGCGGAACAGGGATCCCGCCCGCGCTGAGTGTCCAGCCTCGGGGCAAACGAGTGTCCCGCGGGGCCGTATAGCGCGCCTCCCGAAGGAGCCGGGCTTCCCACGGCGACAGCGTGCGGCGGCCGACCATGGCTTCTCGACGGAGTTGGCGAGGAAGCAAGATGCGAATGTCCGAAGTTCGCCAGAGTTGTGGTGGTGTGAGGAGCTGTGAAGAGAGACGGCGAGATGTACGGCTTTATATAGGCCGGAAAAATGGCGGAAGGGGTGTAGCAGCGAGGACGGGAAAAGTGGAAACGACAGGAACTTAGTCCGTCGCGGGAGCCGAGGCGGCGACGGTGGCACCGTAATTCGGCGACGCGTGGCCGACGCGACGGGCAGTTATTGCCCGACGAGGATGACAACGACTCGGCTTCCATCACTGACACGGCAGGTCCACGCACCACTTTGTTTTTTTTCCGCCGATATCACTGAGTCCGGCGCCGATATCACTGAGTCCGGCGTCCCCAGAAACCTGGGTTCGGCCTGCGTAGTCCGGACCAAATATGGCCGAAACCCGGCCAAAAACAAGTCCTTGGGTACGCGACTGGGCCGATTTTCGGCATCCAGACCAAAATTCGGCATCCGGATCTTCCTTCTGGGTAGGCGAGTGGAGATGCTCTAAGGTTGAAGTGAACCTATACACTAAAATCCATCTACATCTAGATACATTCGTTTCACAAAACTAAAATGTCTTATATTTCCAATGGAGGGAGTATAAGATACCAGCTAAAGATTGTAAAGAAGTGGAGTAAACCCTAACAAGATAGCAACACATAGACTAGAGGTCTTGGTTATCAAACATCTCGCAAACAAAACATAAGGAACACCATCTCCAGTTACATAACACATCCCTAATAGATCAAGTACAGATTGCAATGAACTTGTCATTTCACTCGAAAAGAATCAAAATAGCTCAGGATATTCCCTCTTAGGACGGTTTCTACTACCAGCTACAAAGGGGTTGCCAACAGGTCGCGCTTCTACTCTTCCTTGATGGCACCCTTGTCGCTGACATAGATACCGTCCAAGAACTTCCGGATATCCTTCTTCTTAACATGGCATTTCTGTTCCAAGCAAAGCAGAGATGGCAAAGGTCAGGACGGAGATAGTTGTTAGTGTACAATGATGAGAAAGAAAAACACAAGCTGTGAACAAACATAATGCAAATTGTTTCAGCAATACATTTTTGGCTTTTGGGTTCTACAGTTGGTAGTTCAGTACTTCAGCGAGAAAAAACACTATGACCTAACAATGGAAAATGCTACAAGTATAGAATACCACTGTGAATGATATACCGTGTATGGTCAGGTTCGTTTGTACGCTTATACCAAAAGTACAAAGCTACCAGTGTGAGGTATAATAATCATTGATGTAAGCTACTGCCTACAGAATCTACACAACCACAAATACAGGTCCATCCATGATAAAGAAAACATCTGGCATTGCTAAGTACATGCGATCAATTAAAATAAGGTTTACAGCTCAGAGGAAGGTCACTTCAGTATGGAATAAACAGACAAGGAGACCAACCTGGTTGATAAGAGCAGCAGAGCGAGAGACAAGCTCAATGTCATTGCCATCAAGGACAATCTCATCCTTGACCTTCTCGGACCGAAGGATTGTCACACCGTCAAGCATGTCAACTTTCCTTACCTATTCAAGGGAGAACATCAGTACATAACATAGATGAATGGAGCGACAGATAACCAATAGGAGCGTTGCAGCAGTTAAGTTGATACAGGACATCACAAACACACAGATACACAATGTCAAAAGTGATATTTGACACTTCAAAGCATAGCACCCTCAAATTTGTTGCAAGGTACACTATGAAACGAATATTCAAGACGTACGGCACAACTCCATAATGCTAGTGACTCCTGATACAGTTGCAACTTACAACAACATAAGCATGGAGTGTTTAGAATAATCTTAAGTAAGTTTGGCAGTATTTTGATTGCAGCAGTAACAACTCTGGTAATCCCAACACTAGGTGACCAAACTGTACCCACTGTAAGAGCAGCTGATTTGGCAAGCTAGACACAACACACATAAGTGACACGACATGAAAGGCCAGACTGACGTCATGTAGACAGAATGGCAAATGAACATAGATTTGCCTCCATATAATCCAGTCCGCTCAATTATGTTCAATGCAACACTACCAGCCAATTGTCTTAAGAGGGAATGGGTGGATTTGTACTACACTTGCAACAACTTTCAGAATCAGTGACTTATAGCTAGATCAACAATTATGTGTTCACATCAATAGCTCACAAGATCCTAAAATCTCTAAACAAAATCACTTACTAAACAACAGATACTATAGTTCTAGCTTGATCTATCTTACTACGGTTGCCCAGGGCCAGTGGAAGCAGAAAACGGTTGCAGGGGGAGCAAATTATACCTTCTTCTCGCCGAGGAAGTTCCTGATCTCGATGCCCTTGTTGCCGGAGTTGATGGAGGCGTTGATGGGGAAATGCGCGTACACGAAGCGCATCTTGTAGCGGAAGCCCTTGGTGACCCCCGTGATGAGGTTCTGCACGTGGGAGATGGCGGTGCGGATGGCGGCCATGGTGCGGCGGGTCCCGAACCAGGCGTCCACCTTGAGCTTCCGGCCGCCCTCCTGCAGCTGGAAGTCGAGGTTGAGGTGCTTGAAGTTGCGGGTGAGCGTCCCGCGAGGCCCCGTCACGGAGATCATCTTCGCGGAGACCTTCACCGTCACTTCCTCGGGTATGTCCATCGTCTCCGACGCCAGGATCGTCTTCATCTTCGCTCGCCGGGGTTGGCTCTTCTTCTTCGACGGCGGCTGGGCTCTGCTGTGTGTTTGCGGGCGGCGGCGGCGGCAGAGGCAGCGATCTCGTGAGGTGAGGGCTTATATAGGTGGCGTCGCTAGGGTTTGTTCGTGGGGGGGGGGGGGGGGGAGACGGAATGGGTTGTCCTGGGCTGATGCTGGGCCCATGTAGGCCCAGGTGCTTCACTTTGCTTGTCCCGGTTACAGCCCAATATCGATCTACGACTACTCCCTGCGTTAACATTCTTTTCAATGACGACGATGTGAAAAAAAAAACATTTTCTCTAAGCTAGTAAGATCAGGTACTGGTAAACATAGTATAATTCATGAAGAAAACATTGAAAAATACAAGTCATTAAATATAGTTTCATAATAACGTGTGAAATGTGTGCCTACATACATATACATTCACTTCACTGAAAGATGATCGACAAGGCGAGCGAGATCAATCCAGACAAATTTGAGTGTCAGTATGTACAACGATCAGAGGATCCAAGGAGAATTCATTACAGCTCACCGTGTTCACTCACTCTCGTTCGCTCGCTAGATACAGAGGCGTATATACGATCCAAGCCTTGAGCTTTGCACGGCTCAATTGCGGAGCAAAGGGGGAAAAAACTAGGTGGGAAGAAACATGTGCAGCATATACATGTGCTGTCCTTCCATGGCAATATGAGTGGTGAACTGATGATGATCAGTAGACTTCGACGTTCCATTGCTCGGCCTTCTTCAGCTGCTTCTTGTAGTCACTCCAGACGATCCCTGCTCAGCCCCAGAAAATGGCTCACATTTGCTTGACCAGTTTGATTTAATCCAGTATATTAACTGAATTTTAAGAATGAATTGTGATGGTTTACCGTCTTTGGCAGCGAGGTCGACCATGATGTCGTCGATGCCCTTCTCCATGCCCTTGAGACCGCACATGTAGACGTAGGTGTTGTCCTTCTTGAGCAACTCCCAGAGCTCCTCCTTATACTCCGCCATCCGTGTCTGGATGTACATCTTCTCCCCTGCCGCGTTCGTCTGCTCCCTGCTCACCGCGAAGTCCAGCCGGAAGTTGTCGCCGCCAATCTTAGCCATGTGCTCAAACTCCTGCAACACAACACACACAATTTCCATGTCGACAAATTCAGTTGTATTGTCAGACTTGGGTGTATGGATCATGGAGGGACTGAGCAAAACTAGACACGCTCGATTACCTCCTTGTAGAGCAGAGTGTCGCTCGTGGGAACACCCAAGAAGAGCCATGCCAGGCCATTGAACTGCCCACAATTTGTATATATCAAGTGTTAATTTTCTGTAGTGTACTACTGCTGTGTTGTGTCAAGTTAGGAGAAACACCGGCTGAGAGGTTCTAGCGTCAGTTAATAAATTAATGCAGGCAATTGGTACTAACCTTGTAGTCCTCGTGCTCCTCGAAGAAGATCTTCCAGAGGAAGGAGCGGAATGGTGCGATACCGGTACCCGTCCCGAGCTGCAATCGTTCATTCATAAGTGCAGTGAAATAGGTAATTATTTATGTATGTATGTGTTCAACAGAACAGTTTCTCCTTGGGTAAATAAAATGTCCATGGATGAAAGTATTGATTTCCATTCATTTTGAGCAAGAACTAGTGTAGGTACCATGATGATTGTTGCGTTGGGGTCCTTGGGCATGAGCATCTCCTTCCCCACCGGCCCCGTGATCTTCACTTCAGCACCCGGCTTCAGGTCACCTGCACATACGTTAGCAGTTCAGCAGATGACACTCGGACAAGAAGGATTAGCAGCAAACATGCATCCGATCGTAAAATTAGCTTCAATCCCCGATCATGTTTCGGCAAAGAATTATTTACCGAATTGATTGAACAACAATATACTGACAGAAAGGAAAAAAGGAAGGCAGTGACTGGTAGAAGGTTGATTATTACAGAGGAAGTTTGAGCAGACGCCCTTGACGACCTCCCCGGCGTCGTTGGTGTAGACGAGGCGCTTCACGCAGAGCGAGACGGTCTTGGAGTCGCCGAAGTCGCCCAGCGCGCTGCTGGCGATGGAGTAGAGCCGGAGCTTGTGCGGCTTCCCGTTCTTGTCCTCCCCGTCCGCGATCACGCCGATCGACTGCCCCTCTCTGTACGGGATCTCGCCTACAACCAATTCCGCCAAGATTCAGTTCAGTTCAGTTCACGTCTCGCCATGATTGATCGATGGATGGAAAGTATACCTTCGGTGCTGAAGACCATGTGCCAGGTCTCGCCGGGCGCGTTGTCGCCGGTGATGCGGGTGTTGAGGAGGCACCGGCCGACGTAGGGCTCCTTGGGGCGGTACTTGTTGGTCACCACGCCCTCGTCCTGCTTCTTGGAGATCTTCTTCTCCTTCACCGGCGCCGCGGCCGCGGCCGCGGGATCCGCGGTCTCCGCCGTCGACACCTGCGCCGTGCGCACGGCGACCCTGCTCGCATTGCGGAGGCGGCTCGGGTAGGCCAGGAAGCACGGCGGCGCGACGGACGAGGAGACCGCGGCCTTGGCGGTGGCGGTGGCCGGGGAGGACGGGAGCGCGGCGGCGAGGGCGGCCATGGTGTGTGGAGTGTGGACCAGAGTGGACTGCGGGCTGGGGGCTGGTGGCTGTATGAGGCGAGGGGTGGATTGGGTTGTACGACCTGAGCTCGAGCGGGAGAAGAACGAGTGGAAGGCAGCCGAGGTGAGGAGCAAGTGGTGATCCTTCCTTCATCACAAAGTCCTTCATGGGCTGCTGTTTCAACGAAAAAACATAGAAGGCCGAAATACTCTTAGCCCATCTGTAGAAACAGAGAACCCTTCATCAGAGTTTAGATTTTTGTTCAGAATCCAAAAAAGTTCAGGTTTTATGCACAATGGAAAAAGGAATAAAATTAAAATGAAACACAGTGAAAATGCTGACAAAATAAAATACAAAAATAAAAAAATAAAAATACATGATGGGCCGGCCCAATAGGGTGTGCGGGTGCACGGCACGCCTATCTCGAGACGCTGTGGGTGGTATACATGAGCTCCCCCGAAGTGATTCATATTTCGGTTGACTAGCAGAAACAGGGGCGAAGCTTCCAGTAGGGCAAGATAGTGTCTATGTTTTTTCTGAACATTTTGAGAGGTCAAAAATAGACGTTGTATAAGAAAGTTATGCTTATTTTAGTGAAATTACGCAAAACCGACTTTAAAATGAAAACGAGGACTTGATCTAATCTGGTAGAAACCATTTTTTTCTATTTTCAATATTTAATTCTCAGTTTAACAAAACCGAACTCTAAATATTGTCCAGGGGTATCCAAAGAGGACTTGAGTGTTTTTTTGCCAGGATATGGGGTGTGGCCAGGTATGTGATGGATTGTATTTTAAGGTCCTGCTTTAGTTTAATATATTTTAGTGATCAAGAATTTTAATTGTATGTATTCTATAAATGTCTCCCCTTAAGGATGCGAGTACATTGCTTGCGAGAATTGATGGTTGAGATCCCCTTTTAAAAGATGTCAATTTGCGCACAAAATGACATCACGATCCTAAGTACGGATAAAATGATAACAAAAGGGAAATCAAAAAAAGGGAAGATAACGTATCACTATTGATTATTTTTATGACGTAGACACTTCCTATATTACCATACACTCTATTACCGTCGATTTTGACCATTGCTTTAATGAGATATCTTCAGAAATGTTCTTGTCTTGACTCAAGAAACTCATGTTTTAGGTTCATTGTGAATAAAATTGCTCATATTACATAATTATATCATGTAGATTTCACTTAGTATAAGCATGAAAAAGCTATTCATTATTCATATGCTAAGAAATGAATGATTTTAGAGGTATTCTTGATATTTGAAAGACACATCGTGTTTCCTATGGTTTATCGTCTCACTGAGTTGGCATTGGATTTATGATGGTGATGACAACAATTGAAAAGGTTTTTCAGCGACAAAAAACCATGCATCAAAGATGAGTTGCGCTATAGCTTCTTGAGGACTTTGATGGTATGCTACATCGAGCGCGGGATATCCAGAAGTGTTGATCGATAAAATTAAGAACGGTTTTCAAAAACAAATGTAGAGATTTGCCATTGCCTATGACCCATATACCTCATTAAAAAATTCCTTAAGAGTATCTTTTTAGGATATACTTCTATTACTATGTGATTATGTTAAATCATATATAATATTGATGATCCGGGATATTTTTATCTTTGCGTCATTTTCATAAACTTTGCCCTACCTTGAATTTTATTCGTCCTTCACCACTGACCGGAATTCATTTTGTCTCATATGTGTATATGCATCCATCGCTCAAAACCACGTTTTAAAATATAAAATATCCCAAAACGATATTTGCAAGTACAACTAATCATTTTATGTTTGTACATAAATTTTTGGACAAAAACATTTTTTGTGCCATGCGTAGAAAAATTATTTTTTAATCCTCCAGACAATGGTAACATTCGTAATGTAGAAGCTAGCAGATTAAATCAGTCATAGTAGTAGGCATGATAGCATAGTAACATTTTTAGGAATCGGACTCCACAGCTCCTATACTTGCTCGGTCATGACCGCCCGGAGTTAAATTTTTCTCCTCCACCTGCGCCGCCACTCACTCCTGGCAGCCTCGTAAATCCGCCGCCGGCAGCTCATCGACCAGCCCAACATCTTGAAGGCTTCCCTGACCCTCTTGAACTTCTTTGGCTAGTCACCGTCGAGTGAATCGTCCGGCATAAGATACTTTTCCTCGCCGCAAATCCGTCACCAACTTCGCCAGATTCGACGAACCGCGACCGGGATTCGTCGAGCTACAGCCAGATCCGCGCGGCCGAGCACCTCTAGCATGTCTTCGTCCTCTCTGCACCGACGGAACAAGCAAGTGAGTTCGGTCATTGTAGATCCCCATTTTGTTTTAAAGCTCATCAATTTCTGAGAATGAGAACAATGATTCTTTGTAGCAAGGTGAAGAAGAAACAAACTACATGGTCGGAGGATGAGGACAATGATTTGTATTTCGCTTGGCATAATCAAACAATTATTGGCCGACCTACTGTTTCAACAATTTTGGGACGAAATCCATGACAACTTCAATAAAAAAACTAGTGGAGAAGCTCGGCCGTTAATATCGATTATGAATAGGTGGAACATGCTAGTAATGCGCTCTAACACTATTAAACTCGGTCGGTATTAATAATGCTACAACAGTTGAGATTATGAATAGGTGGAATGCTATTAAACTTGGCCCGTATGTGTGATTTTGACAAATTATGATGATGATATCAATTTGTACGACCAATCTATCGATCTATATGAATTAGAAATTATGTGATATTCATGTGTTTAATTATACAAATTTTGTTAAAAAATATTTGTCTTCCCTAAATTATTGGAGATCGCTTCTATGGCGCAAAATTTGGAGAACTATATTTGCTCCTCTAAGAGCAACTCTAACCGATTCTCTTTATTTTTGAGGACTTTCGGCCAAACTAATGCTTAAAATCCAATTTTTAGTCCTCTAAATTTAGCGCCGCAGATCCGATCCCCAATAACTTAGAAGACTTAAATTTTGTTTTTTGCAAATCAACCTATTTGAACCAAAGTATCAATATTGCAAACCATATAAAATGTAAATAAGTCTAATTATTCATTATTACAGCCAAAGGTGCTCTCGATCAAGCCGGTTGCCAACAAACCAAAAAGAAAACTCGTTGCGCAATATCGTCGAATACCTTGAGGGAAGCGGAGGTGGAGGCTGCGACCGTGATGATTGAGCCGGGCAAAAGGGCTGAGAACACCGTCGGGGCTCCACGACGACCTTGCTACCCTGTGGTGGTCGTATAAATCCCTCCACCGGTGCAACGCGATGACCGGGCGCTGACAAAGCTCGAGGCCACCGCCGGTTAAAAAGCTCGTCGCAATGAATCTCGCCAGCCGGTGCTGGTCCGTGGCATTCCGATCTACGAGGCTCCATGCTTTGACAACCCTTTTGCCGAAAGAAACGACCTTACCGGGGCCAGAATCAACCTTGAATTAGCGGCGGGCTTCCGGCTTGACGCGGCGGTAATCGGGGCGATTCCGGCGACGACTAGCATCGGAGAATGAAGGGAATGGAGGGGAAACGAGCGGCGGGTGTTCACAGCTACGGGCCGAGGCGGATGGTATTCGCCGGTGTGAACGCCAGCAAGAATACGGTGGCGTGATGTCTACGCACTTCTATTCTTGTAGACAGTTGTTGGGCCTCCAAGTGCAGAGGTTTGTAGAACAGCAGCAAGTTTCCCTTAAGTGGATTACCCAAGGTTTATCAAACTCAAGGAGTAAGTGGTCAAAGGTATTCCCTCTCAAGCAATCATGCATCCAAGATACAAGAAGTATCTTGTGTCCCCAACACACACAATACACTTGTCAGGTGTATAGGTGCACTAGTTCGGCGAAGAGATAATGAAATACAAGGGGTAACTATGCCAGAAAAGAGCTTCTGACTTGTTGTTGACGTGGGAGAAACTAAAGGCAAGAAGCAAGCAAACATGCAACAGATCTAGTTGTAAACAGTGTTTCAATGTTTAGAAATAAGGTCTAGGGATCATACTTTCACTAGTGAACACTCTTTCATATAAATATATTCTCTTCATGATACTACTCTTAACTACTCTCTGGTTGGACACTCTAATCCATGGTAGGGCTATAACAGCACTCCTCAAAGTCCGCATTCCCCAATCTAGATAACCACACACTGTCACCGTGAGCGCTAGATAGTTCCAACAGACACCACAATTTCATAGAGAAAACCAACTCAAAATATACTCATGATAAATATATATATATGTAACCTAGCTTAAGTGCCACACGTGGTGTGCACGCTGTCACTTTCACACACGTGGGGAAAAGCATAGATCTATTAAAGCACGATGGGTATTTATATAGACTCTAGCCCAAGTGCCACCATGGCATGCAGGCTGTCACTTTCACACACATGGGGAGAGCAGAGATCTATTAAAGCACTTGAGTAGCAAGATAGATCTACTTGATTACAAAGATCATGACCACAACAAGATCATGCATAGAGAGAGATGAACACATAGTTACCGGTAGAGCCCTTAGCCTCGAGGAAAAACTACTCCCTCCTCATCATGGGAATCAGCAACGGCGATGGAGATGGTGGTGGAGATCGATGTAGATGACTCCGGGGGCACTTTCCCGTCCTGGCAGGGTGCCGAAATAGAGACTTTCTATCCCCCGAATATCCCCTTCGGTGGCAGCGGTGCTACGAAGGTTTTCGTGGATTTTTGGTCGACGATTTAGGGTTTCTGAGTCGGGGGCTTCTTATAGGCGAAGGAGGCAAGGTCGATGGAGTGCCAGGGGTCCACACCCCCTATGGGCGTGACCAGGGTGGGCCCCGCACCTACCTAGGGTGTGGCCACCCTGGTGTCCTCCTCCGTCTTGTCTTCGATTTTCCGTATCGTTGAGGAAAATTTTTGAACTTCGGCTTTTGTCCTGTCCAATTTCGAGAATATTCATTTTTTAGCTTTCTGAAACCAAAAACAGCAGAAAACTGGCAACTGGCATTGTGGCATCTTGTCAATAGGTTAGTTCCAAAACATGTATAAAAATACCTCAAAGTGTAGAGAAAACATAACCAAGTTGATACTAAACAAGCATGGAGCATCAAAAATTATAGATACGTTTACGACATATCAAGCATCCCCAAGCTTAACTCATGCTCGTCCTTGAGTAGGTAAGTGATAAAAAGAATATTTTTTTAGGTGACATGCACCATCAAAATCAAGATCAAACCATTTGCAAGCATTGAAAGCTGGGGTCAAAAAACTCTAAAGATGAGCATGAAAGAAGAAGTTTTAACAATAAGACAAAATAACTATGCATGCAACATGAAAGGATACAAACAAAGATTCATGAATAACAATGCATTGAAAGACGTTTGTTTGTTTCATATATAGAAAACATAGCATAGTGGCATTCAGCTTGTCTCTCATGGAGTAGCAACACATAAATGCATAGGACACCTTCAAAGTTTATAAGGGTGACTAGATATAAATAGTACAAAAACAGGCAATATCAACATAATGAATCAATCAATAAGTTTTGGGACAATGCACGTAGAACTAAGAATGAAAACTATGCTCTCTTAATTGGTGCCTAAGGATAGAAGGTGGAGACTCAATATAAAAGTGGAAGAAAGGCCCTTCAAAGGAAAGCGGAGATTTCAAGTCTCATAAAGAGCTTCAAAAATGATGGTACTTGTTAGCTTTCAGCTCTCATTGCCCCTATCATAAGCATCTTGAAGTTATTAAGGTTAAATTGAACAAACTATGGAGTATATGTTTGACAAAGTATAAATTGGCAATCTCATATCCCTTGAATACGAGGGCCGCTCCTCATGCTACTCAACTTTAGTCACCTGTAAGTTTTTGTCATAGTAAGTCTATGTGTATCATAGAGAACCGCCAACGGGGTACCCCTTGCACATGATACAGGAGCTATCCCATAATCAAAATGACAAGGCAAGCAGACAATGAGCATCTCAGCAATCTTCTTATTTACCATGGGAATATGGTGCTTTTTTCTCTCGTTCCTCTTTTCAATATGTCTATTTTTTATAATAAGAAAGCTTCATAGATTGCTCACTATGTGATGCTGCAAGTTTACACCATGATTAGTCATGGCTTAGGCTAGCGCCCGGGCGTTTGTCTAACACACATACATAACTCCATGGACTTACAAGATCCCCTTTTATTTCACACTGACGACATCCATAGACAAAAGAGCATGATATCAACTGTGTACAAAGTACAAGTGCAATGTTAAAAGTGTTCCCCGTGACAGCACGGTTCTGCTAATTCCAACGTACAAGTGCAAGGATATACAACATAGATGACACAATGGTTCAAGTTTATTAGGGGCAAGAAAAATAAAGTGTGTCATCAAGTTTGTGAGAGCTTTAATCACTAAGTTTTCACATAACAAAAAGACTTTTTAATTAGAAGGTAGATAAAAACAAGAATATACTTGGAATGGTGTAACACACCATGCATAGGAATTTATAGTGGACTATTTGGAATAACTTGGTTTCTTGGGAGTTGGATGCATGAGTAGAACTTACTCATATAAGTGGAGGCTAGCAAAAGACTAGGAGCAACCAACTGAGAGAGCAATAATGGCCATAATCATGCAGAGCGACAAAACATTACTAATCAAAGCATATAGTGGTACTACAAGTCAAGGACTAAATGATCATAGAGGCTAAGGTGACTGGTTCATAGTCATAACATGGTATGAGCATGTGCCAAGTCAACCCAAATAAAGCATCAAAGGAGAATACCACAATATTATGCTTTTGTATGCTAAAACAACGCATGATTCCTTCAAAGCATATTAAGCAGTCCTAATTGTTTGGAACAAGTCATGTTACAACAATAATCACTAAGCATAAGGTCACAAAAACATCTAGCATGACATGATAAAGTCTAAGTCACAGTCAAAGCAAGCTCCCTTTTGTACCACTATAAGCATGAAACTTTCTACTCCTTTCCAACACCAATTGACTTATTTGAAACAACTCACAAAGATAATAATCAACAAAAATCAGTGAGCTTGTCTCATAATTCCACAAAAAAGAACTAAAAAGTTCTAAGCTAAAAGCACAAGAAAACTAAGGCTAAACACAGTGCTAGCAAAAGAGAACACTCACAAGACAATAAGAATGAAAACTAGAGTGTTCTAGGCAAGGAAACTGGAGTGTGTCTCTCTCCAAAAGAAGTGTGTTGTGATCCAACCAACTTACTCAAGCAAACTAAGCAAAGAAAACCAAAAACGAAAACAAAGACGCTCCAAGAACAACACAATTGTGCATTAAACAATAAAAACGAAGTTTCTAGAAAGACGTGAGATTTTTATTGATAAAGAAGGCGATGCCTTGGGCATCCCCAAGCTTTGAAGCTTGTACCTCTTGAATATTTCTTGGATTGACACAGGGTGGCATCCCCAAGCTTGAGATTTTGTCCATTCTTCATCTCATTACATCATTCTTTCTCTACACCTGAAAATTTTCCTTCATACAAAACTTCACACAATCGTCATTAGCAACATTACTGCATTCAAAAGATAATAGACCTTTAGGTTTAGCTTTAGAACAGAAAAACTTTCATTAAAAACACAATATACTATAGCAATTCCCTCAAAAAGCTCAATTTCCCAAAAAGAAACCCAAAAAGGAATCAATAAGAAGTAAATGCAAATAATGGCAGAAATCTGTCAAAACAGACCAGAAGGTAGAAACCGATTTTTTGAAGACCTTTTGTTACTAAAATCAAAAAATGTTGAACTAACGAAAGTTAGATAACATACTGCGAGATTTATTCACAAAATATTAGCTCAATCCGACTTACAGAGATTTCTCACGAATTTTTACGGTGGAGCACAAAAATCTATTTCGGGACAACAACTCTCCAAATCTTACTTCCCTCTCATTTGAGGTCATTTTTGGCACAAAAAAGCAAACAAAAAAGGATAAGGATAGTTCATTAATGAAGTAATAACTTCTAAGACTCAATAAAACTATTGGATTATCTCCCAAAAAGTACTTTTCTTTAATGCCTTTAAGTTAGGCTTGATAGTCTGAGAAGATGCTCACATAAGAAATATGAATTGAAGTAAAAGAGAGCATCAAGAGGCAAATTGAAAACACATTTAAGTCTAACCCACTTCCTGAGCATAGGAATCTTGTAAAGAAACAAGTCATGAAAGCACAAAGCAACAAGCATAGAAAAGCAAAACAAGTGCAACTTCAAGATTTTCAACATAAAGAGGGGAAACTTAATATTATTGAGATACATAAGACCATGTTTCCCTCTCTCATAATAACTTTCAGTAGCAACATGAATAAAATTAACAATATAACTATCAGATAAAACATTCTTATCATAAGCTGAAGGGTTTCGTGACATAGTAAATCAAAATTTTCTACGGATGCGAACAGAGGGAAAGCCAAGATCTAATCTAGGAGATGCAATCAACGAGAGAGATTGGATTAGATCTTCATACCCTTGAAGATTCGCACAGCAGAACGTCGGAACATGGGTAATGTAGTCGTACTCGCTTCTCCTCCTCGCGATCCGATCCGATCTAGCACCACAAGTGGCGGTGCCTCCGTGAGATGCACACGTGCAGCACCCCGACGTATCCTCCTTCCTCGGACCAGCAAGTATGGTGGAGAGATGGATTGGATCTACAACACGACGGCGTGGTGTATATGGTGGAGAATTTCTGCTGCAGGGCTTCGCCTACAAACAGTCGGGAGGGGGAGAGGAAGGTAGCAAGGCTGCTAGGGCTTGGAGGAAGGTTGTGTGTAGGGGGAGGGGGCGCACCACCCCTCTATATATAGAGGGGGAGCGGCCAGCCCTTGCCCCTCCTCCAAGCCTATCTCTAGTTTAAACAATTTAAACTCTCCCTTATCTAGAAATCCTATCTCTAGTTTAAACGATTTAAACTCTCCCTTATCTAGAAATCCTATCTCTAGTTTAAACGATTTAAACTCTCCCTTATCTAGAAATCCTATCTCTAGTTTAAACGAGTTTAAACTTATCTAGGATCGGCTGGGCCCTATGGGGCCTTGTGCCCCTGGCCCAATGCGGCCAGGACACTCCCTCATAGGCCCATGCCCCCTCCCGGAAGGTGGGGCCACGTTGGTCCCCTTCCGGAAGGTTCTAGAAGCTTCCGGTACAATACCGATTAACCCAGAACAATTCCGAACTCCAAAAACTGCACTGCCTTATATGAATCTTATTCTCCGGACCATTCCGGAACCTCTCGTGATATCCCGGATCCCATCCGAGACTCCGAACAAAAATTCATAAACCAATTATCCAATCTATCCTAGCGTCAAGATACGTTAAGTGTGTGACCCTGCGGGTTCGAGAATATGCAGACATGATCTTCTATCAATAATCAACAGCGGGGTCTGGGCACCCATATTGACTCCCACACATTCATAGATGATCATATCGGATGAACCACGATGCCAGGATTCAATCAATCCCATATATATATTCCCTTCGTCTCGCGATATTTTACTTGCCCGAGATTCGATCGTCGGTACCGTCATACCTAGTTCAATCTCGTTCACAGCAAGTACTTTACTCGTTCCGTAATCCGATATCACTTTGTGATTAACTCCTTAACCACATGCTTGCAAGCGGTGTTGATATCGATTATCGAGTGGGCCCGAAGTATATCTCTCCGACTTGGGAGGGACAAATTCCATCTCGATACATACAACCCAACAGATACTTTCCGATCACCTGAGAGACACCTTTATGATCACCCTCTCATAGGATGACGTTTGATGACCTCAAAGCTTTCTTCCGGTACCAGGGAGTTGCATTATCTCATGGTCTAAGGAATACAATATTTGACATAGGAAAAGCTTCGCAAAGATGAACACGATGAAACGATCTAATTGCTTCGCTTAGTTTGGGTCTGTCCATCATATCATTCTCCCAATGATATGATCTCATTATCAATTGACAACTCATGTCTATGATTAGGAAACCTTAACCATCATTGATCAATGAGCTAGTCCATAGAGGCGTACTAGGGACACGGTGTTGTTCACAAACCACACAAGTATTAAAGTTTCCGCTTAATACAATTCTAGCATGGAATATAAACTTTATCATGAACAAGAATTATAATAATAACATCTTTATTATTGCCTCTAGGGTATAATTCCAACAGTCTCCCACTTGCACTAGAGTCAATAATCTAGTTTACATTTGGCAACAATCTCACACCCATGGCACTGAGGTGTTGATCATGTTTTACATGTGGAAGAGGTTTAGTCAGTGGATCTGCGACATTCAGATCCGTATGTACTTTGCTAATCTTCAGATCTCCATCTGCTATATAATCTCGGATTATATTAAACTTGCGGTTGATATGCTTGGTCTTTGGATGATATCTTGGTTCCTTAGCGAGTGCTATGGCGCCAGTGTTGTCACACAATATCTCCAGTGGGTCCAATGCACTTGGAACCACGCCAAGCTCAGTGATGAAGTTTCTGATCCAAACTCCTTCACTTGACGCTTCTGCAGCAGCCATGTATTCCGCTTCCACTGTAGATCCCGCGATCACGCTTTGCTTGCAGCTTCTCCAGCTCACAGCTCCTCCATTCAAAATATAAACGTATCCTGTCTGAGATTTGGAATCATCCTTGTCAGTGTCGAAACTAGCATCGACGTAACCTTTTACGACAAGCTGTTCATCACCCCCATAGACTAAGAACATTTCTTTAGTTCTATTTAGGTACTTTAGGATGTTCTTCACGGCTGTCCAGTGTTCCACTCCTGGATCACTTTGATATCTGCTCGTCAAACTAAGAGCATTGGACACATCCGGTCTAGTACACAGCATGGCATACATGATGGAACCTATGGCCGAGGCATAAGGCACTTTGCTCATAGCTTCCCTATCATTTACCGTAGCTGGACACTGAGCCTTGCTCAATATCTTACCTGACAACATAGGCACTGAACCTTTCTTTGCCTTATCCATTCTGAACCTTTTCAGAACTTTGTCTAGGTATGTACTCTGGCTTAAAGCTATCAGGCGTCTTTGTCTATCTCTATAGATTTTGATGCCCAATATATAAGCAGCTTCACCTAGGTCTTTCATTGAAAAACACTTGTTCAAATAACTCTTCACATCGTTAAGCATGTTGATGTCATTTCCGATAATCAATATGTCATCCACATACAGTATCAGAAACGTCACCGAGCTCCCACTCACTTTCTTGTAGATACAAGCTTCGTAGCAATTTGGAACAAATCCAAAGCTCTTGATCACTTGATCAAAACGAAGGTTCCAACTCCGAGATGCTTGCTTCAGTCCATAAATGGAACGCTGAAGTTTGCATACTTTATCAGCATCCTTAGGATCGACAAAACCTTCGGGTTGCATCATATACAACTCTTCATCAATGTTGCCATTGAGGAAATCAGTCTTGACATCCATCTGCCATATTTCATAATCATGAAACGCAACAATTGCTAATAAAATCCGAATGGACTTAAACATCGCTACGGGAGAGAAAGTCTCATCGTAGTCAACACCTTGAACTTGTCGAAAACCTTTTGCGACAAGCCGTGCTTTATAGACGGTAACATTACCATCCGCGTCCGTTTTCTTCTTGAAGATCCATTTGCACTCAACGGCCTTTCGGTCGCTAGGAGGGTCCACCAAAGTCCATACTTGGTTTTCGCTCATGGATCCCAATTCGGATTTCATGGCTTCTAGCCATTTCTCAGAGTCTGGGCTCATCATCGCTTCCTCATAGTTCGTAGGTTCACTGTCTTCTACTAACAAGATAGTCAAGACAGGGTTGTCGTACCACTCAGGAGGGGCACGCGACCTTGTCGACCTGCGACGTTCAGTAGCAGCATCGTCTGAAGCTTCATGATCCTTGTCATTAGCTTCCTCTATTGTTGGTGCAGGCGGCACTGGAACAATTTCAGGTGCTGCGCTACTCTCCAATTCAAGAGAAGGTTCAATAACCTCGTCTAGCTCTACTTTCCTCCCACTCACTTCTTTCGAGAGAAACTCCTTCTCAAGAAAGGAACCATTCTTTGCGACAAACACTTTGCCTTCGGTTCTGTGATAGAAGGTATACCCAATAGTTTCCTTAGGGTATCCTATGAAGACGCATTTCTCCGCTTTGGGTTCGAGCTTGTCCGGCATCAACTTCTTGATGTAAGCTTCGCATCCCCAAACTTTAAGAAACGACAACTTAGGTTTAGCACCAAACCACAGTTCATACGGTGTCGTCTCAACGGATTTAGATGGAGCCCTATTTAAAGTGAATGCAGCGGTTTCTAATGCATAACCCCAAAATGATAATGGCAAATCAGTAAGAGACATCATTGATCGGACCATATCTAATAGGGTTTGATTCCGGCGTTCAGACACACCATTGCGTTGTGGTGTTCCGGGTGGCGTGAGTTGTGAAACGATTCCACTTGATTTAAGATGCGTGAGAAAATCATAACTCAAATATTCGCCCCCACGATCGGATCGTAGAAACTTAATCTTTCTGTTACGATGGTTCTCCACTTCATTCTGAAATTCTTTGAACTTTTCAAATGTTTCAGATTTATGTTTCATTAAATAGATATACCCATATCTACTTAAGTCATCGGTAAAAGTGAGAAAATAGCGATATCCACCGCGCGTCGAAACACTCATCGGTCCGCATACATCGGTATGTATGATTTCCAACAAGTCCGTTGCTCGCTCCATCATACCGGAGAACGGGGTTTTGATCATCTTGCCCATGAGGCATGGTTCGCATGTGTCAAATGATTCAAAATCAAGAGACTCCAAAAGTCCATCAGAATGGAGTTTCTTCATGCGCTTTACACCAATATGACCTAGACGACAGTGCCACAAATAAGTAGTATTATCACTATCTACTTTGCATCTCTTAGCCTCAATGTTATGGATGTGTGTTTCATCCCTTTCGAGATTTAGAAGAAATAAACCATTTACAAGAGGTGCATGACCATAAAAGATGTTACTCATATAAATAGAACAACCATTATTCTCCGATTTAAATGAATAACCGTCTTGCAATAAACACGATCCGGAAATGATGTTCATGCTCAACGCAGGCACATAATAACACTTATTAAGGTTTAAAACTAATCCCGAAGGTAAAACTAAGGAGAGCGTGCCGACGGCCATCACATCAACTCTTGATCCGTTGCCAACGCGCATCGTCACCTCATCCCTCGCAAGCCGCCGTCTATTCCGTAGCTCCTGTTTCGAGTTACAAATATTAGCAACTGAACCGGTATCAAATACCCAGGCACTACAACGAGGGCTAGTAAGGAAAACATCAATAACATGTATATCAAATATACCTTTGATGGTGCCAGCCTTCTTGTCCGCTAAGTACTTCGGACAGTTGTGCTTCCAGTGACCCTTGTCCTTGCAATAGAAGCACTCAGTGTCCGGCTTGGGACCAGACCTGAGCTTCTTCTCAGCAGGGGCATTGCGCTTGCCGCCGCCCTTCTTGAAGGGCTTCTTTGCTCCCTTACCTTTCTTAAAGGAGGGCTTGTTGACCATCAACACATGATTATCCTTCTTGATGTCCACTTCCGCAGCCTTCAGCTTTGCGAAGAGCTCGGTGATCGTATCAGTGGAACCAATCTGATTATGAGTCACTACAAAACTTTTGTAGCTGGGAGGGAGTGATTGGAGAACCCTGCCAATCTTGAGCTCCTCTGGAATCGTGCATTCCAGTTGCTCAAGGCGTTGAGTGTAGCCCGACATCTTTATGGCGTGCTCACTAATGGAACTCCCTTCCTCCATCTTGCAGTTAAAGAACTTCTCAGAGATCTCATATCTCTCAGAACGGGCTTGAGTCTGAAACATGGTTTTCAGCTCCTCGAGAATCTCAAAGGGCCCGGGATAGGTTTCAAAACGATTTTGAAGCTCCGGTTCCATAGCAAACAACATGGTGCTCTTAATCACACCATAATCATCTTTGCGCGACTGATAGACAGCTTTCTCATCAGCCGGCGCAGTTGCAGCAGGGGGGTCACCTAACGCTTTACCATGGACATAGTCCTTTTGTCCGCCAGACAGAATGATTCTTATATTGCGGAACCAATTGGTGAAGTTAGACCCATTGTTTCTAAGCTTTTCCTTCTCAGCAAAAACGTTGAAGTTGAAGTTGGACTTGGCCATTGGATCTACAGTATTTGCAAGTACAATTTAGACTATGTTCATGATAATTAGTTCAACTTAATCAAATTACTAGATGAACTCCCACTAAATTCAACATCCCTCAAGTTGCTTAGTGAACACGATCCAAATTCACCACACCTGATCCGATCATCACGAGAAGAGATGTGGTTTCAATGGTGGACAACAAGGTGTCGATCATATCATTCATATGACTCATGCTTAACCTTTCGGTTCTTGTGTTCCGAGGCCATGTCTGTACATGCTAGGCTCGTCAAGCTAGACCCAAGTATTTCTGCGTGTGCAAAACTGGCTTGCACCCGTTGTATGTGAGCATAGAGTCTATAGCACCCGATCATCACGTGATGCTTGGACACGACGAACTTTCGCAACGGTGCATACTTGGGGAGAACACAGTTTTTATCTTGATCTTTAAGTGAGGAATCATCTTATAATGCTACCGTCGCGATCTAAGCATAATAAGATACATAAAGGGATAAACATCACATGCATATAACTTTATGTGACATGGTATAGCCAATCCTCGCGCAATGATCTCCATCTTGTGCGTTCCGGCATGATCTCCATCACTCCACCATGATTGCCTCCACCACGAATAGCAACTACAACTATTGCTAACTACTTAGCGATAAAGTAAAGCTATTACATGGCGTATAAGAAGTTGACTCGCAGGTCATACACAATTATAAAGACAACCATATGGCTCCTGCCGGTTGTGTACTCATCGACATGCAAGTCGTGAAACATTACAAAACATGATCATCGCATACATTATACACATCACATCTTGGGCCATACCACATCACAGAAAACACTCCCTGCAAAAACAAGTTAGACGCCTCTACTTTGTTGTTGCATGTTTTACGTGGCTTATGGGAGTAGATGCTAAGAACGATTCTTACCTACGAAAAGCCACAACGGTGATATTATGGTTGCCAAACTCCGGTGTTAATCCCATGACAACTATAGTGAGAGAAACTGACATCCACCAGCCGCATGTGTGGTACAAGCCACACGTCAAGTGCGGAGCCGGTCTCGCGAACGACGCCGCGTAAGGTTGGCCTGGACCGCTTCAATATCACTATCCCGCGTCATAAGAAGAACACAAACAAGCGGCTTGCAACAGAAAACATCAACGCCCGCAACAACCATGTTGCGTTCTACTCGTGAAACACATCTACGCATAGATCTAGCTCTGATACCACTGAAGGGTTTCGCGACATAGTAAATCAAAATTTTCTACGGATGCGAACAGAGGGAAAGCCAAGATCTAATCTAGGAGATGCAATCAACGAGAGAGATTGGATTAGATCTTCATACCCTTGAAGATTCGCACAGCGGAACGTTCGTCGGAACGTGGGTGATGTAGTCGTACTCGCTTCTCCTAATCGCGATCCGATCCGATCTAGCACCACAAGTGGCGGTGCCTCCGTGAGATGCACACGTGCATCACCCCGACGTCTCCTCCTTCCTCGGACCAGCAAGTATGGTGGAGAGATGGATTAGATCTACAACACGACGGCGTGGTGTATATGGTGGAGAATTTCTGCTGCAGGGCTTCGCCTACAAACAGTCGGGAGGAGGAGAGGAAGGTAGCAAGGCTGCTAGGGCTTGGAGGAAGGTTGTGTGTAGGGGGAGGGGGCGCACCACCCCTCTATATATAGAGGGGGGCGGCCAGCCCTTGCCCCTCCTCCAAGCCTATCTCTAGTTTAAACAATTTAAACTCTCCCTTATCTAGAAATCCTATCTCTAGTTTAAACGATTTAAACTCTCCCTTATCTAGAGATCCTATCTCTAGTTTAAACGAGTTTAAACTTATCTAGGATCGGCTGGGCACTATGGGGCCTTGTTCCCCTGGCCCAATGCGGCCAGTACACTCCCTCATAGGCCCATGCCCCCTCCCGGAAGGTGGGGCCATGTTGGTCCCCTTCCGGAAGGTTCTAGAAGCTTCCGGTACAATACCGATTAACCCGGAACAATTCCGAACTCCAAAAACTGCACTGCCTTATATGAATCTTATTCTCCGGACCATTCCGAAACCTCTCGTGATATCCCGGATCCCATCCGAGACTCCGAACAAAAATTCATAAACCAATTATCCAATCTATCCTAGCGTCAAGATACGTTAAGTGTGTGACCCTGCGGGTTCGAGAATATGCAGACATGATCTTCTATCAATAATCAACAGCGGGGTCTGGGCACCCATATTGACTCCCACACATTCATCGATGATCATATCGGATGAACCACGATGCCAGGATTCAATCAATCCCATATATATATTCCCTTCGTCTCGCGATATTTTACTTGCCCGAGATTCGATCGTCGGTACCGTCATACCTAGTTCAATCTCGTTCACAGCAAGTACTTTACTCGTTCCGTAATCCGATATCACTTTGTGATTAACTCCTTAACCACATGCTTGCAAGCGGTGTTAATATCGATTACCGAGTGGGCCCGAAGTATATCTCTCCGACTTGGGAGGGACAAATTCCATCTCGATACATACAACCCAACAGATACTTTCCGATCACCTGAGAGACACCTTTATGATCACCCTCTCATAGGATGACGTTTGATGACCTCAAAGCTTTCTTCCGGCACCAGGGAGTTGCATTATCTCATGGTCTAAGGAATACAATATTTGACATAGGAAAAGCTTCGCAAAGATGAACACGATGAAACGATCTAATTGCTTCGCTTAGTTTGGGTCTGTCCATCATATCATTCTCCCAATGATATGATCTCATTATCAATTGACAACTCATGTCTATGATTAGGAAACCTTAACCATCATTGATCAATGAGCTAGTCCATAGAGGCGTACTAGGGACACGGTGTTGTTCACAAACCACACAAGTATTAAAGTTTCGGCTTAATACAATTCTAGCATGGAATATAAACTTTATCATGAACAAGAATTATAATAATAACATCTTTATTATTGCCTCTAGGGCATAATTCCAACATAAGCCACATGCATATAATAATTATTACTCTCCACATAAGGATATTCATTCTTATTAATCGGAGTGGGAGCAAATTCAATAACATAGCTATCACTATTATTCTCATCACCATAGTCATCAAATATAGGAGGCTTATTGTAATCACAATTGATTTCCTCCTCAATAGTAGGTGGACTGAAAATATCATATTCATCATTGTAATCGTCATATATTGAAGGTTTGGTATCATCATAAGCAATAAAATAGCTATCTTCCAAAGCTGGGGAACTAAAAAGATCATTTTCATAAAAACTAGCTTCCCCAAGCTTAGACGTTTTCAGCATTAGCAATAATGATGTCCAAAGAATTTATACTAATAACATTGCTATTAGCATGCAAATAAAGCTCCATAGGTTTTTTAATTTTCTCTTCAAACACTTCATGTCCTAACTCAAGATAAATACTATAAAGCTCTCTAATTTTGTTGTTGTTTTCCATTAAGCCTAACTAGTGAAAACAAGAAACAAAAAAACAAAATTGTAGAATCTAAAGGAAATAACTTCGAGCACTCACAGCGAAGGATGTGAGTACCTTTTACCTTACCTCCCCGGCAACGAAGCCAGAAAATAGCTTGATGTCTACGCACTTCTATTCTTGTAGATAGTTGTTGTGCCTCCAAGTGCAGAGGTTTGTAGAATAGCAGCAAGTTTCCCTTAAGTGGGATTACCCAAGGTTTATCGAATTCAGAGAGGAAGTGGTCAAAGGTATTCCCTCTCAAGCAATCCTGCAATCAAGATACAAGAAGTCTCTTGTGTCCCCAACACACCCAATACACTTGTCAGGTGTATAGGTGCACTAGTTCGGCGAAGAGATAGTGAAATACAAGTGGTAACGGTTCCAGAAAAGAGCTTCTGACTTGTTGTTGACGTGACAAAAACTAAAGGAAAACTAAAATAAAGATGGAAGCAAGCAAACATGCAACAGATCTAGTTGTAAATGGTGTTTCGATGTTTAGAAACAAGGCCTAGGGATCATACTTTCACTAGTGAACACTCTCTCATATAAATATCTTATCTTCATGATACTACTCTTAAGTACTCTCCGGTTGGACACTCTAATCCATGGTAGGGCTATAACATCACTCCTCAAAGTCCGCATTCCCCAATCTAGATAATCCCACACTGTCACCTTGAGCGCTAGATGGTTCCAACAAACACCACAATTTCATAGAGAAAACCAACTCAAAATATACTCATGATAAATTTATATGTAACCTAGCTTAAGTGCCACACACGGTGTGCACACTGTCACTTTCACGCACGTGGGTAAAAACATAGATCTACTAAAGCACGATGAGTATTTATGTGGAGTCTAGCCTAAGTGCCACCATGGCGTGCACGCTGTCACTTTCACACGCATGGGGAGAGTAGAGATCTATTAAAGCACTTGAGTAGCAAGATAGATCTACTTGATTACAAAGCTCATGACCACACCAAGATCATGCATAGAGAGAGATGGACACATAGCTACCGGTGGAGCCCTTAGCCTCGAGGAAGAACTACTCCCTCCTCGTCATGGGAATTAGCAACGGTGATGGAGATGTGGTGGAGATCGATGGAGATGGCTCCGGGGGTACTTCCCCATCCCGACAGGGTGCCGAAACAGATATTTTCTGTCCTCTAAATCTCCCCTTCGGTGGCGGCGGCGCTACGGAGGTTTTCGTGGCTTTTTGGTCGACGATTTAGGGTTTCTGAGTCGGGAGCTTCTTATAGGCGAAGGAGGCAAGGTCGATGGATTTCCAAGGGGCCCACACCCCCTACGGGCGCGGCCAGGGTGGGACCTGCGCCCACCTAGGGTGTGGCCACCCTGGTGTCCTCCTCCGTCTCGTCTTCGATTTTCTGTATCGTTGAGGAAAAATATGAACTTTGGCTTTTGTGCCATCCAATTCCGATAATATTTATTTTTTATCTTTCTGAAACCAAAAATAGCAGAAAACAGGCAACTGACACTGTGGCATCTTGTCAATAGGTTAGTTCCAGAAAGTGTATAAAAATACCTCAAAGTGTAGATAAAACATAACCAAGTTGATACTAAACAAGCATGGAGCATAAAAAATTATAGATATGTTTACGACGTATCATGGCGAGGCAGAGAGGCTCAGGTGGCGAGGTGGAGGAGTAAAAATATAGTCTAGTGCCTGCGGTCGGCCATATTTAGGGGCCGCGGAGGGGCTGGACTAAAAAAATTCTCGCTACCGGCCGTTTGGGGATCGGTTCTGTGCGTCCCCAGTCTTTAGGGGCAGAAAAAGTCCTCTAAAGACCAAAAGGGGATCGGTTAGAGTTGCTCTACACTAGTAGAAAAAAGGGCTTTGGTTCGCATTCAATTCTTTCTCTAGTCCTGGGCGTGTCTTGGGTTGGGATTAGTGTGAGCATTAGTCCCGGTTCGTCCTGTTTTCAATGGCTAGGAGGCCGGGGAAGCTCTAGTCCCGGGTCGTTTCAGACCTTTTGTCTCGACTCGTGATACGCCCAGGACTAAAGGGGTATGAGCACGGGCAACACCGGGACTAAAGCAACACCCTCTAGTCCCGGTCTAAGACATCAACCGGGACTAAAAAATCTGGCAATTTTTTTGGCGGGTTCTGCCAGGGCACGAAAAAGGGGGAAAAATCCTGCCGCGGCAGGAGATTTCTGTCCAGCACCACCACTCCCCCCCCGAGATCACCTTTTCTAGTTTCAAAAGCATTCCACAAAATTATAAAATCCTTCAAACTGTAGTTATATTTAGTGATTTAGTTTTCACAAAAATTAACAAGCATGAATTTCGACATATTTTGCCAAAAAATGTCATGAAAACTTCAAATGGCTATAACTTTTGCGTACGATGTCAGAAAAAACATACAACCTATCAAAACATGCGGAAAAATTTCAAGTTCGATTTCAACCGCCTTAGGCCGTTTTGGATTCTGTTAGATATTAGAAATTCAAAAAGTAAAAAGTTATTTAAAGAATTATTTTTTAGCAAAAAAAATTATGCCATATTTGGATCCCTCACATTTTTTTGATAATAATGGATATATTATTTGTTGAATTTCGATTTACTGATTTAAATATATTATTTATGCCATATTGAAATGAATAAATGGCAAAAAATGAATAAAATATTATTTTAATTAGTTTTTAATTTTCATTGGAATAAAATATTTATTATTATTACTTATTTATTATTTTTTATTTAAATAGTTGTTTGTAGTTTCTAAAAATAAAGAGTGTGACATATTGATATGAGCTAATATGATTGATATGATAGTCTTGACAACAAAGTACACTATTCTTTGCGCAAGGACATTCTGATGGAGCAGAGAAGTTAAGCGTGCTCGGGTGGAATAGTGTTAGGATAGATGACCGACCGGAAAGTTTGATCACGAGTATAATTTGACCTAAGATTAAGTATAGTTAGTGTTAAATATGTTCCAAGTGAGGATTACCGAGTCAAACAATAAAAAGTTCAAGGAAAAATTCAAAAAAATCAAAAAATAAATTTGAATAAAATCTTTAGTCTCAGCCCGTATTACAACCCGGGACTAAAGGTCTTTCGTCCTCCTGCTCCGAAAAACGGCCACGTGGTGGCCTCTAGTCCCGGTCCGTAGCAAACCGAGACTAGAGATATGGGTCTTTAGTCCCGAATTCACAACGGGATTAAAGGTCCATTTTCTATTAGTGTTAAGATATAGGGAGGTTTGTAGTCCTCTAAATTATTAGGGTTGGGTTAGAGATGCTCTAAGCTGCTAACGAAGATTGATTACTTAATTTCATTTGCACTCGGTTTCTTTTCGTACTGTACCTGAAAGTCAAGATTCGAGTATATGGATGAATAGTACGTCTGATGTTATGTTAGTCTCCTTCAATAATGACATAAAGTACAGTACCCTACTCCGTACTTCTAATTTTCTCGTGATACTTCTCTTTTCTTTTCTCATGCCTGAAGAAATACAAAAAAAAAGTTTGCAAAATGTTCCAGCCATCCGTCGATGGTTCGATATTCCAATTCCAAGAGCTGGAAAAATGGTCGAGAGATCGAATTTCAATAAGACAGTCAGGATCGAATGAATGCGGCGCCTTTGCTTTGCTTGATTTGCAAGCCATGCATTTCATGCATTAGTGTCGGCTGGCAGCATCGGTTCCTCGTTTTTTCTTCACCTTTTCCACAAGTATATCTAATCACATCGTGCAGAACATGCAGATTTTGCTTTTGTGGGATTAAAGCCAAATCAACTGGAATAAAAACAAAAATTACTCTAGCTCGAAACAAGTTTTTGCATCGCTTTATAAATAAAGCAAATCGCTAAGGTTATAAAGGTTCAAGTGAAGGTACTAAAAAATAAATAAGTCTGCTAGAGCAACAACATAAATATTTCCAATTGGAAAGAAGGATACAACTCCCCTTGAAGATGGAGCTGAACTACTAGACGTCGTAGATATGTGGGGAGCCACCGAGTAAGATCACTAAGCATGACGTCTAGCTGGTTCCTGTCATGCCGCCTATATAACGGGTTCCACTATTGCAAGAAAGCCAAGGATTTAAATATAGAGTTAGAGGCATGTCGTAGAAAAATCCGCTCTATCACCATATTGTTTCTAATAGTCCATAAAAACAAGATCATAGCGGCAAACACTAATCAGAAGAGACGCCTCCTCCTTCCATAGTAGTGTTTTCCTGCGCTTCTAGAAACTTGCCAAGGTCTAGAGCCTATCACTCAGGCCCCAAAGCCTCTGAGACAAAGTTCCAAAGTAGTTGGGTAGTAGAACAAGATAAGAGGGTACAATAACTAGATTCTAGAACTATCCAAAGTGGCGCTTGCCATCGCTTGGCCCATGTCGCTTCAAGACCTCTAGCCAGTGGCAGACTAGAAACTACCGGAATCCTGGCGAGCGAGCTTCAGATGTGAAATTTTCAGACAAAATAGCTATAGAAATCTATGAAATGCAAGATTTGCACCGTCGGCAAGCCTAGGCGGCTGCCTCGGCTAGAGGGACGTTGGGTCCACTAGTTCCATCAGCCCTGAGGGAATATGATCTGTAAGCACCTGTCATGTAAGCACCTGTCAGACGATGATCTTGATCTTCAGCGGTATGAAGGCTTTCAAAGTGAACGGGTCCAAGTCAGAACCGATCCTCTAAAAAGAGCATGATAAGTGAAGCCTACCGAAAACTCCCCCAAAGGGAGAGGTGCCACGCTACACTATATGTGGCACGTGGGAGAGAGAGGAAGAGATTTGACCTCATCTCATTCCAAGATAAGGTCTCTTGAGGGCCAAAAGTTGCGTAGCCATGGCGACCAAAAGCATCGGGTCTGAGAAAATCGCGAACAGAGCTGGGAAGGTTCACGTAGAGGACTCCAATCGATCCAAAGATCTAGCCTTCTCTATCGCCTATGGAGAATAAGTCCCCTAAGCGGATCTCGTGTTTGATTGTATGGAGAGATATCCAAACGTAAGATCCCTCCCAACAATCACAAGCAAGAAGAGGATGAACTTGTAGGTACTTGGCTTTGATTAGCTGTATGCCAAATCTCGTCCTCATCACGAAGGATTCTCCACACCCATTGAAGCATGATGTCAACATTCACACACAGTGATAGCAGTATGCCTATGCCCCCGGGTCTTTGGCGGAGCAGATACCCTTCCGCTTAACCGTATAGTATTTCTAGTTCCTATTGTGTGCTTTCCAGAAGAAATGAGATAGTTCCCGGTCACATGAGCCGTGAACTCCTTCGGATAGAAGACACAACCCCATAATGTATATGGGAAGGCGGATAGAGAGACTGTTGCCTGTCAAAACCCACCGGCGAGCAGCGACGAGCAACACGAAGAGCCGGGAGGCTCCCAGAACTGCTGGTGGGCCCTGGTCCCTCGGGCAACGGCCCGCAAAACTCCGGCACACGTCTTGGCTCGGTTCAAGGGCGTGCCACCTGACCTATACCTGGTCAGGAAGGTGATGGATTGCTTCGATCAGTTTCCTGCATGGTAAACAAGTATACGTAAAATTCGAGCCGTGACCGGCTCCCAGGTTTCCCTGTGAATCGGCTCCTGGAGCCGATTGTCCCATGGTTCTGCATTAGATCTATGATAACATGGGGTTTTGCTTCATCAATACAAGTTAAATCGATCTACGACAGTTTAACGTTTTCACCACGTAATTGGAACGTCCTACACGTAATTGAGCCTGGTAGATACAAAAGATAATGGAAAACTAACCCTAGAGAAGGCCTAACAACCGACGTAAAGTCAATTCCCGGAACAACTCCTCTCGAATTGGCAAACCATATCCTCACGTACTACTGGATCGTTCAACCCGTTTGCAAGGCCTGACTACGTGGATATCAAATTAAACCTTGGAAGACAAGGCAAAACTATAACAGATCTAATCAACTGAATAAAGATCAAGCAAGATGCTACCCTTACACCCGGGAAAAGGTGTAAAGGTAGCGAGGTAACTAGAGGTAGCATATCTAAACAATCATAGCGAAAAGTACCGATGCTAACCTAAACAAATCTATGATAAAAGTATTACTCGCCATCAACAAGGCTTCGGTACGAGTAACACCAAACAACGCATAAGCAGATACTGCCTAGATCGCAAGGCAGCATGACACTTACCCGAAAGAAACCCTAGAAACAAGGGGTGGCGATGCGCCGAGATTGTGTTTGTTGTGAACGTGATTGTCCTCTTTTTCTCAATAACCTTAGGTACATATTTATAGTCCGGAGACTTTCTATCTTTGGAATAACCCTACAACTCTATCTCTTACTTAAACCGAAACGGAACTTACTACAATATACAGATACACGGGCAATTTAGCCCAAATCCACGCACAAGGCCGATTTAACAACACGTTTTATATATGTATCTTCCAAGCCCATCTTGATTACGGCCCATCTCCTCCTTTGGCCAAAATATGGTGATAACACATGCCCCCCTGGTTTTGGCAATAATAATTCCAAAACCACTCTGTTGATGTTTTTTCTTCCCCCTTTTTTTTATATATCGGGTTACGCGTTGCAGAGCAGAATCGTCACGCCACCCCCTCATCATGATGCCCTGTCTTCTCAACTTCTCCGCAGTGCATGATTTGACAATTTTGGCACCGCATTCTGGGAAACCGCTATGGCATTGAACCACCTCCCACTATTCCCCTTATTTAAATTCATCTGAGCAGTTTGCAGCCCCATCTTCCTCCAGTAGCCAAAAAACCCTCTTCCTCCGCCGAAAAAACCCTCTTCCTCTGCCATGGCCTCCTCTTCTTCCGCCCTTTCCTCCCAATCTTCCAACACGATTAGCGACCGGGAGCCGACGCCGGAGCACCCGCCAACGGCGGCGTACGAGACTCTCGCCCCACAATGGTGGGACGAGAGGGATTGGAACTTCGCCGCCTGGTCAGAGGACGACGAGTCCCTGACCGACGGCGAGGAGGGCCTGCAGTTCCTTGTCGACGGGGAACTGGAGGCGGAGAGCACCGACGACGCCTGGTCTTGGGATGGCGTCGAATCCTCCGACGAGGAGGAGGAAGCGGAGGAGAACACCTCCTCCGACGAGTATCCGCCGGTGAAGCGCTTCCGCGCCGGGTCCAGCGAGGACACCGAAGACGACGACGAGGACGAGGAGGCCCCTGCTGGCATCTTCAGCAGCAGCAGCGAAGACGACACCGGCAGCAGCGCTGATGACAGCGAACAAGACGACGGCGAAGACAGCGGCGACGACACCGGCCTCTAGATTAGGAACTAGTAGTAGTAGTACTAGTAGTAGATTTCCTTTTGTAAGCAATCAGCTCCATTGTAAACAATCGTCTTTTGAATGAACAAAGATTGCTTTTTTCAACTCGAAGATTGCTTTTCCAACTCAATCTTGCCGATAGTCAAAATAGGTCGATGTTCCAGAAGCCGACAGTAATGTATCGGCTTTCACCATGCTACGCTCATACAGTCAACCAAGTCACAGCCCAAAGAGCCGATGGTAAAACATCGGCTTTCCCAAAAACGTTGACAAGGTCAAATTTGGTCGCATACTTAGACAAATCTGAGAGGCCACTTTCCAGTTTCAAATGGTAGCCTGCGACCCTCTTCAAACAAGGGCGACCCAGATCTCCAATTGCTCACCGACCAGATCGATCTCACAGCGACAAGAACCCTCGATCCCCAATTGCATAGATCCATCTCCGCCGGCAAACTAGATGGCGGAATTGTCCAACACCAACCCAGCGGTCTCTGGTCTGAAGGTACGCCTACTTCTCGCAGTCTGAACACGATGTTAGAATTAATGGCAAACACCTGAATTAATGCTTTATTCCACCATTAAATTTTTTTAGGTTTCAGACATTCTGCTGCCGCATCCTTCTCTCCCAAATTCTCTCTGTCTTGGCCCCCGTACAGAATCTAGTCCTGCCCATCTGATCTCTTGCGAAGCAAAAAGAATCCCCTTCGTAAGCCAAGACCTAGATTTGAACTCTTGGGCCGACTGCTTGCGAGCCTGGCCTAATCCCCCTGAACATTGGGTCTCTTGGTTCAGCAGGGTAGCTAGAGCTTACCAATCCCAATGGGAAACCACGGGAATAGCCGATGCCTTGCATTTGTCATTGTCTCCCCTTGAAAAACACAAAAATCTTCTAAAAACCATCGGCTATTTCTGGTCCGATGCTCTGAACTGCTTTATGTTCGGTCATGGCCCCATGACACCAACTCTGTTAGACGTGGTGATGATTACTGGTTTGGATGTTACATCACCCAGCCCCTCTGCTTTTAAGCTGACCAAGGTCCCCTACAAGCTGTCTTCCAAAACAGACTGCACGAACTGGGGTGCCTACCTCCAACGCCATATGAAAACTAAAGGCCCTGTCACAGAGAAAGAACACACAGCCTTTCTCAACTTCTGGCTGGAACATTTCATATTCTGTGGCCCTTCCCTTGCTCCAACCAAGAATTATCTCTCTTTGGCCTACGAGCTTGCCAAAGGCACTCAACTTGGCATCGGCAAACTGTTCCTTGGAGAGGTCTATCGATATCTCCAATTGATGTCTGTCAAACTGTTCTCTGGCATAGCAGTCAAAACAGGAGGTCCTTGGTGGTTCATTCAGCTATGGGCTGAGCTGTATTTTCAAAACCACGTCCCAAACTTCCCCCTTTTGGCGAGTTGCACCTTTCCAGATGTCAAAGGGAAGCAGATCCGATGCACCAGCTACGGCCAAGCTTTGTATAGACTGCCCGGTAGTAAACTGATCCCTCAGGAAGCATCCAAGTGGTTCAGCACTTTCTTTCAAGGTCTGGACAATCCTATCTTCTTTCCTTACATGGAGGAATCGGGACATTTTGAAAATCCAATCTCCTTCAGTCTAGACAACTTTGCCGATGACACCAGCACTTGGCAGCTGTTTTCCACTGTGATCCGTCCCTGCTTCCTTCCAGTTGGCATGAGCACATCCAACAGAATAATCAAGCCTGGATACGAATTCTACCAGCCGGTCGTAGTAGCTCGGCAATTTGGCCTTGGACAAGTACCTCCCCATTTCTTTCTCCATCATCTTACAGAGAGCAGAGCCGACCTGCCCGATCCTCTCACCAGTCAAAGGTGTTATTCCTTCTTCGATGCTCTGACCATCCCAATTCCTAACGACCTCACCTTCGCTTCATCAACCGATGGCTTTGAAAACTGGTGGTCGATGTGGAAGACTCATGCCTTCAGGAGAGCTCTGGGACCGTTGCTGAAACAGCTCGATGCTGAATATGATATCCCCGTAGAACAGGTACCATTACTTGTAAAATTTCTTGAGGCATATCACAAATGATTCTTCTAATAATCCGCTCTGTCTCCTTGCAGCAACAAGATGGTCCTGAACCTAGACACGGTGATGGCTCCCCTTTCGAATTCTTCCCACCAGCTCCAGTGGTCCTTTTCTACAAAAACTCGCCACCTTTGAAAAAGGTCGTGATGCAGAACCAGCCGATATCACCACAATCGGCTTCTAAGAACCAAGTAACTTCAAGGTCAGCTGCCCCTCGAGTTCCAACTAAAACAAGAACGGTGGTGAAGAAGGTAGCTGCCAGGAAGACTTTGAGGCGCCGGAGCCCTTCTCCAGGAAGTTTGCATGTACGCTGATCCATGCCTTGGTTGATCTCTCTCATTCTTTCATTCTTGCAGACATGCTCGTGCTTACTAGCTCTCCTTCTCTTGCAGGCTTCCGTCGAAGACACCTCCCATGAGGACACACAACCCAATCGAGGAGAATCGAGCCCAACAGACTCTGAGAGGACCACCACACCAAACCAGCCAGATTTGCCACCATCGGCTCCCAGGAAAAGGCCGGTTCCTGAACCTACTGCCCCTCGAGCATCAGTCGAGGCGGGGCCACCTGTGAGCCCCAAGCGGGCTCGCAAGGGACTGCAAACTTCTTCGTCGAGCCAAGAGGTTTCGAAAGTCATCACCCTTCATGCTCTTACCACTTGTTTCTTCATATGCCGATTCATCACCATTTGCATCGGCTAAGCACCTTTCATGCAGACGACCGACGCTTCTAGTGGGAAGGCCGGGGCCGTGCCGATGCCTTTAGCCAAGCCGGACCTAGCAATCCCCGAAGGTGCAGATGAAACGGCTACCACTTTGGCCAAGCCCTCAGCAACCACACACAAGCCGATTGTCTCGCCATCTGCTATCCCCTCGATCTTAGGAGAGGTACGTTAGCTTCTTTCGGCTCATCCTTACATGTTGGACGCATACTGACGCCTTTTCGGGCTGCCAGGGTTGTGATATTTCAGGCTTGCTGACGTTCGATCCTGAATCCATCGAACCAACTCCCTCTGTTGCCAACGATGAACCACGAGCCAGGGCTGTTCTACCTCAATTCCAGCGTCTTAAAGCCTTGCTGTCCTCCCCGATCGATGAGTTGATCGAGGGTTCTGAGGAGGTGAAGAGCGTTCTTGCCGAAATCAAGGACCAACTCCCAGTAGCATTGCAGGTGAAGCTTTGGCCAGTTGTAACTCTGTCTTTCTACGGGTCAAGGGTGAAGTTGGCTCGTGAGAGGATTAATCTGCGCCGCGCCCAACTCCCGCTGAAGGCCGATATTGCAGACAGATGTCAGCAGCTCAACGAGAAAAAGGCGTCTCTGGATGCCAAAACTGACACCTCTGTCAGTACCGCCGAGCTTGCATCCTTGAAAAAGGAGTTGGAGGATCTTGAAGAGAAGGTCCGGGCGACTAAACAGCTCATTCGTGACAAGGAAGCATACATCGCCCGCTCCCAAGATGAAGCAGAAGGCCTCAAAGCTCAACTGAAGACCGATCTGGCAGAAATACGTGCCCTGAACAAGCAGCTAGTGACGGGCAAGGACGAAGATGACGAAGCCGAGATCGCCGAGGTGGATCGTGTCCGTGCTGACGCCCTCCACGCATTCGAGGCATTCCTTCAGTAGCTCGTTCATGTAAACTGGCCCCTGCTTGTAACAGTTTGAACCTCTAGAGTCGATGACTGTGCATCGGCTTTATTTGGCCGATTTCATGTATCGGCCCCCACATTTCACTGTCCATCATCCCACATGCTTGGGAAATATTTCTTGAGATGTTGACCGTTGACAGCCACTGGGAATTTCACGCCGTCCAGCTCCTCAAGCATGTACGCGTTCCCTCTTAAAACTTGATCGACCCTGTATGGCCCGTGCCAATTTGGAGACCATTTACCATATGCTGCATCCTTAGTCCCCAATGGCAATACAGCTTCCCACACCAGATCGCCAACGTGGAACTCCTTTGGTCTCACCTTCTTATTATATGCACGAGCTACCTTGGCCTTGTTCTCTTTGATTTTCTCAAGCGACCACAGCCTGAGCTCAGTTAAATCCTCAACAATGTCACTCATCAGGGTCGCATATTCTTTAGTTGTTAGATCGTTCTGAAAAGTGACACGTCTCGATCCAGCCGTAATTTCCCAGGGCAACACGGCCTCTTGTCCATAGACTAGATGATATGGCGAGGTTTTTATCGCTCCATGACATGACATGCGATAAGCCCATAAAGCTTCTGACAAAACCTCATGCCACCTCCTAGGGTGCTCATCGACTTTCCTCTTGATCAGCTTGATAAGGCTCTGGTTGGACGCTTCAGCTTGCCCATTTGCTTGAGCATAGTATGGAGATGATCAGATCAGCTTGATTCCCGTGTCCTCATAGAATTTTCTAAACTCATGAGAAATGAAGACCGAACCTCCATCGGTCGTGATAGTTTGGGGGATCCCGAATCTATGAATGACGTGTTCTTTCACAAAATTGATGACATCCTTCGAGTTCACTGACTTCATAGGGACGGCTTCCACCCATTTAGTGAAATAATCCGTAATGGCCAAAATCCACATGTGGCCTTTGCTTGATGGAGGATTGATCTTGCCGATCATATCCATGCCCCAACCTCGGAATGGCCAAGGCTTGATGATGGGGTTCATTGCTGACGCGGGTACCATCTGAATTTTTCCAAATTTCTAACATGCTTGACACCCTTTGTAGTACTTGAAACAGTCCTCAAGCATGGTGGGCCAATAAAACCCTGATCGCCTGATCAACCATTTCATCTTGTGAGCCGATTGGTGAGTTCCACAGGCGCCTTCGTGTACCTCGTGTAGGAGCCGTTTGGCCTCGGTTGGCCCCAGACATTTGAGCAGTAACCCCTCCAGAGTCCTGTAAAACATGTCGTCCCCAATAAGCACATACTTCATGGCCTTGTACCTTATCCGTTTAGGTGCCCCCCGAGCCGAATCCTTCAAGTAATTGAAGATATCGGCTCTCCAGTCGTTGGCCTCCAGGAACTGTACCTGAACATCAGCTCCCTCTGCTACGTCCTTGTAGCCTGAAGCCATTTGTGCAAGATCATTCGCCTCGGTATTCTGCGATCGCGGGATCCAGGTGAAGTTTATGTACTGGAACTGTGCCATCAGCTCACGGCATTGCAGCCATAATGGGAAGAGCGACTCGCTCTCACACTTGTATTCCTCCGTGAGTTGGGAAATCACCAACTTGGAGTCTCCAAAAATTTCCACTGCTTCTGCTCCAGCTTCGATGAGCAACTCCATTCCCTTGCGTATCGCCTCATACTCAGCGACGTTGTTGGTGCGAGGGGTAGATAACCTGATGGAGAAGGAAAATGTTGCCCCCCGGGGCGACACGAGTAGAATGCCGATGCCGCAACCATCGTCACAAACCGATCCATCGAAAAACATAGCCCACGCTCGTATAGACAGCGCTGCTATATCGGTGCTGATTCTTTCGGCAATAAGGTCGGCCAACGCCTGACCCTTAACCGCTTTCGCGGGTTGATACCGGATGTCAAATTCCAATAATGCAAACATCCATTTTCCCAGTCGGCCTTTCAACATAGGATCCGACAGCATATGTTTTATGACATCTGACTTGCAGATAATGATAATCTCCGCTGAGAGCAAGATGTGGCGTAGCTTGGTGCAGGTGAAAAACAGGCAGAGGCACAACTTATTGATCTCAGGATACCTTGTCTCTGCATCCAGCATCCTTCTGCTGATATAAAATACAACTCGCTCCAGACCATCATAAATTTGCACCACCACTGAGGCGATGGACGTGTCAGCTACTGACAAGTAAATGTAGAACGACCTATCCGGCTGGGGCGGAACTAACACTGGCGGCTTCGTTAGATATTCTTTAATCTCGTCGAAGGCTCGTTGTTGTTCTGTCCCCCAGCGGAACTCCTCATCAGATTTAATTTTCACCAGTCCCATGAACGGCTCTATTCTTCCTGACAGATTGGAGATGAATCTTCTGACGAAGTTGATCTTGCCGATGAGAGACTGCAGTTCTTTCTTTGTGGTGGGTGGCTTCATAGTTCGCACTGCCTCCTGACTTTTCAGGCCGATCTCAATTCCGCGTTCGTGGACCAAGAAACCCAGGAACTGACCGGCCGTCACACCGAAGGCACACTTCTTTGGATTCATCCGTAGCCCGAATTTTCTTGTTCGGTCCAGGACGCGTTGCAGATCGTCCAAGTGTCCTTGTACTGAAGCAGACTTGACCACCACGTCATCGATGTAAATTTCCACCAGCTTGCTGATCAGATCATGGAAAATGTAATTCATGGCTCTTTGGTATGTGGCATCGGCATTCTTCAGTCCAAACGTCATGACTACATATTCAAACAACCCCACCGAACCTGGGACCCTGAATGCAGTCTTGTGTATATCTTCCGGAGCCATAAAAATTTGGTTGTAACCGGCGTTGCCATCCATGAAGCTCAAGATCTTATGACCAGCCGCCGCGTTGATCAACGTCTCTGCTATCGGCATCGGATACTCATCCTTTGGAGTAGCTCTATTGAGATCCCGAAAATCTATGGCAACACGCCAGCGGCCATCCTTTTTCTCTACAGGTACGATACTAGAAATCCACTCAGCATACCTGCATGGCCTGATTAACTTGGCTGTCAACATTTTCTCGACCTCTTTCTTGACTTCTTCCAAAATTTCGGCCTTCATCTGTCGTGCTCGCTGCTGGAATGGCCGAAATCCTTTTTTAAACGGGAGTCGATGCTCAATGATGCTCCTGTCTAACCCGGGCATCTCTGTATAGTCCCAGGCGAAGCAGTCTGGATATTCTTTCAACAGAGCTATCATCGGACCCCGCAGATTCGGATCTAACTTCTTGCTGATAAATGTTGGTCGTGGCTTATCCCTAGGACCGATGTCGATCTCCTCTAGCTCATCAGCGGATGTAAACCCATACCCTAGCTTCCCGTCACCTGCTAAATCGATGCCAAACACGGGGCAAACAGTTGGTGAGGATGACAAAGATAATTTGGGCCGATTGCCGGAATCGGCCCCCTTTTCGATTGCATTAATCAAGGAAGGTTTACAACTTATTTGTGCTCTACAATGGCAGGGAATCTCCCTACTACGACTGCATGACCCGCTTGTCGTAAGATTACTGCTTTTTATTTTTTGTGGCCGATCGCAGGGATCGGCCATACCACGTACGATCGTGGACTTTGCTACTCTGTCAGGCCAGTAGATAAGACCAGCCTCACCCCGTTTTTTGTAGCTTCAATGCGCTCACAGCCGTCTAGACTGATCCCAGAGATCGGCTCTTGGTCTTCTGCTTCCCAGATGTTCGTGCCAGCTATGGAGATCTCGATCGAATCATCTGCATGAATGACCTCCACTTCGTCTCCATCCCACTGTATTAGGCACTGGTGCATCGTGGATGGAATGCAGCAGTTAGCGTGAATCCAATCTCTCCCTAGCAAGACAGCGTAGGTGCTTTTGCTGTCCACGACGAAGAATGACGTAGGGATGGTTTTTCTGCCCACGGTCAGATCCACGTTCAGTACGCCTTGCGTTTCTGAAGTTTGGCCGTTGAAGTCGCTTAACGTGACGTTGGTTTTGATCAGATCTACAGTGGAGCGTCCCAAACGCCGTAGCATGGAGTATGGCATTATATTGACCGCCGCTCCGGTGTCAACCAACATCTTGCTGACGGGCTGCCCATTGATGTAACCTCGCAGGTACAGGGCTTTCAGATGTTTGTAGCCCTTCTCACGTGGCTTTTCAAAGATAACCGGCCGTGGGCCGCAGTCAAACTGTGCCACTGGTAGCTCGTTGGTTCTTGGAGCGCAAAACTCTGACGGAAGTATGAACACCATGTTTGTGCCAGCCGATGTCTTCGCATCGGCTTTTACCGGTTTGGGGCGCCACTCTTTCCTTTTCGGGCGATCTTCCGTTTCCAAGGTCTGTCGAATTTTAACGGCCAGATCGGGCCGTGCTTTCCTTAAAGCGTGGAGGTACTGCGCTTCGGCTTCCTCCAAGTTACGCAGCCGCTGAACTCTACGCTTTTGGGTGTGTCTGAGTCCATCGGGACACCACCTTGGACGGTGATATCTGTCTTCTTCTTTGTCATCCATTGGCTCCTCGAGATCTTTTGCTCGAGCGGACTCCCTGTGTCGGCTCTGAGGTGGGAGAGGCCCTAGACGCTTGAATACTGAAACTGGCCCCGTGTCCTCCTTCTGCTGTCCACATTCCGGGCAGTTATCGATTGTAGGCAATCGGCTCCTTCCCGCATCCCAGCAATACTTGAAGAAAGGACAATCCCAATGTTTGTCTACGCCTTCCTTTTCTTTTGACGTTCCCCTAGCGAGGTGCTCATATCCTTCATCGTCTCTATCGCGCCGGCGACGTCGGTCATACTGACGCTCATACTTGTTAAGGAGATGCGTGGAGTGTGGCTTCTGATATCGCACGCTTCTCACCTGCTCCTCAGTTAAATATAGCCTGTCATCGTACCGGGGCCGGTCACGTGGACCGGCCTCCTCTCTTTCCTTGCCCCGAGAGCGACCGTCTTCCTCCTTATGTGTGCCATGGTGGTACACAGGTCCTGCCATATTAACATCGAACGAGAAATCCAACTGACGCCTCGTGGAGTGGCTGTGTTCTACCATGTTGACGCCGGGAAATGGGTTTGTGTCTACTTTCATGGCGAATTGCCCCAGGATCAGACGGCCCTGTTCTATCGCCGTTTGGATCTGGCGACGTAGCTCTTTGCAGTCATTGGTGGTGTGGGTGAACGAGTGATGCCACTTGCAGTATGGTCTCCCGTTCATCTCCTGAGCCGTAGGGATTTTGTGGCCTTCGGGTAACTTCAGCTGCTTTTCCTTCAATAGTAAATCGAATATCTGCTCAGCTTTGCTCACATCGAAGTCGAACCCTTTTGCAGGCCCCTGCTGCTTTACCCATTTACAGGATACAAGATCTGCCCCCCGAGCCCATTCAGCCACGGCCACCTCCTGGTCTTGTGTAGGATCCTCTTCTTCTGTATCGACCAGGCCTATCAGACGTTTGAACTTGTCTTGGTACAACTCAGGGTGGCGCTGTTCATACATGGTCAGCTTCTGGGCCATGTGCGCCAATGAGTTGTACTCTACTTGGAAAGCCAGATCCTTGATAGGTGCTGAGAGACCCAACACTGCCAGCTCGGCTGCTTCTTTCTCAGTTAAACGAGCCAAATAACATCGGTTCTTGACAGTCCTGAAACGCTGGATGTACTCGGCTACCGTCTCTCCCCGCTTTTGCCGCACCTGTGCAGGTCTGCAATGCCAGCCTCGGTAGCTTCTGAATGATACTGAATGTGGAACTGCTCTTCCAGTTGCTTCCAGGTCTGGATCGAATCAGGTGGCAGCGAGGTGTACCACCCAAAAGCTGGTCCTGTCAGAGATTGCGCAAATAACCTTACGCGCAACTGATCCGATGCTGAAATCATGCCTAACTGTGCCAGGTATCGGCTCACGTGCTCGATCGAGCTCGACCCTTCTGATCCGCTAAACCTTGAGAACTCAGGGAGCCGATACTTGGGCGGCAGCGGAATCAGATCAAACTCGTTGGGGTACGGCTTGGAATAGCCGATTGTCCTTCTCTTCGGCACGAAGCCGAACTGGTCTCTCAAGATGGTACGGATTTGTTCCACTGTTTGAGCTGCAGGGGCTAAATTATCATGACTCGTTCCGGTGGCATACTTGGCTAGCCACGCCTGTTTGTCAGCGTCCATCCCAGACACCCCTGCTCCAGAAATACCTACTCCCGAAGCCCCTGCTCCAGGAACTCCTGCCGCAGAAATCCCTGCGGTTGCAATCTGGTTCGTGCGCGTTAGGTTATTGCAGTCCGGCACGTAGGTGCACACATATCCATGTGGAATTTCTTTAGGTGGTTCAAACAGGAACTGGCAATCGCCTGGGTCACCTCCGACCTTGTAGACGACGTACGTCGCTGCCCCTGGTGGCTCCGGAGCTGCAAGTGTGAATGGAAGCTGTGGCCTGGTCTGGAGCGGTCTTTCTCCTTGGTGAGTCCCTAGAGTAGGCCCCGACGGAGAGTACTGATGTTTCATGATCTCCTGAACTACGCGAACTGCGATCCGCTCGAAAGCGTTCACCAGGCTCTCAGAATGGCGGTGAAGAGAATGAGCCACCATGTAGTTGACTTCCTGTCGCAGAGCTCTGGTGCGCTCCTCTGAAGGAACAGACAGATCCACCTCATCAAGAGCACCTTCGGGTGAGAACCCTTTCCACCTGATGCCATGCTTACGAGTCCTCTCAAAAGAGCCGATGAGATCGGCTTCAAAGAGAGCTTTGATATCATCATACTTCGCCTTGTGCTCCTCAGGCAGATCGTCGTACGTGACCGGTCTGTCCCCCATCTCAGCGTCGGATGTTGATGCAGATGCTGTTGAAGGTCCCACCGGGCGTGCCAGAATGTGTTGCCTGTCAAAACCCACCGGCGAGCAGCGACGAGCAACACGAAGAGCCGGGAGGCTCCCAGAACTGCTGGTGGGCCCTGGTCCCTCGGGCAACGGCCCGCAAAACTCTGGCACACGTCCTGGCTCGGTTCAAGGGCGTGCCACCTGACCTATACCTGGTCAGGAAGGTGATGGATTGCTTCGATCAGTTTCCTGCATGGTAAACAAGTATACGTAAAATTCGAGCCGTGACCGGCTCCCAGGTTTCCCTGTGAATCGGCTCCTGGAGCCGATTGTCCCATGGTTCTGCATTAGATCTATGATAACATGGGGTTTTGCTTCATCAATACAAGTTAAATCGATCTACGACAGTTTAACGTTTTCACCACGTAATTGGAACGTCCTACACGTAATTGAGCCTGGTAGATACAAAAGATAATGGAAAACTAACCCTAGAGAAGGCCTAACAACCGACGTAAAGTCAATTCCCGGAACAACTCCTCTCGAATTGGCAAACCATATCCTCACGTACTACTGGATCGTTCAACCCGTTTGCAAGGCCTGACTACGTGGATATCAAACTAAACCTTGGAAGACAAGGCAAAACTATAACAGATCAAATCAACTGAATAAAGATCAAGCAAGATGCTACCCTTACACCCGGGGAAAGGTGTAAAGGTAGCGAGGTAACTAGAGGTAGCATATCTAAACAATCATAGCGAAAAGTACCGATGCTAACCTAAACAAATCTATGATAAAAGTATTACTCGCCATCAACAAGACTTTAGTACGAGTAACACCAAACAACGCATAAGCAGATACTGCCTAGATCGCAAGATGCGATCTAGGCAGCATGACACTTACCCGAAAGAAACCCTAGAAACAAGGGGTGGCGATGCGCCGAGATTGTGTTTGTTGTGAACGTGATTGTCCTCTTTTTCTCAATAACCTTAGGTACATATTTATAGTCCGGAGACTTTCTATCTTTGGAATAACCCTACAACTCTATCTCTTACTTAAACCGAAACGGAACTTACTATAATATACAGATACACGGGCAATTTAGCCCAAATCCACGCACAAGGCCGATTCAACAACACGTTGCATATATGTATCTTCCAAGCCCATCTTGATTACGGCCCATCTCCTCCTTTGGCCAAAATATGGTGATAACAGAGACAAGCATCAATTAGGATCGACTTACTACCCTTGGAGGTGAACCTCCTGTGCCAAGGATCTGCCTTAGATTTGGTCCACCCTACTAGTTGGCACAAATCCTTGATCGGAATCTCAAGGAGAGGTATCCCTAAGTAATCAATCAGGAAAGAGGATAACTATCTAGATAGAATTATTAGTATTATAAAAGCAACAAGCAAAACGAAAAACAAAAACAAAACACACCCAGGAGGACACAAAATTTTAATGTAGAAAAATCTCTCCAAAAAAAGAGAAAAAACCATGCACACTAGCCAACGAAACTTCACTATATAGGAACTGTTTAGACAATGTAGGAGATTTTTCTTAGATACAACTTATACCGATCGGCGGCTTATATGAGATATATATAACGGTGAAAACGTAGGTAATCAATGATCCATACCATGGGGTTGTCCCCCGAGCCCCCAGGTGTCATGCAGTGACGGGTCTTGCTCCGCTCATTGAAAGTTAGCTCCTTTACAATTTTGAATCAAACTTCAATAATTAATTGTTGGGTATAATATTTTTTTTGCGCTCGTGATCGTGTAATATTTCTTTGAAGAGGATGATGATAGCATTTCATCGATCTACTTGCATATGAACACGTGCTAATTTTTCTCTTGGGTTTTCAGCTTCTTTACGATGATCTTTGGTTGTCATACTACAGGTGTTGAGATACCATTTTGATTGGGTAAAATATTGCCACTGGAAAGATGCCTGACCGATTGCATCAACGATTTGACGCAGGAGCATAAAAATCACGGCGCAATATATAGAGAATTTCGTTCGAGGGTTAATGCCGGGCGGATCGAGCCGATGGTTATTTTGTCGCCCATGTGTTAAATCTGGCCCTTATGTCACAATATCGCACTCATGGATAAATTATTAGGGATATGATTCCGTGGAGAAATCGGGACAAGACTGATCAGAAATTGGTTTGGCGTCACGTTGCTGACGATCATGGATGAGAAATGGTTGGAATATGGTGAGCTCGTTTTCTGCCGCTGTGGCGTGTGGATAACTAAACCGGTTTTTGGTAGAGAGACAAGGTACGTGTGTAAAAGGAAAAAAAAAATCTTCTTTTCCAGCATAGTCAAATTGGCACTAAAAACAAATCTGTGCCTAGGACCCACATAAAAGTGGTTTTTCTTTCTATTCCCCCCTCTTCTTCTTTTTCCCCAGCCCGTCCTCCCAATTCAGCCCACTACTCAGCCACGCCGACCGCACCTCCATCTGCCCCGCACAACACTAATGTTGCCGCCCACTGTCCCAGAATCTACCTTGTCTCAATGTCGTGCGACGAGCACGATGATCACGATGGCTACCAAGTTGTGGTCCCCTCCCCCACCCTCAACCCCCTCCCTACCATTTAATTTCTTGAACCAGAATGCAATACCCCGACCACTCTTGGGGTCAGGTTATTTCTTGATGAGCTTTCAGAAAAGAGGAAACATCGTGTTAGCATGAGTAGCATATTAATGAAATGCAAAGAACCAGAAGCCACCCGCGATGCTCTTCAGACTTTGTTTCATCGATCCTCTCGTTGCCTTTAGCCGACCCCATGAGCCAAGACCACCTGTCCCGAATACGGCGAGACGACGCGACCTCGGCATTATCACCAGTGAGCTCGTCTGTGCTACAAACCAGGATGGGGTGAAAGCACCTCATAGGGCACAATGCGCCTTCAGAGTGGAGAGAGAGAGAGAGAGAGAGGGTGGGTGGGTGGGTGAGGCAGTGACAGGTGCTAAAATTTAGCATGGCTTGTTGTGGGTCCCGTTTTTGTTTTACATGGGTGGAAATTTTTTGGGTCCCTACACAAGAAACATCCATATGAGACCACAAATGGTTTTTATTAAAGGTATTATTGGTCAAAATATGTAAAAACAATTATTGGGCAGTGGACCAAAATTTGTCAACATTGGTAGAGATAATTTAGGCTAACATTTTCCAAGTTACTTCTTTAATGGTTTGGGTGGCACTTCAAGTGTCGGCTGCCCGACGATCCGTCGGTGGAAATTTCACTTCTATTGATATGTTCATAGTATCGGTGTAGACGTTGTTGCTAGTGTAGGTGGCCCATTAGGGTTAGATGTCACTTTCAGTGAAGGCACCTTATTAGCACCCTTTGCTAGAAGTTGTTACAGCAAATGCCTAATGGAACCTAGGTCAGTGGCAGTAGCATCATTGTGTAACCCATGTCGTTAGTGAAAGTCGATGTGGAGATGGTTTTCTGGTAGAGATAACACAAATATATAATGAAGTGAGTCTACCTTACTTGGTTAGGTAACTGAATGTACAATCCAACCAATCAGATTTAAGTCTTCACAGACCCAAATTTGAGTTTGTATTATTTTTAAAAACTTGGGAGGCGTCTGGAAGGCGCTTGGCAGGCCCAAGACCTCGGCGAGTTCATTGAGACAGAGGAAAATCACAATGGAAGAAGGCGTCACCTCTTCTGGCTAGTGTTTCTGGCTCATACATGGACATTATGGAACATTCGTAATAAAATGGTGATAGAGCGAAATTTTCCAAGGCGTGCATTTGACTTTGTTTTTTTTTTGTCTACCTTCAGCAGTGGTGCCCGTTTTCTAAGAAGCGGAACCGGGAGCACTTGGATAGCCTCCTCCAGGCGTTGAGAGCATCGGCGCAACGCTTCGGGCACTTATCGTACGATATCCGAGGGCCATGTCTAGGGCTCGAGTTTCACCTCCTGTTTTGTTTTCTCATTTGGGCGAGGTTGTGTTGTAGCCCCAACGGACTTGTTTTCTTTATCTCGTTGGCACCTCGGCGTCGATGTTGGTTGTGAACTTTGTACTCTAATTTGGCTTTATTTATAAAGCGAGGCGAAAGCCTATTTCGAGAAAATGGAAGGAGTATTGTTTTATACATCCATCCAATCACTTTCCATGGCATTTGAGATCGTGATTTATAAAACTGATACATATGAGATGTCAATATAAGGCTTTGCTACTGGTATGGTTTAGAAAGTTCAAGAATGGCTTTAAAAATTCCTTGTTCAATTATAAACAATTTCTGAATCCCATAGTTCAAACCAAACAAAGCACACTAGTCCGAGATCTAAAATGGACTTTCCTCTTATGCAAACACAAGGCCCTCCCACTATGTAATTTAGTACTACTTCTTTTGCTTGGATAGCCAAATCAATAGCACATATAATTTCTAACGCTTTGCTTTGACACACACTCCTAATTAAGTACGTTTGAGGATAGCTTTACCCAAAGCATCTAGCCTTAATGGACTTCTCTCTCTCTTGCTTTCTCTCATAAAGCTAGCCAGGTGCACCGATTCTTCCATTTCTCTAGGAAGATTATAATCAAGTTCTTCCATAACCTTTAGAATGACCGGTCTAGAGAACTAATTCCACTCATGCATGGCCCGACATTGGCATCATTCTTCGGCGCACACAACCTAAAAGCAAATAGTAGTTTTGCACTGACAAATTAGCTAGGGTGTAGAATATTGTACACCTCCACAGAATGTTTGCAGGGTGTGCAAGGAGAGGCCATAAATAGCCTTGCCACAAGCTTGTCTGACCCTATCAATTATTAAGGACCTAAATCAGCTAGTTAGCACTTAGCACCACAGTCACCATATAGCTAGTTGACTTGACTCTGCTGAGTTATATAGCTAATCAGTCAAGAGAGAATATATAGATGGATTTCAAACCGACGGTGATGATGATGGTTGTGGTAGTCGTGTTCGCGGTTATGAACACGCTGACGAAGATGGCGTTCAACGAAGGGATGCATACCACCGTCCTCATCGTCCTTCGCCAGCTCACCGCCACGCTATTCCTCGCCCCGATCGCCTACTTCAGAGAAAGGTTCGTGTCAACCTGAATTAATTTTTTTGTGCTAAAGTGAATTTTAGCATGCGTGATCACTAATTCCTTTTTTTAAGATTATATAAGAGATAAAAAATTCACCTATTAGCAATTATAAATTTGTATCGTTTTTGTACATGGGCATGGATATGTAGGAAGACAAGACCAAAGCTGACAACCGAGATCTTCATCTACCTCTTCTTCAGTGCCTTGCTCGGGTAACCTAACTAATTACTCTCTGATTTTCAGCGCTAGTTAAGTTGATCGATTGATCTTGATTTGGTTCCATGAAGTACTAATATGTTGCTGAAGAAATGCTAATTTGTTCGCGTATGAATGCAGAGCGTCAATGACGCAGTGGCTCTTCTTCCTGGGCCTCCGGTACACCACGGCGACCTTCGCGTGCGCGTTCATCAACATGACCCCCATGTTCACCTTCCTGCTCGCGCTCCCCTTCAAGATCGAGAAGCTCGACGTCGCCACCGGCTCCGGCGCCGCCAAGCTCACCGGCACGGCCGTGGGGCTCGCCGGAGCGCTGGTGCTCGCGCTCTACCAAGGCCCCTCCCTCACCGGCGCCCCGGCAGCCGCATCAGCTGCGCTCGCCGCTCATGCAGCAGGCGGCGCAAAGAGGTGGGCGGTGGGATCGGCGGCGCTGCTGGGCGGGTCGGTGAGCTGGTCGCTGTGGTTCATCCTGCAGTCCAAGATCGGCACCAAGTACCCCGCGCTCTACTCCGGCATGGCGTGGATGTTCTTCCTGAGCTTCCTCCAGATGGCCGCCGTCGGGGTGGCCACGGAGAAGATGGCGTTCCACGTGTGGGTCGTGGCCACCAGGCTGCAGGTCGTCACGGTGCTCTTCGTGGGGATCGCCGGGTCCGGGCTGGCGTTCCTGGCCATGTCGTGGTGCGTGGAGCGGCGCGGGCCCGTGTTCACCACCGCGTTCATGCCGCTGGTCCAGATCGTCGCCGCCGGGATCAACGTCGTGGCGCTCCACGAGCAGCTCCACCTCGGGAGCGTGGTGGGCGCCGCGCTCGTGGTCGTGGGCCTCTACTTCGTGCTCTGGGGGAAGAGCCACGAGGCGGCGAGGACCAAGGAAGCTTCTCCGCCGTCGGATTCGAAGGTCGTGGTGGAAGAGCATGGATCACGGATTGACCAGACCGTGTGATAAATTTAGCAGATGCATCAAGAAACTATAAGGATCGTCGTAGTCCTTGTCGAGGAAGAAGATATCTAGTTCACTTTTTTTTTTCGGTTTTGCCTTTGTTGTCTTTCACGAAAATTAATCAAGTGAACTTCAGGTTTTTTAGATAAGTCAAAGTGGACCACTTATGGTTTCACCAGAAATTAAGGGTGAAGTGGACTTTACATAAGTCAAATTGGACTAATGGTTTCCTATCAGCAGAAGAATGTTTTTTAATGTGTGTTCTATTACTTATAGTAACATTTGCAACCGGCCTCTGCATAATAAAAATGGACACAATCACTAAGAAATAAAAATAAAAACAACTAGTAGAAAACCACAAGGGGGGCCAGGCCGTCGGCGTATCCGCGCTCGTAGGCAGCCACAAGGGGGGCACGTGTCCCCTTAGGCCGACCGCATAACCGTCGGCGTATCCGCGCTCGTAGGCAGCCACAAGGGAGGCACGTGTCCCCTTAGGCCGACGGTATTGCCGTCGGCGTATAGAACCATGCGCTAACGGCCGTTACCTGCTATAGGTGGGCCCCAGGTGGGCCTAGGCCGACGGGAATCTATACGCCGACGGGTTATTGGGATACGCCTACGGCCTATTACGTCGACGGGCATACGCCGACGGCCCTCGTCGGGCAAGCCTACGCCGACGGGGAACAGGGCCTACGCCGACGGGGTCCAGCCGTCAGCCTATTTAGCATTTCCTGTAGTGATTTGCAACCGTCCTTTGCATAATAAAAATGGACACAATCACTAAGAAACAAAAATAAAAACAACTAGTAGAAAAGTATACAATTGTCTGATAAACAAAACGCATAGGTAAATAGAAGAGCAGCGTGACCAGTCAATATTATTCGATCACTCTCTCCACAACATTTGCCCTAGAGATTTGTCATTGCTATTTTCCCACCTCATCATTAGCATCATTAGCCCTACCAGACCATTAGCATCATTAGCCTCCGCTGATGTTACTCGTCTCCTCTCCGGCTCCGTCCTCCGACCACCCCCTACCGACCTGGCTCCCACATACTTACCAGCAACGACATTGGGTTTAGTTAGATGCATTAATACCGTCTCTTCACCCCTTATGTTTGAACTCTAGCTCCACTAAGGATGCAGGCGGACGTCCGCCCAGACATCCCGGCCAGTCCGCCAAATCAACCCGTCTTCTAATCAGCTAATCACCCATACACTAATACTCAACGAATTTGCTTCATACACTAATCCAGCGGACTGTCCGCTTTGTCCGGTGGACTGTCCACTTGCATCCGTAAGCTCCACCCATGGACGGTGGATGCACCACTCCAGCCTCCTAATACTGTCTCTTCACCCCTTATGTTTCCTAGTAGCGCGTCGTCCATGCATTCCACCCATCCTCTTCGACAAGGCTCCAAATAAAAGATATACGGAGTACATCATTTCTTTTGTCTTTCATGGGAATCGAGTGGCGATTTGTATAAAAGGTCATCCAGATTAATTCATGTGGATTATGTATAGTTTTGAATGAGTGCCACTAAAGAATCCTGCTCAATGGCCCTCTGGTTTTTCGTTCAATTATTATGGGCTTATGTAACCTCAACACCGAGTGGCCTAAACAACACACCTCCATCTAACTATTGTCGGTCCTTGCTGCCATGAACGTCGCCCTTGGTGGCAGAAAACCTCACCGCCAAAGGGAGCATATGTTTCTAAGTGTGGTGGTTACTCCTTTAGTGATGTCAAGTATTATTGCTCCAAGTCCTTTTGCAATTAAAATTAGTGTTTGGAGGTAACAAGATGGACATGTTACACCAAGTAAAAAATAATAATTTTTTAAAATTCGATTTTTCACGCGTACTTAGATTTTTTAGAACAGGAGAAAAATACTTACATGTCTTATACATTTAGGCAAATCAACTTTTTTATGAGAATCGTTTTTGATAATAAACATGTACTCCCTCCTGTCCATATTAATTGACTTGGAATTGTTAAAATTTGGATGAACCTATATACTCCCTCCGTCCCAGCGCTTACGGCGCAAAATATTGAGCGCGGTTATTTAGGCAGCAACGTGAGGCGAGAAAAAATCTAAAACTTTCCTTCCTTACCCCTGCATTAACTCACGAATCCCTTAATTTTCTCTCGGGCACGCTCGTCTCCTCGTTTCTCCCACCAGTCATCGCTCGCCATCTCCTCCACCAGCCGGCGTTGCCCCGGACGGCGGCTTCACGTCGCGCAGAAGCTGGAGCAGCTCGAGATGGCTATGGGATGGGCGGCGAGGGCGCCGGCGCCGCCCCGGACGGCGGCTTCACGTCGCGCAGAAGCTGGAGCAGCTCGAGATGGCTATGGGGATGGGCGGCGAGGGCGCCGGCGCCGCCTCGGATGGCGGCTTCACGTCGCGCAGAAGCTGGAGCAGCTCGAGATGGCTATGGGGATGGGCGGCGAGGGCGCCGGCGCCGCCTCGGACGGCGGCTTCACGTCGCGCAGAAGCTGGAGCAGCACAAGATGGCTATAGAGATGAGACCACTAGGAGTATGATACATCTACCTATGATACACAAACACCTCTCTCTTTATTAATTATGGCGTCACATTAGATTTTTGCCAAATTGGCATGCATGATACACCTTATGATACTAGCACTAGGACCAGTCTAAGATAGAGGGAGTACTAAATAGTGGGCACGAATTGGCTGACTCTATGAGACTCCAAGTCAGCTGACTTTGAGTCACTGACAGGTGGACCCCATCGTATGCAGGGTCCACATGTCAGTGACTCAAAGTCAGCCAAAGTCAGTTAATCCTGGGGGCTAAATAGTGTCTGATTTATCTAAATCTAGACAACGTGAGTAATTAATATGGATCGGAGTGAGTATATAAGTGTGAACATGTTGACCCATGCCAGATGTGCAAAAGAAAAAAAGATGTGATGGGCTTTCTCGGCCTCATTAAAGGAATAACTGGTCTGGCCTTCATTATCATTTATCAGTGTAGTCGACTTTTTCACTCCGGCATGCAGCTTCCGCTAAAAAAAAACACTTCGGCATCCAGCTCGGTCTGCTCCTGAAGAAAGGAGCGGCGCGGCGAATCCGCCGGCGACCGACCTCAGCCCGTCACTGCCGGCGGCCACCGACCCTCTCCTCTGTCTCCCGATTCGACTGAGGTGATATTTTCTCCTTCCCGTGCTCTCCCAGCTTCTGCGCGTTTCATCTCCCGCGGGAAACCCTAGCTAGTTAGATTTTTCTCCCTAAATCCCACCTAACATTTGCTTGTTGCGGCAGCGTTCACAGGGAGCAGCTGAACTGATGGACACATCCGAGGAAAATCTCCCACTGTAAGATCCGATCCTCTCCGCCTCTTTCCATTTGTTTGTCTGTAATACTATGTTCTGCTGGATGTGGGGAACGATTGGCTGAAGAAAATGTCCAGTAGCATCGTTGACGCCGGTTTGCATTTTTTTGATGGATGATTGGTTGGACAAGTTAGCCAGTGCGAAATTGACGCCAGTTTGCATTTTCTGTGTCGCTGCCATTTTTCCAGGATCGATCCCAAGAAGAGCCCATCTGTGGACGTCAAAGCTGCAATATCCAAGGTTCTCGACGATGATGACCTCCTCGTCGAGATCTTCCTCTGCCTTGGCTTCCGCACCACCCTCGTCCAGGCTGCTCTCGTCTGCAAGCGCTGGCTCCACCATGCCTCTGACCGCAAGTTCTTAAGCCGCTTCCGTGAGCGCAATCCGCCGCGCCTCCTCGGCTTGTACATCGACTCCATGGAGGATCCGAGCGTGGTTGCACGCTTCTTCCCGATGCTACCTCAGCCCTCAGAGCTCGACATCGTCATGCGCCGCGCTAGCTTCAACCTGGAGTCCTATCAGAGCGTGCCGACCAACATCCTGGGCTGCCGGAACGGCGGCGTCCTCATAAGTTGTGTGGACGATGTTGAAATTACAGTTGGGCTGCACAGTCCACTGTGGCCTGGGAGAGGCCTGGCTATCGTCCCGCCATTCCCACACCCTGGATTCAAGGATGCATATTTACCTATTTGGGGTCGACTCCTCTCCAAAGAAGAATGCGATGGCATGTCTGACATTTATGTGTGTGTGTGTGTGTGCAAAAAGGACATAGCAGAATATGTGGTGCACATTTATATGTTGCAAAATGGTGATATTGATTGGTGCAGGATTCTTACCTTGGCTGCGGATCAGCTTGCTTGTCTGAGATTTGAGCCAAGACCGCCAATGATAAAATCTTTATAGCAAGCCAGCGCAATGACATTGTTGTCTTGGATTTGACAACCAAAAGTATCTCCACGATTCAGCTTCCACAAGGGGTGCAGTATGGCCGTAAAGACACTGCGTTTGCACGGGCAAAGGATACTTGTGTTGTCTATCTCATCCATGCCAAAAAGCTTCAACTTCCTCTTGGATATCAAGTGCAGGCAACTACGTGAAGTGTACACCATGTTATCCATCCTTTCATGATGATCTGGCCTCCCACATTTCCCACGCTCAAGGATGATCCTGCAAGGTTTGCCTTTTTTCCCTTTAGATGGTCTGTATAGCCGTGTTGCTGAGATTGGTATTGCCGTGGAAAGGTTTTGGGCATAAGGTTGTTTCATTAGGTCATTTCACTGGTGTTAGTTTAGTGACATTAGATAATGCTTGCTGTGGGATGATTTAAAAACACTCACGTACTGGGTTACTATTACAAAGGTGTTTGGTTGTGGCATAATAGAGGCCTATCAGCACATGCTAATTTTGTTGAAGTTCGTGTTGGAACCACACACCATGCTTCCATAACAACTTGTAGTGGGGCTAAAAAATGACTAATTTTCTTTTTCTCTCGAACACAAGTGGATTGTAAATTCTAAGTGGATATGCCTGAGCTTATGTATCATTTATGTTTCAGATAATACAACTGTGACAGTTCTCCTTTTGTGTGAGAAGTCGCTGCTCCAACCTAACAGTGCTTAATTTGTATTTGTGTGGCATTTCTCCTTGTATGGTCAGAGTTTACTTAGATACAAAAATATGTCTGACTGTGATATGTAGGCATTGGATCTGTACTCTCATGTTTTTTTTTTGGAATAAACTATATTGCTGGGTCGAGGTCATTACTTTGATTTTTGAGCGCACATAACATTTGACTGTCGTTGTACTAGACAATTGTCTCGTTGCTCCTTTTAATATTTCGATGCTTAAAATGTGGCTACATAAATATTGTTATCTGTAATTATCTCCATGATCCTTGCTATGTTTTCTCTGAACCATAAATGTCATTTGAAGAAGGGCGTGAGGAAGCTTTTGGATTGTTAGTGGAAAGGGCTCCATCAAGGAAGAGCAGAGCTATATTTCATTGTAGCAGTTTTTTTTCTAACCATGTTCTGTATAACTTGTACTGGATTTATTAGGATGTTAAAAAACTGGAGCAGCTAGTCGTATGATATATAGGAGTCATATCCCAATGCTGCCATGATTGTTTGCGACAGATCTTTGTTTCATGAATAATTCTGCCTATCCTATGGTATCATTTTTGTTTGTTTGTGACTGAGATCTTTGGTTTGTGTGGTTGGAAGAAAACCCCCTTTATGTTTCAGTAGTTATCTCATATGATCTGCCTTTTTCAGTCTTTGTAGTTGCCTGCTTGTTACCTTGGATATGCAGAATCGGTCTTCTTGTTTATCATTGGGATTTGGTTTCAGTCATCGATTTGGTTTCAGTTATCTTGGGCCGGCAATAATACCAACTAATCCATCAGATTGGTTGATTTATTTTCTGACGAGTTTGGTGTCGTCAAGTTTAGGCATGGTGTGAAATGAAACGTCTCATTGAATCATAGAGCATGGTTGCTCGATTCGTCCTTGGACGAATGAGAGAAGCTAACTGACCGAATCTGGTTGGTGAGGTGTGCGTCGTCCAGATCCTAGATCTGGGTGGATGCGTTGATGGTCTGGGCGGTGGCATTGAGGTGACTAGCATCTTCCCATTCCGTCTCTGCTCTGCTGGTGGTGAAAGGGTATATGGCGGAGAGTTGTATAAGAAAGGGTATATGGTGGCCTCTGTGTTCACTTCTGTGGCGGTGGCCGGCAGCGGTTGAAGTTCTAGTTTGCAGAGTGGGGTTTGTTTTTTCTGAATGGGGCTTGTTGCATATCATGTTCCTTTCTCGTGCAGAACATTTCACTATAGTTGTATCTGCAACTTGCCTCGTCAGTCTAGATATTTTGATGCTTGAAGTGGCAGCAACATGTCCTGATCCTTGCTTCTTTTTATCTGAAACAGAAAGGCCGTGTGAAGAAGGAAGCTTTTAGATGGTGGGTCCCATCAAGGAAGAGCCAGAGAGCTGCATTTCCTTAGTAGCAGATATGATTGTGCTCACTATAAGTAGTAACTAGAGCCTGTACTCCTATCATTCTAGCTAGATAAGAGCCTGTACTGCTTGTGACCGATCTTAATTCCCTGATGAAGAATCCCTGTATAATTAGTCTGCATCATAGGTTTTGTTTTTCAGCTGTTTCTCAGCTTGTTGTGTATGGTGGTTTGCGGAAGCGTCTTCATACACCATTAGAGAATCGGTCTGGTAATGATTGGATACCAGTATAGAGTGAAGTGGTTCTTTTGCTTATATAGTCTGATCTAGCAGTAGAGAGTGAAGTGGTTCTTTTGCTTATATAGCCTGATCTAGAAGTAGAGAGTGAATTGAAACTGCAAGTTGAATCAGTTAAGTACTGCATGATGTCTGAAGCTGAGCGCGGTAAGAAAAGAGTAAACTAAAGAAAAGCAACACAGGTGCTTGATTTTCCGTGTGATCTCAATACTTGAAAATTGGCCGCTCATTACTGGTGTGAGGATGCAAAGCCTGAGATGATCAGAAATATGTACTAGAAAGAGCAAGGCTAGTACTAGAAATGATGCATGAATGACCTTGCTGGAACACAAACTACAAAATAGAAACATCATATATTTTTGTCTTGGATATGAAGGCATTCAATCTGTGCTGCTGTAGCTTTTTGGAAAAAAGGAACTGCACTGCTGTATCAAAATTCATTATTCTGATTTCTAAGCACAAATAACATTTGACTATATCTCTACCAGTAAAAATAATTGCATTTATACTACTACCACCATGCATTTATACTACTACTGTCTGTCTACTCAACATGTATCAGGCTAGTCATAGTGGGAGTAAACAAGGTGGTAACATGCATCCACATGCAATGCCAACTAGATATTTTGATGATGTGTCATGTCATTAAATGATAAAAGAGAGGCTTAGAGTAACTAGCTATGTTACCATAACATCACATACTCCAAGACAAGATGAGTCTATAAGCTAATAAATAAGGCCTTGCATGTTATTAGATACAAGTTACTATCCCCTCGCTCCCTCCCCTTCCCTTATCTTTGAGAGTCCACCGCCGCTGCCCGGGTCCGTCCGCCGTCCTCTCCGCCGGAATAGCCGGCCGAAGTTGGACTAGATGGGACGCCGGAGTAGATAGATGTAGGATCTTTGGCTGTTTGCCGGCTGTGGGCTTCTTGCCCAGTAGATGGAGACGCGAGGAGGGTTTGTGCAGCCAGACTCGATTCAATCTAGGGATCTTCTTCATCGCCATGGAGCTCCTCTGGCCGGAGGACATGGCGGAGAGAAGAGCCACCGTCTCCCCCAATAAAGCTGCTCGCAGTGTTCTCCTGAGGCGTGTGATGGTGCTTCCCCCGGCCGGCCATGGTGGCGAGGGGAGGAGGCACATCCTCGAGTGCTGCGGTGCTATGGAGCCATTCCCGGCCGGCCGAGGCGGCGGGGGGGGGGGGGGGGGGGGGGAGTGGATTCCTGACGCCGCATCCTCTGCTTCAGCGAGTTCTCTGTTTTGGCCTCCTGTTCCTCTCTCGGCCGGCCTTGGTGGTGAGGAGGAGAGGCTCGAGAGGACGTGTGTGCGGTTTCGTTGCGGTTATCCTAGCGGTGGTGCAGGCACGCTGCTGGAGTGGTTGATCTCGTCGTTTCTTGGGGCTCCGTGGGGGAGTTCCTCATCGCCGATCGTCGATCGCCGCTTGTTCAATAAGCCTACTTCTGGGCTTCTTTCTGGGGCCATTCTTTCTTGCCTGTCTCCTCCCACCCGTGGCAGGAGTGGGAAATCAGATGGCAGGCCGGCTATCTTTTCTGGCACAGGTAAGGAGCCCCCTGCTGCAGGATCCTTATGCTCCTCAGATCTTCTTCTTCCTCCAGTAGGCGCAGTGGTTGCGAATTTTGGAGGTGTCGACTGGGTTAGCAGTAGTGTCTTGCAGCAGTGGAGTTGGGAAGCAATTTTCTTGAGGACCACCTCGGCGGCGGGTGATAGCCGTCCGACATCCAAGACCAGAACATGGTCTATCCAGAAGCCGGCGAAGGGTCCCGACAATTGTCAAACCTCCTCGTTGAGGCCCCTCTCGAGGTCGACGGCCGCGTTTCTCGTCTGCGCGGAAGCAAGTGGTTTCGTCCCCGCTTCCGAGCCTGATGGCGGCGCGTCTGACTTCCGGCTCGGCGGTGGAGAAAGAGAAGGACTGAATTGTAGTCTTCCATCTTTCAGTGAGGTCTTTTCTGCATTTAATAGGGACCTATGGTTTTTAGCATACTTTATGAGGTCCTTTGTAATCAGTTGTACATCCACCGTTTGGTTTTAATGCAATGCTTCCAGTCCCTTCGCCTTCGGGCACCTCCTTGTTCCAAAAGAAAAATGACTACCCATTTTTTGGCTTGAACATTAGTCCTTTGATCGAACATGTAGTTATTCCACCATCTAAAGCTAATAAGGCGACTAATTCTTTTGAACCTACTTTTTACGAATCTATTTCTTAAATTAATAAATCAATAGTTTCCTCTAACGGTTTCTTGTATTTTCAATATAACCATTGAGTCAACACAGATATATGTTACTCTCTATGAGCTCATGGGTAGTCTCTCCTCCTTTGTCCGGGCTTGAGACCGGCTATGGAATTATAAGTGTTACCTTAGAATAGCATAGGCGGAGTTCCCTACCTACCTAATAAAAAAGGAAAAAAAATAAAAGAACAAAATGCAGAAAACACACCTTAAAAAAAGAAAATGAAGACCATTTTTTAATTTTTTCCATTTAAAGTTTTCTTTCTACATAGAAAACATTTTGTTACAGAAACTATTGAAAAACACATTTTTTTTTGTTTTATGGTTTTTTAGTTTTTAACAAAAGGTTGACTGTAATGCCAAAGCAATTTTTTCTTTTATGGGTTTTGTAATTTTTTTGATTTTTTTTCTTCAAAAACCACAATATTGCCAAAACTTTTTTTTATGAACTTGTGTGTTCTATGAGTTTTTTCTGTTACACCTTAGCACCAATGGACGAATGAATCAAATGAATTCTGAATAATCAATTTGTCTTCCAAGTTGAGACAACATGATTGTTGAAGGCTTCAATGTCTCATAATCCTGTAACCAGAAAAATGGTGTTTTTTAACCAAGAGAGCAATTTGTAGAAAGCAGAGGTAGTACATATATAAGATCTTAATTTTAGAATTCAAAATCAATAAAAATATTGACTTGTCTACAAACATGGAATAGAAAATATTGACTTTTGATGGCACGAACCCGATGGAATAGAAATTTATGCAATTCAAGGTTGCCTCTCGGCCCCTTCGTGATGCATCCCACTGCTTGTGGAAACGTCATTGTCTCCCTGGAGGTTGATTAGCCATATATTAAACTTGATATATTACAAGTATATTTCTATATAGCAAACGAATTAGATATAGCATGCATGTACCTTCTCTTGCTCGGTATTTTCACTGTCAGGTTCATCATCGTTATCACCGTCGTCATCATCAGTGTCGGTGTCGGTGTCAGTGTGGGTGTCGGTGTCGGTGTCGGTGTCCTCGGCGTCGTCATTGCTGTTGTCCGGCTAAAAATAAGACACACGGATAAACCGGTGAGCCGGAAATCAGTTACATGATGTGTATGTACAACGATGGTTCGATAATTAAGGTGCACGTACCTCTTCATCTTGGTCGGTAGCTGCATCACTAAGTAACAAACTCTTAAATTTGGCGACGAAGCCACTCAGGTCTTGTTCGCCATACCCCCCGACTCGAGGCTCCTCGTCATCACGTAACACAGTCTCCAGTGATGTAATCATGTGACGTAGCTCCCCTTGATCTGCTCTGTCCAAAACATTTAGGATCGAACGAGTCCAGCTGCCTTCCTCAGGACTGCCTTCCTCAGTAATATACCGACGATGAGATTCTTAGTGTTGGGATGGGCTCTCTCCGCTTTCCTCAGGACTGCCTTCGCCGCCTTCACTTCCTTGCTGCCGCTGTCAGCGCAGTCAAGCACACACTTGACACGAGCAAGTAACGGACAGCTTTTATTCCAGGGCACCAAGCTGTCCTTTCTTCCGGCGCTGGCATTGTATACCAGTGTATCAAGCATCGGCAATGCTCCTTCTCCAAGAGTGATCTCTACGTTCGTTGCCAACAATTCCAGCTTCTGAAACTCATCGCTGCCAAAGGTATACGAGACGCACTTCTTCTCTGCACTGAAGAAAATGAGGTTGATGAGCGATGGCAACCTTCCGAGGATTTGAAGGTCCTGAGCTTCAACCACCTCCACATGCAACAGCAGCTGAGAGAGGAACGGAACCGACAAAGCATTTATCCATGACGGCATCTTGGTTATAAGTATACTAGGTAGAACAAAGGTATGAAGTCTTGAACTCGGCCTCAACTCTTCCAAGCTGCCGAGACGGACAAGCAATTCTACGTTAAACAAATCCCAGTATACCTTGACCTCGTTCCTATTGATAATTACAACCTGGATCTTGTGCAGGTTCAACAGAGACACTGCCAGAACCTTGGCGGCGGTGTGCTCCAATCGATCTAACCCAATATTGAGCACCCTCAGCTTTGTTAGCTTCCCAACATCCCTGAAGAAGTTTGGGACCTTGTCCGCCGAATCTAGCAGCAGCTCTTCAAGGCACGTCAGCTTCCCTATCTCGCCCTTCATACTTGTATCCTGATCGGCCCACAAGCACCTCAAATTTTGTAGCTCGCCAACAGACGGTGGCAACTCACTTATTAAACCTCCCCTTACATCCAGTATCTCGAGAAACTTTAAACGAACTCCTATATCTTTCGGCAGCTTCACAGATGTATTCACTAGTCCTAGATACCTCAGCTGCACCAACTTCCCAAGATTCTTCATACTAAGATCTGGTAAAGTACAATCCTCTATAACCAGTACTCGTAACACTTCAAAAATCGAAAGTGGGGGAAACCCACTACCAGTACACATGATAGCATTAAATGACCTCACATGTCCCATTTTTATGCTAGGATTGTGCTCCACTTTTGCTCCATGGAGAGCTAACCTATGGACTCTGTTGCTTTGTCCATTTGGTGAAGACATGATGTAGTTATCTCTTGTATCATGTACTGTAATAAAGTTTACTTCAACTGATATGGTACGGATCAGATCTAACACCATATCATGAACACGACAACCTTCTTCAGTATTAAACGTTACCTCACGAATCAGGCTTTTATTCACTAACTCGTTGTAATATCTCTCAGCTTGCTCATATGAACCTATACCTTTTTTATCCAATACAAATCTCTCAGAAACCCACCTCCATATCAATGATTTCTTCAGAATAAATTTATCTTCAGGATACATGCCTAGGTACAGTAGACATGTTTTTAGATAGGGTCGTAGGTCATAATAGCTGAAAGATAAGATTTTTTTTGTGTTCAGAATGACTTCACTATCTTTATCCCCAAAACCAATTGCATCATACACCTTAGACCAATCTGCACTTGGTTTACCAACAAGCAAACTAGCTATTGAAATGATAGCTAATGGCACACCAGCACATTTCTTCAAAATTTTGTTAATCACTTCATCGTGTTGGTTATCTTGACTAACTCCTTCAGCACCACATGTTCTTGTATGGAATAGCATTTTGGAGTTACCATCCGAAAGTGGCTTCATGCGGTAAATACCACCAGCATTTGTGGCAACATCGTGTTTACGAGTAGTTATGATGATTCTGCTATCCGGATGACTATCCATGAATGCATTCTTAATCGTTTCCCATGTCGGTATGTCCCATAAGTCATCAATAACAATAAAGTACCTACTCATGAGAATCCAGAAACTTTAGTTAGTAAAAAATATTTAATCATACTAGGACACACTAGAATACAGGGGCGGACCTACATAGGGCTGAGTGGGGGCCCATGCCCCTACTCAATTTTTCATTTCCAAGCCTAAAAGCCCAATAATTTAGTATAAAGGCCCCCAGTCAGCCCAATAACAATGCCCCCACTCACGTAAGGCCCCCACTAATTTTCTAGGCTAGGTCCGCCCCTGCTAGAATAAGAAGCATGCAGACACACCAGAACAAAAAAGGCATTAAGAATCGGTGAAAAGATTGTATAAAGTACATATCAATCACTAGAAGGCCCTGAATTATCATTTTCAGATTGATATATTATAAATACATGGATATGTATTGTAGGAGAAAACTAGAGACAATTTACCGAAGGAGTGATCCATGTAACCATTCAACTAATGTAACCGGTGGTAATCGCAAGTACAACTTTAGCAAAAGAATAGAGGTGCTAGTTCCACATATACTATAATAGACACGCATTAATTTCCTTTTATATGGTGTTCACTGATAGTTTTTCATATGGGTATCAAATCAATGAGCTTATGGGTTTGGCAAAACACGAAAAGAAATTTTCCAACAGCACCCTGATATCCTTTTGATATCCAAACATGCTGGAAATGAGGGGGAGAAGAGGTTCTTCACCATGGAGGAGGAATAAAGAAGCATCCGCTGCAAAAGAATCGCCTTGTAAATCACCAGCTAAACAACCTGCTATAGGCGCTTTGATGCCCCACCTTCCCTATCGGTCCGATGTTCACTGATTGTCCATACTTCTAAGAGCATCTCCAAAAAATGACCTATTTTAGGGCATGCCATATAAAAACCATTTTTAGGGCACCGGCAGGAGAACACGCATCTCTAACAGATGATGTATCCTTATCCTGCCCAAAAAAATTAGGGCATGCCCAAACCCCCCGGTGATGTATATGTTGGGAACGCGATAGGGCATCCAAGTCGCATCCCTACCACCGCTCTAAAACTTCCCCACCTCCCTCTCACCTCTTGCCCGCCGCACGTGATCATGCCTCCCCGTCTTCGGTTCATACCACCTCAACCCCCACGTGTTGTCCTTGTCATATATCCACATGTTACCGCCGCTGCCGAGCCATGTCCCTCTGTTTCCCCGCATATTTTGGCCTCTGCCACCCAATTCTAGCAGCCACCGCCATCAGTATGCCACCTAGGACTGCAAAAGAGTCGAGTTCGAGCGACTTATTCTTAGCTAAGTTCATCTTATATTAAACTCGGGCGAGCTGTGAGTGAGTTGAGTGGAAGGACGAGCTATAAATTAACTCATACTCAGCTTGTAACGACCTCGAGTCGAACTTGAGCTAATTTCGAGCTGAACAAGACCTGGAATATTCCTATGTTCAAAGTAACTATTTCATCTAGTTGAACACACAATGACATCATAATAAAACACTTTAAGTAGTGTTCCAATCAAAATCAAAATCAATATAACATATAATTATGCACGCTTGATTAGCCTTCCAGAATTACTAGAATGTACACGGGAGAAAATCCCGTTTACAACATATAATGTAACAAATTACAGATAATTGTAATTTTATAACAGAACCACATACATAATTGTAATATTTCTTATATAGCCAAAAATCGAGAGGGCTAGCCTTTGCTCAAGATCATCTTGTTTCCTAGTCAAGCTACATATGACACCCATATCCAGCTCATTTGTTTTCTGAGTCGAGGTGAAATACACGTGGCTCCACCGGTTTCCTTGGTGTCCATGAGTGCCCGTCTGGCTATTTCATAGCCAAAATCACCGCGCGCAAACGGTGAGAAGCTGTGGCTCAACACGTTCCACTCAGCGCACGAGGCTGCCCGCGCCTTCGCCGCTGCCGCGTGGAGGTTCGTCCATCCGAGGACCCACCTCAACTTCCCGGAGATCGAATCCAACGATTAAGCAGAGATGCTTGCCCCCCCCCCCCCCCCACGGATTGCAATGCAAAGCAGAAATGGCATGAGAGGGACGATTCAGAAGATTGCCATCATCAAGGCCGATGGGGCCGCCATGAAGAAGAACACTAAGGAACATGCCGAAGATGTTCAGTCGGAGATGGAGTTCTTCGGTGCTAGGGACGAGCAGAAGAAGGCGGAGAGGGCCAGGAAGAAGAGGAACATCCTCAGTGGTCCTCTATGTCCCTCTCTTGGTGTGATGTGTTGCAAAAAAGAGAAAATAAGAAATAAGGAGAGGGGAGAAAAAATAAGGAGATAAAAGGGATGGGCCCACATTGGTGACCTTGTTTCGCACGTCAAGCATGTATATGGTTGCCATGAGAAGAGCTGTCTCACAAAATTTCCCTACTAAATTCTCATTTGGCTCTAAGAGAAGCAGAAAGATAAGTACTACGTGGAAAATGAAAGTTTGCTCCTGGTTTCGGCCGGAACCAGCCACAAATATGTCTTTGGGCATCGGTTCTCTCTTAAGACATTGTCTGGCATGAGTGCGCATTTCCCTCCCATCTTTGTTCCGAGGGGAACCTCAGATCCTGTGCCCTGAATCGAACGATGGTGGCATCTAGGCCATGACCCTCTTGATGCCATCGTTTTTGGAGTCGGACGTGGGCAACGGCTGAGTGGCTTCGTCTTGCACGGAGTTTTTGGTGAAGATGTCAAGTTGTGCTGACCGACAGGTGCTACATTGTGTCATGCCTATTCGATAGGTGCTACGCACGAAAGATCTTCCGAGGCCTTCAAGATGTGTCAGATGGTGGCACTAGGCGACACGGTGGCGCGGTGTATATGTTGTGACCGTGACATGCGCACGTGGTGGTGCTGCTTTGAACCGTGGTGGTGTCAGCGGCTAGCATGGTCTTTGCGTTGGTCTACACCATTAAGATGAGCGGTTGGATGGTTTCCTGATTAATAATGAATAAATGCAGTGAGCATCGCTCGAAGCAGAGGTCCGGGCTCCGTTCCCCTTTCCTAAAAAAGCTGAATGCGCTTGCATACTTCATACATCGTGATCTGTATGCCTCTTTGCAAGTATTAATTTTGTTTTGGACTTTTCTTTGATATATTGTACTCGTGGAATAGTGTAAATAAGAATTTGCTACATAAAAAATATAAAAAACTAATGAGAAAATGATGTTTATAAAAAACTAATGAGAAAAATATAAAAACATTGCATGAAGTGAACAAAATATCATAGAAGAAATTATATCCAATATATAGTATCTTCCTTAATTGTTCAACCCAAGCATGAGAGTTGCATTGCGAGTTCGTGACTACGTCTGCTGTTTTAGCTAGTATGCCATACATATTGATTAACCATAATATATCTTGTCACAACAACACAAAAGCCATATAGTGTATCTGGAGACATAGGTGACATAAAGAAATTATTGTCTATCATAGGATGAGATTTATGCGTACCTCTTGCGTGCAAGGACTTCTTGCAGCTGGTTGATCAGTTGTCTTTCGTCCAATCTTTCTGCGGCTTTGTGCAGCTCTTTGTCAAGTTCAAAAAGAATGTCACTGAGAACTTTCTTTGTGCATTGGTTCTGACCAACTGGAACAAAACCCTGGTAGTCGTATGTCTTGCTAACCTTATCATACAATGCTTTTGCAAGGGTGGTCTTGCCCAAACCTCCAAATCCAACAATGGAGACTACCTTCATATCTTTTTGGGACGTCTCAGCACCCTCGGACAAGATCTTCATTAGCTCATCAATTGGCTTCTCGGTACCAACAAGGTCAGAGACCTTTTTGTACAGAGCTGAGAGACGAGGGTCAACTGTAGTTGTTGCAAGATTAGCAACAACATCATCGATCTTGTACCTGTCGTATCGTTCCTTTATCTTTCTAACCTGGCGCTCAAATTCTTCCATGTCATTGGCTATTTCATGGCGTGCCTTGAACTTGGTGTACTTGTTGCGGGCTTTCTTCAACATGTGCTTGATTTTGGACTCGGTTGGCTCAACACCCTCAACGCGGGTCACGAAGGAGTCGAGGCTGTCCTCGATAGCATAGGACAACTCCCTGACCTCATTAGCCCAATTCTTGACCTGCGGGTCAAGTTGATCCAGCGGCACGCTGGATACCTTCACAAGGAACACTTGCATGCTCTCGAGCTCGGCCTTTAGGTCCCCAATCCCCTTCTTAACGGTATCCTTCAGGTTGTACTCATCCAGGAGCAGCCCGCCCAGCTTAGGGATGAGGGTGCCCATAGCACCCGTAGCGAACTCCATGGTCGACTCTCAGGTTCTCCACCTGCTCTGCTAGCTTCTTTGTTGTTCCTGTTTTCCTCTTCTCACCTGTATATCAGAACCCAATTAAGAAGAGGATTAGAGAAGAAGGCAAGAAGATGGAGAAGGAGATATATGCGGACAGAGATAATTACCAACCAAGTGCGCGCTGTATCAAACTAGCAAAACTAAATTCAGCTGGACCTAACTAACCGCCAGTACTGATTCAGCTGAAGAACAAGGCTAGCTACGATCTAGATCTTGGGAAGATGAAAGCAGGGAGGAAGACTGTGTGAGGAGTGGATGTGGATGTGGATGGAGTCAAAAGCTGCAGAGTAAATTCAGTGCGCTACAGGTCTGGTCATTGAGTCATATGATGAGCCCACTATGCTGATACAATGTATTGAACCGCATGAGCCCACTAGGCGTGGGATCCCACCTAGATGTGGTACATCCTCTTTTACTGGATTGTGTCAGGATAGATGCTCCACTATATATGGTCTAAGCTTTTCGACACAGGCCAGTCCCACTCCCACTGTATCATCCTCGGAAGGCATCAATCAGACTAGCTAAGTACGGCCCCTTTTTTATGAGGATGCAAACATGCCAAGGTGGTTACTTTGAATTTTAGTGGATTCAAATTATGATTACATAATAATATGATGTGCAAAGCACGCACAGATTACTAGTTTTCTTATGTTTCTCAATTATGTGATAAATAAAATTAGACAAAAGGAAACCATTGAAAATTACTTCACATATTGCAGCTCTTCATGTCTTGTTTCAGTCAGTACACTGCTTTATTCATTCTTGAATGTGTCTTTCGTCGATTATTCAGCATCCATATTCATCTCCATTATACCTTCTTGTTGTAAGTTAGTTACTCGACATATATATTAACTCGATGCGCTTAGGTCAAGTGTGTTTTGCAGATCTTGTCGAAAGACTTTTTCCACAATGTATGTTATGATCTATTGATCATGGAATTTCCTAAGGGAAATTATATTCTACAAACTTATGGAAGCTTTTTTTTCACCACATTACAATAGAAAAATATTTTTTCCTTATGAAGTATGTATTAGGAGAAGCCTTTGTTTCTGAGTTAGTTTTTCAGAAAGTTCTTCGCACCTGATATATCACGACGCAATCAAGAAGAGGATTAGAGCAGCCCGAGAAGGAGATGTATGCGGAGAGAAATAAATTATCAGGGAATTAAAAAAGCAGCTCGAGAAAGAAATGTGCGCAACAAGAAGATGGCTAGCTAGAATGCACTAATCAGACATGCTGTCTCCTCCATGAAGACGTGACAATGGGCCCTCGACTATGAATTAATTTACGTACTGTGCGTCTACATTGGCAAAGGTATTGTGCATCTACATTGGCAAAAGACAGATAGTTGGCTAACTACAGTATGTTCTTTTATGAGGATGCACGCATGCCATTGTGGAAAAGTCTTTCGACAAGATCTGCAACACAGACTTGAGGATCCTAGGCGCATTATTGGCTAATATGATAGGTTAATATATTTATGCCGAATAACTAAACTTACAACCAGAAGGTATAGTGGAGACCGGATACAGATGCTGAATAATTGACGAAAGATACATTCAAGAATAAATAACATGTTCAAGCAATGTAAGCGTAAACGATTGAAACAAGACATGAATAACTGCAATATGTGAAGTATTTTTCATGTTTTTCTGTTTTCTACTTAATTAAGAAATTTAAGAAATAAATGCAAGAGACAACATAAAAACCTTTTCCTCGTTGTAAAGCAAGTAACTATTTTTTCTCTTTCAAGAATTTTTTATTTTTGTTTAAAAAACCACTTTAATGCTAACCAAACAACATTTTTTATGAATTATGTAGCTTTTGTTTTGCATTATTTGTGAAAGTAAACCCCACAAATAATGAGTTACTAGTTGAATGCCCGTGCGTTGCTACGGGAGAACAATATGACCTATAAAATCGTTAAATCCAACTAATGATTTTTCACCCAAACATCTCTCCCTCTCATTGTCTATCAACTCTCTTGTTGGTTACAAATCCAATGTGTTTTTATTTTTGACCTGCAACAACCTGTTTTGAATCACGTAGATATCTCCCACATCCTCTGTTCACTGGTCGATGTTATCCTTACATATGTCCTACGCCCTCTTGAGTTTTTGGCTCCCCTCCTCTGCAAGTGTTGGTCTCTTGTTCCGTGTAGTTGACCCTAATTTCTCCTGATACAACATCAAGCAACACAAATAAATATTTGTTTTCAACACTCTCTCATAAAGCCTAAAGTAATTTCGGTCTGTTATATTTGCAGAAATATATTAACTCGCTATTTCAGTTTTAGAAGTAAATTACCTCTTATGGTAAAATACTCGGTGTCCTAGTGTGCCGGACGAATATGTAAGCATTCCTGAAAGTATGTACAAAAGAATCAATACAAAGAAAACAGTGTATTCAGGTCTACAAAGAATAGAAGCAAATGCATCACACTACTGAAGATCAAACCTAAAGTGCAGATTTTTGTGAAACAATGTATTTGATAAAACAAGTGAACCTTGAAACATGCCATGCATAACCTAGGGACCTACCATAACCCATAAGATCGCCCTCGTAACTCCTAAGTCCTTGTTTTTTCTCCCATGATCTCCTCCTCCATAAGAAATTTAAAAAGAAGGCAACGTTTCATTAAATTTTTGAGTGCCAAATATTCATAGACTTCAAGATAGATTGACGGAACAATATTTTGATTACGGAAAGAAGCATCTACTCGAAATGGAAAGTTTTCTAGGCATTTTCAAATGGATCAAACACCAAGCTGAACTATATGGCTCTCTATATGAAAATGAACTCAGCAAATCGGTGATAGAATCAGTTGGGTGACATCATCATGTTCATATGAGATAACATTCAGGTATAAAAAATAATCACAATGCAGGACATGAACCTCTGCCGAAACATGAATGGTCCCAACCATGAAAAGTATGGGTTCCATGTGAGCGTCCCTTGAAACTGGGAATTAGAAGTGAGGAAGGAGTATGTGAAGTCCATGGTGGCATGGGCACATTGCGTACCTGGGCAATGATGCCAACGCATCAAGTAGGTGCTTCACAGATGTATCCAATTGGCTTCAAGTTCTTGGTCACATCATAAATGTGCAATGCATCCATCCATCAGAAAAATGAAATTATGCCCTAGAAATAGGCCTCTACTCGAAAACAATTCTACTTGACTGCCTTCAAACAAAGGCTTTTTTGATTGCCTTGGTGAAACATTAAACTACTGAGTAAAATTTTGAGGAGTGTAAAATTCCATATGTGTAACAAATTTGTGTCAATCCAATAGCTCATTTGTACCAAGAAAAATGCATTGAATATTTTATGATTAGATCAAATTCGTCCTGTAAGTTTCTCATGGTTGTCCAAAGTTTCATATATCCTAGATGGACCATCAGGTTCCTACATAAACAAATCGCAAAGACAAGAGGAAAACACTCACTGGGTGCTTCCAAGTGGAATCTCTCGGAGCATCTCGAGATCGTCGTCATCATCCATGTCGGACGGCGTTTCGGTCATTTCGTCCCCTAGTGGACACACACATAAACGATAAAGCTAGCCAATTCACCAAGCGATGATAGCATCAGGCACACGATTAAACAAATTGCAGTGCATGATTCAACAAGCGAGGATAGCATCAGCCACACAATTAAACAAATGTGGATTATTAGAGGATATAAAAATGCAATACTTTTTGGTTGGGAATTGGAACGAACAGGTTTAAGGCCTACATGCACATTAGAACAAAGATGCCTAACTCGGTGAAGGTGTCAAGGAGGTCTTCGACGATATAGTACAGGGGGGAGTAAAGTATTGTTGCCTCATTTTTCTTGGCTTGATGCACACAGGCACACAGCTTGCCCAGGATGTGGAGTTGTTCGTCATCCCACCAGCAGCAAATTCCTTAGCATTCCCCACATCTGCGCATGCTTTTGCCGCCTATGTGCACTGCGGACGTGTGGAGGCTGCCCTTGAGTAGCGTCGCGCAGGGCCTATATATATGCTGAGTTATTGCAGCATGTGGACAGAGCAGTCGCTTTCCGCATGTCGGGTTTATGCCGATTTCCCGCCGGCATCTTCGTGTGTGATTATCCAACAGGGGCAGCTTCATCATATATGGATATACCTGCGCGGCAGGATGCGGCCGCAACAAACAAGGATCTATTCTGCGGGAGTGAAGCGGGATTCGTCGCTGGCTTGAAGGCAGCGGCAGATCGGCGGTGGGGACTGGATGGAGGTGGCGCGCCTTAGCGGGGTTGACTCGCTCCGTCCCTTATCGCACCCTGTGTTGTCAGAACCGGTGCGAGGTGGTGGCATAGAGGGAGGTCGAGCGCGTGGACGTGGTTGCTGTACTTATTGGAGAATATGGCGACACTGGCGGCACAACTGTGAGCAGGGGATCATGTCATCGTGGTCGTGTGGCCGCCATCTTCCGACGGTGTGCACTCCCTAGCATCGGGAACCGGCCTGGGATGGCGTCATCGTCATGGAGATCGAAGGTGGCGGCATGGGCAGCAGCAACACGGCCTATGTGCGGGGCCGGCTAGGGTATTAGTGGATGTAGCGATCTTCAGGATCTTCAGGGAGGTAAGGAGAGGGAGGTGAAAGAAACGGCCCGCGGGATTCTCGGTGCGCGGACAAGGAGGATGACGAAGCTAATCTCATGCAGGCCTAACAACCTAAGGAGATAAGAGTGCATGCAGCATGCTAATCTCATGCAATATCCGGTAATTAACAAACCCAACGTGAAATAAGGCTGCATGCATCATCCGCGCTTGAAAAAAAAGGTTAGGTGGTGGCATTTTCTGTAATTTTTAGACGTGTGACACCAGGCATTCACCACGCTTTTGAAATTAATAGTAAAGATTTGGTCTACAGACCGGTGATTTGGAAGACTTCGGGAGTACCACGAGTCTGCAAACAAGGCAGCACATAATTTTAGGATGGCCAAGTAAAGAGGCAAAACATATGCATTGCTATGTATTAGGCAACAAATGGAGAAAAGGTCTCTTCATTGACATGTTTGGTGGAAAAAAAAGGCCCAGTAATCAGTATAAAAGGTATTCAGACCTGTACCTTATACAGACTGATCTGTGGGGAACTATATGTATTAGGCAGGACTATATGAGGAGTGGATGGACGCTGCAGCAAATGTATGACGATCGACTTGGAGGCAATTGCTGCAGCAAGATTACTGCATTTCAAAAGGGCAGTATTTTTTTTGCCAAATCTGACCTTTTGATGAACTATTTCCACGTTTAACCCCTCCTCGAAACCAATTCGAAATCTGACCCCTTAAATTGGCGCCATTTAAAATGGTGCCGAAGTTGGGCATGTCGGTGCCAAGTTGTAGCAGCTGGGAGGAAGACCAAGAGAGGTCGGCACCATTTGATACGACACCGAACTTGGCGCCGACATACACAACTTCGGCACCATTTTAAATGGCGCCGATCCAGAGATCAGATTCCAAATTAGTTTCAGGGATGAGTCAGATTTCGTTGAAGCTACGAGATTTGGACAGATTTGACAAAAAATACAAAAGTTAATCAATGAGTTATGCCCATAGTAGTATGTACTGCTGAATCCAGGTCGGTACCAACTGTCAACCTCAGTCAATATCAATGAAATATGCTGCCACCTCCATGAATGATTGATATGATGATACTGGGTCCTGCCAGCCTGCCCTGGCTGATGAAAGTCAGTCGCGTTCACATTCATTTCCATAGCATTATTTACATTGGTAAAAGGACAGATGATTAGCTCACTACCGTCATTATTTTGTCAGGATACAAGAAATGCCACTCTGGAAGTTATATATGTCAAATAACTATACATACAACATAAGAAACGGACACCAACTCAAATAAAATCATACATCCAAAGAGAAGGTATACTGCAGATCAAATATGCAGACTGAATAATTGACAAAAGAAAACATTCAATAACGAAAGCATCTCCACCGGCGCACCCCAAATCGTCCCCGGCAGCATCGCCGGCACAACGCTACAGGGGATGCCGGCAGCGCTAGCCTAAATTAAGGGAGGCCCGTCACATAGTGGCGCACCCCAAACGCCGAACCCCAAACAAAATTCGGCAAACAAAATACTAAATACGCCGATCTAGTTAACTGTTTGTACATATTTTGCATGAAATAAAAAAAAGTAAACCAAAAGATGGCCACCGCCGTAGAAACCCTAACCTATTGGCAGTCGAAGACACTGAAGTTGAGGCCACCGCCTCCGACTCTGGCTTGGGCGCTGGCGCACTTGGCGGCCCCGCTTCTGCATCATCTGACGCCGTGTGATGGCGTCGTTGTCCTCCACGGACAACCACTGCGCGAACGCATCGGAGGTTGGTGGGACAGTGTTGTACAACACCTGCATCAGCATCGCCTTTCCTGGCTTGTCATCAAGGTTGCTGGGGTCGGCAAAGGCCACATGGAGCTCCAGCTCCACCTCCCTGTAGCTCTAGCTCCTTCTCCTTCTTTGGCGTTGGCGGGGCCCTCTCTTGCTTTGGGCGCCACAGAGACCGGATACAGATGCTGAATAATTGACGAAAGATACATTCAAGAATAAATAACATGTTCAAGCAATGTAAGTGTAACCGATTGAAACAAGACATGAATAACTGCAATATGTGAAGTATTTTTCATGTTTTTCTGTTTTCTACTTAATTAAGAAATTTAAGAAAAAATGCAAGAGACAACATAAAAACCTTTTCCCCGTTGTAAAGCAAGTAACCAATTTTTCTCTTTTGAGCATTTTTTATTTTTCTTTAAAACACCACTATAATGCTAAGCAAGCAACATTTTTTACGAATTATGTAACTTTTGTTTTGCATTATTGGTGAAAGTAAACCCCACAAATAATGAGTTAATTGGTCTACATACTGGTGATGTAGAAGTCTTCAGGAGTACCACGAGTCCGCAAACAAGGCAGCACATAATTTTAGGATGGCCAAGTAAAGAGGCAAAACATATACATTGCTATGTATTAGGCAACAAATGGAGAAAATGTCTCTGCATTGATATGTTTGGTGGAAAAAAGGCCCAGCAATCCAGTATACAGAACTATAGCGACATAATGTGGAGAATATCAGATTTAGAGTTGTACCTTATACAGACTGATCTGTGGGAACTATATGTTTTTTAGTTAGTTTTTCACAAAGTTCTTCGCACCTGGTATATCACGACGCAATCAAGAAGAGGATTAGAGCAGCCCGAGAAGGAGACGTATGCAAAGAGAAATAAATTATCAGGGAATTAGAAAAGCAGCTCGAGAAAGAAATGTGTGCAACAAGAAGGCTAGCTAGAATGCAGAGCTGTATGAGGAGTGGATGTGGATGGATTCAAGCGCTGCAGAGCAAGTTCAATGCGTTACAGATAGGCATGCACATATGTGGTCATCCTCAATCAGACATGCTGTCTCCTCCATGAAGACGTGACAATGGGCCCTCGACTACGCGTCCTTCGGAGAATAATTTCCCAAAATTCCCCTCGTCCTCCCGCTGACACATGTCCTTCAAAACGGCCCCAAATCCCACTTTTGCAACAAATATACCCACTTTTGCTACAAATAGTCCCGCTACACGTAGTAGAAAACGGTTCGTTTTAGAAAAAGAATAAATAGACTGGACCTCGTCGGAGAGTTCGCCGGAGACCTCGCCGGCGACCTTGTAGCAAAAAATATATTCTAATGTAGCAAAACTGACATCGTCGGAGACTCTCGCCTGAAATATCGTCGCCGGAGACCTTGTAGCTAAAAATTTACACTAATATAGCAAGACCACAAAACAGTTGTAGCAAAATATTTTTTCTAGTCTAGCAAAAGAGGACATCGCCGGAGACAGCGTCAGAGACTCTAGCCGAAGACCTCGTAGCAAAACCGTAGAGATTGATTGTAGCAAAAAAAATTGTACAAAAGTAGCAAAAAATATATGAATATATAGCAAAAATAATATGCTAAGGTAGCAAAACGCTCGTAGCAAAAAACAAAAGACAGACACAAAAGTAGCGACGTCGGCCAACTAGAGTAGCAAGTGATCTAGACTGTGGTAGCAACAGTCGGACACCTATGTAGGATTGCCGTCATGCAGGACATGGATGCGTGTTACCGCGTCGTGCTCGCAGCAGCCATGGCCGCTCCACCCACAGGAGCACCTCCACTATGAAGTCCATCTCCGGCGACAATAGGAAGCACCACCGTCGTGGTCTTCGTGTCGTCGGACGCCTCCGATGGGATCTAGCTGGTTGTGGCAACAGGTTTCAGGGCGCGTGGCGGCGGAGGCAGGGCTCTAGCAGCCCGGTCTGGACGCGGTGGCTCGGAGACACGCGGTCCCAGGGGAAATCCATAGCACGGCGGCGACGCAGAATCCCCCATGGCATCATGGTGGCGGCGGCGAAATCCGTCGCGGCGGCACCGAATTCCGGCGAGAAGAGCACACGGTAGTCGAGCAAGGTCAGGGACACGACAGGCGGCGCAAGGCGCGCGAGCTGCAGGAGCTGTGGGCGGCGGGGGTTGGAGGCCGGGCTCGCGTGCAGTTAGGAAGAAGATAAAGCAGAGAAAAAGGGATAAAAGGAACTGCACGAGACGTACAACGTATGCGGACCCGGGGGATAATTGTGTGCGATCCCTCGGGGAACAGTATCATTTTCCATTAATTTACACATTGTGCGTCTACATTGGCAAAGGTACTATGCATCTACATTGGCAAAAGACAGATAGTTGGCTAACTACCGTATGTTCTTTTATGAGGATGCACGCATGCTATTGTGGAAAAGTCTTTCGACAAGATCTGCAACACAGACTTGACCAGAGGATCCTAGGCGCATTGTTGGCTAATATATTTATGATAAGTTAATATATTTATGCCGAATAACTAAACTTACAACCAGAAGGTATAGTGGAGACAGAATATAGATGCTGAATAATTGACGAAAGATACATTCAAGAATAAATAACATGTTCAAGCAATGTAAGTGTAACCGATTGAAACAAGACATGATGAACTGCAATATGTGAAGTATGTTTCATGTTTTTTCTGTTTTCTACTTAATTAAGAAACTTAAGAAATAAATGCAACAGACAACATAAAAACCTTTCCCCCAAATGCAACAGACAACATAAAAACCCTTTCCCCGTTTAAAAGCAAGTAACTAGTTTTTGTCTTTTAAGAACTTTTTAGTTTTATTTAAAAAACCACTTTAATGTTAACCAAACAGCATTATTTGTGAAAGTAAACCCCACAAAAAATGAGTTAATTGGTCTACAGACCGATGGTTTGGAAGACTTCGGGAGTACCACGAGTCTGCAAACAAGGTAGCACATAATTTTAGGATGGCCAAGTAAAGAGGCAAAACATATGCATTGCTATGTATTAGGCAAAAAATGGAGAAAATGTCTCTGCATTGATATGTTTGGTGGAAAAAAGGCCCAGCAATCCAGTATACAGACCTATAGCGACATAATGTGGAGAATATCAGATTCGGAGTTGTACCTTATACAGACTGATCTGTGGGAACTATATGTAGGCAGGACTGTATGAGGAGCTTGCTGCAATTCACAGTTCCACCAACGCCGATCCATATGGCAAACTAGCAATGCTAGAATGCAGAGCTTGGGAAGGGGTGATGAGGTAAGCGCTGCATCAAGATTACTGCATTTCAAAAGGGCATGCACATATGTAATCAGTGAGTCATAAGTTCTCTCAAATGCCCATAGTAGTATCTACTGCTCAATCCAGGTCAGTCCCACCTGTCATCCTCAGCCAATATCAATGAAATATGCTGACTCCTCCATAAATGATTGGTATAATGATACTGGGTCCTGCCAGCCTGCCCTGGCTGATGAAAGTCAGTCGCGTTCACATTTATTTCCATAGCATTATTTACATTGGTAAAGGACAGATGAGTAGCTCTGTCATCCTCAGCCAATATCAGTGAGTCATTATTTTGTCAGGATACAAGCAATGCCACTCTGGAAGTTATATATGTCAAATAACTATACATACAACATAAAAAAGGACACCAACTGAAATAAAATCATACATTCAAAGAGAAGGTATACTGCAGATCAAATATGCAGACTGAATAATTTACAAAAGAAACATTCAATAATGAGAGCATCTCCATCGGTGCACCCAAAGCATGGCCGGCACAACGCTATTGGGGACGATGGCAGCGCTAGTCTAAATTGAGGGAGGCCCGTCACACAGCAGCGCACCCCAAACGCCGAACCCCAAACAAAATTCCGCAAACAAAATATTAAATACGCCGATCTAGTTAACTGTTTGTACATATTTTGCATGAAATTAAAAAAAGTAAACCAAAATATGGCCACCGCCGTAGAAACCCTAACCTATTGGCGGTCGAAGACACTGAAGTCGAGGCCACCGCCTCCGACTCCGGCTTGGGCGCTCGCACACTTGGCAGCCCCGCTTCTGCATCATCTGGCGTCGTGGCGAGGTCGATGACTGCGTCGTTGTCCTCCGCGGATAACCACTACGCGAACGCGTCGGTGGCTGGCGGGACAGTGTTGTACGACGCATGCATCAGCATCGCCTTTCCCGGCTTGTCGTCAAGGTCGCTGGGGTCGGCAAAGGCCACATGGAGCTCCAGCTCCACCTCCCTGTAGCTCCAACTCTTTCTCCTTCTTTGGCGTTGGCGGGGCCCTCTCCTGCTTTGAGCGCCGCAGAGAATGGTGGTCACGCGGTGGCGATGGCGGCTTCTCCCGCTTCGGGCGTCGGAGAGAGAGAGCTGGCTTTGGGGGAAGCAACACACGTGGCTCATTCCGCGCGCTGCCGTCGCAGATGACAATGTTGCCTGCAAGGTGAGGAGGAGCAAGGTACGGCGGCGAGCGCGAGGGAGTCGTGGAGAAGAGGAACACGCGCCGGAGACAAAGCGGGGAAGCCGAAACGTAGCCACACTCGTGCAGCGTCTCGCCAACGTCGTGCTCGTGCCACCATGTGTGCTGCCCCATGTAGTTCAACTGGCCTGCGTAGGGGACAAAGAGGCGGGCGAGCTCCCGCTCCCGCCCTTCTTGGAACAGCTACAGCCAGAGCACTGAGTCGCCCGACGCGGATCTGCCTGCTGCTCCCACGTCAGCGACTCGCGCTGCTCGTTGATGTAGGCGGTGAGCGCCTCTCGGTCCGAGATTGGGGGAGTGGCATAGCCGGCGGTGGATATGTTCCAGCCGTGCGGCATCCGGTGGTCAGGCGTCACGAGGAGGTGGTTCTCGTAGAGAACCGTCGCCTCCTCGAGGTTGATTTTGTGTCTACGAGGCTCGTCCTCCACAATCTCCTTGCCTTTTCGGGAGCCACCATTGTGCGCCATCACCAGCGAGGTTGGAGGATAAGTGAGACGGGAGGAGGATGAGGCGACGGTGTGAGGAGTGGCGACACGGAGTAGAGAGGGGTTTTATTGTCGGTACGGCAGGCGAGACGGTGGGGCGGCATTACTCTGGCGTCGGGAGCTGCGCCGGCACGAATCAGCAGCGATTGGACAAGTCGCTACCGCGGCAGGCCGGCCATTAATTTCCCTGACTGACACTGACCGTGCCCCCTCTCACTGCCGCTCTCTCGCTGCCAAATGGGGCCGACTCGCTGTATCCGACGTGGCTGGACTTGTCGCCCCAGTTCTGCATCATTTGGCGCCGTGGCGAGGTTGATGGCGGCGTTGTTGTCCTCCGCGGACAACCACTGCGCGAACGCATCGGAGGCTGGCGGGATGGTGTTGTACGACGCCTACATCAGCATCGCCTTTCCCGGCTTGTCGTCAAGGTTGCTGGGGTCGGCAAACGTCACATGGAGCTCCAGCTCCACCTCCCTACAGCTCCAGCTCCTTCTCCCTCTTTGGTGGCGGCGGAGCCCTCTCCTATTTCGGGCTCCGCAGAGAAAGGTGGTCACGCGATGACAATGGCAAATTCTCATGCTTCGGGCGTCGGAGAGAGTGATGGCTTTGGGGGAAGAAGCACCCGTGGATCATTCCGTGCGCCACCGTCGCGGATGACAATGTTGCCTGCACGGCGAGGAGGAGATTTGTTGGTGAGGAGGAGGGCTGGAATGGGTTTGTCGGTGATTTTTTCGGTGCTGGAAAACTGTCGGCGCCCAATTGGCCGTGCCAGTGTGAGCCCAAAACATGTTCCACTAGCATAACCCATTAAAACCAGACAACCTGAAGTGCAATATGTGTAACCTAGGTTGAACCGAAAGTCCAAAACAACTAATATTAACGATAGTAGCTACTCCATCGACAGTAGCTCCTCTTTGGCTTCAATAGAAACAATCTTGGTCATACATTCTTCTTCTCAATAGAAACAATCGGTCTTTGTCGAGTTCTGAACATTGGTAAATTGGATTATGCGACCAATAGAACCTGATTGTTTCAGGCTTGCTACTTTCCCCCAAAAAAATTATAATTAACCGGGAAGTGATTGGTATTTAATCTAGCATGAATGCAAGGACCGTCGCTCCATCAGACACCAGATTTTTTCACCAGACACGACCTGTTTTAATCGGGTCAAACGGGACTAAAACCGTGTGGGAGACTCCCATTGGACGGCCTAACGCCGGGATGGAGGAGACCGTATCGGGCATCACGCCGCGCTAGGTCGCCGGCTATTCTAGAGTTCGGCGGAGTAGCGGTGGGATTAGAGCATCTCTAACCCAAAGAGACTAAGGGCGTGTTTGGTTTAGCGGATATCCCCAAGTGGTTAGTGGTAGCCACCGAAAAAGTAGTTGCCAGCCGTTTGGTTCAGAGGCGAGAGGGGATAGGGATAACCATATTCCTGGATTATTCTCTCAAAACGGTGGCTCAGCTCATCCCACAAAATCGGGCGGATGGGCTCAACCACTTCTGGCTCCCACGCTAGTCTCACCCCGAAAACACAATTCACGTCGTTTTCCTCGCTCACAGCCCGTCCCGATCCTATCCTTTCCCGGTTTCTCCGCTCCTCTCTCTCTCGTCAGCAAGGCGGCAACGTCAAGAAAAATCAGGCGGTGGCAAGTACTCAAGATCAACAGGGTACAACGACGGCAGGTACATCTCTTTCCTCTCCGTATTGGTCTGGGATGGCTCGAGGAGGGCGATGCCATGGAGGGGCGGGGGGCATAGGCCATGGGTGGGCGACGGGAGGGTGCAGGCCATGGGCGGTCGCTGGCCATGGAGGGCGGTGGCAAAGGAAGGGAATGGTGCAGTGGAAAGAGAGTGCGACGGGAGGTGGTGGCCAGGAAGGGCGAGGGGCCTGGGGGCAGTGGCCATGGAGGGGCGACAAGGTGGTCGGGCCGGTGGAGACTACGAGTGGTGATGGGGCTGGTAATATCACGGTACCAACAAAGAGGTCACCATACACAGCATAGCCTCCTCATCCCTTATCCCCAACCACATTTTACCCTTCTAACCAAACAAAAAATTGGCCCATCCCTCACACTCAACCAAACAGCCCCTAAAGCCACGCACAAAATCGGTCAGAGGACTATACCTGAGATACCAGAACCTAAAATCTCACCCTACTCTCTCATATTTACTTCTCCGCAAGGCCGATAAGTATATTTTCGATCCAGCCGGCCATCCCGCCAAAGCGTCCCACGCCGGTCCTGACCTCCTCACTAGCCGCCGGCCAAGCCACCCCACGGCGGCTGCTTTCATAAGTTATTGTTCACGGTTTTTGGTTTATATGTGAATTTGCATGGCTCGTATGACTCATTACATGTTGGAGAGATATGACAAGAAACTCGTTGTTTTCGTATTTTTTGGCCGTTTTCATGAGCTATTGCCCACAATATTTGAGATTCCAGGGCGATTTATAGTGACCCTAAGACCCGATACATGTTTGAGAGTTATGATCAAAAACTCGTTGCTTTCATGTTTTTTGTCCATTTCCATAAGTTATTGCTTTGTGTTCCAAGCGGATTTGCATGGCTTGTATGACTCGTTACACGTTTGAGAGATATGACCAGAAACTCGTCGTTTTCGCATTTTCTCACCATTTTTATGAGTTATTGCCCACAGTTTTTGGGTTCCAGAAGGATTTGCATGGCTCGTATAACTCGTTAGATGTTTAAGAGATTTGACCAGAAAATCGTTGTTTTGTATTTTATGGGTGTTTTCATGAGCTATTGTCCATAATTCTGGGTTCCAGGACGATTATAGAAACCCTAAGACTCGATACATGTTTGAGAGTTATGATCAAAAAATCATCGTTTTTGCATTTTATGGCCGTTTTCAGGAGTTATTGTCCATAGTTTTTGGTTTCTAAGCGGATTTGCATGACTCGTATGACTTGTTACATGTTTGAGAGATTTGACCAGAAGCTCGTTGTTTTCGCATTTTATGGCCATTTTTCATGAGTTATTGCCTATAATATTTGGGGTTTCAGGGCGATTTACAGTATCCCTAAGAACCGATATATGGTTAAGAGTTATGAGAAAAAACTCATCGTTTTCGTGTATTCTGGCCGCTTTTATGTGTTATTGCCCACATTTTTTGGATTCCAGAAAGATTTGCATGACTCGTATGACTCGTTAAATGTTTTAGAGATATGACTAGAGACACATAGTTTTCGTGTTTTCCGGCCGGTTTTATGAGCTATTGCCCACAGTTTTTGGGTTCCAGTTGGATTTGCATGGCTCGTATGACTCGTTACATGTTTGAAAGATATGACTAGAAACTCGTTGTTTTCGCGTTTTATGGCCGTTTTCATGAGCTATTGCGCATAGTTTTGGGGCTCTATGCCGATTTACGCGAACCTCAGACCCGATACATGTTTGAGAGTTATGACCAAAAAGTCGTCGTTTTCGTGTTTTCTGGAAGTTTCATGAGTTATACGAGCCCACATTTTTTGGGTTCCAGGCGAATTTGCATGGCTCATATGACTCGTAACATGTTTGACACATATGACCAAAAACTCGTTGATTTCGCGTTTTATGGACGTTTTTAAGAGCTATTGCCCACAATATTTGGGGTTCTATGCAGATTTACACCGACCCTAAGACCCGACACATGTTTAAGAGTTATGACCAAAAACTTGTCATTTTCGTGTTTTCTAGCTGTTTCCATGAGTTATTGCCCATAGTATTTGGGTTCCAGGCGGATTTGCGTGGCTCGTATGACTCGTTACATGTTTGAGACATGACCAAAAACTCGTCGTTTTCGTATTTTCTGGCCGTTTCCATGAGTTATTGGCCACGGTTTTTGCGTTCCAGGCAGATTTGCATGGCGTGTATGACTCGTAAAATGTTTTAGAGATATGGCTAGAAACACGTAGTTTTTGTGTTTTCTGGCCGTTTTCCTGAGCTATTGCCCATAGTTTTTGGGTTCTAGGAAGATTTGCATGACTCGTATGAATCATTACATGTTTGAGAGATATGATCAGAAACTCGTCGTTTTCAGGTTTTATGGCCGTTTTCATGAACATTGCCCATAGTTTTGGGTTTCCAGGGCGATTTACAGCGACCTTAAGACCCAATACATGTTTGAGAGTTACGACCAAAAACTCGTCGTTTTCTTGTTTTATGGCCATTTTCATGATCTATTGCCCATAATATTTGGGATTCTAGGGAGATTTACAGTGACCCTAAGACCCGATACATGTTTGAGAGCTATGACCAAAAAGTCGTCGTTTTCTTGTTTTCTGGCAGTTCCCATGAGTTATTGCCCATAGTGGGTTCCAGGCAAATTTGCATGGCTCATATGATTCATTACATGTTTGAGAGATATGACTAGAACTCATCGTTTTTGCGTTTTATAGCTGTTTTCATGAGCTATTGCCCACAATATTTGGGATACTAGGGCGATTTACAACGACCATAGGACCCGATACATGTTTAAGAGTTATGAGCAAAAAACTCGTCGTTTTCGTGTTTTCTGGCCGTTTCCATGAGTTATTGCCCACAGTTTTTGGCTTCTAGGCGGATTTGCATGCCTCGTACACTAGTAGAAAACATGCCATCCGTTCGCGCCCCCTCAGAGCATTAGTCCCGGTTGGCACGTGTCCCGGTTCGAGCGGGCACGTGGCCGGAGGCATGCGTCCCGGTTGGTAAGGGGGCATACGTCCCGGTTTGTATCACAAACCGGGACTAAAGGTTGGGCGTCAGCCACGTGGCATGGCACACACATTTAGTCCCGGTTTGTGTTACAAACCGGGATGTATGCTCCCGCCCTCTATAAATGCAACGCCCCAGCCCTCTGCCTCCACTCTGTTTTTTCTCTTGGTGGAAGGTGTGAGGGGTGTGCTAGTTCCCCCCCCCCATGCATGCATTCAAGGTGTTTGATGAAATGTTTGAGTGAATAATCCCGTTCAATTTCTCATAGAACAAAAATATAGAAGGTGTCCGAGACGCACTTGAACTTTCTCCTCTTTATTTCTCTCGATCGAGGTTAGCAATCTTATCTTTTCTATGTCATTGATACAATGCATGTGTTGATGTGAATTGCTCATTTCACTAGTTATGATGTCCTATTTTTTGATAAACTTACTTATATGATGCAGATGAACGGTCGGGAATGGATGTACGGTGACCGGCGCGTAGCCGGGTATATGAAAGGCGTGGATAAATTTATCGATGTGGCTACGGCAAACAAAGAGAATGGTTTTATACGTTGTCCATGTGTTCATTGTCGGAACAACAAGGAGTACTCTTCCTCGAAAATCATTCGCGGCCACCTGATTATGAAAGGTTTCATGCCCAACTATAAATGCTGGACCAAGCACGGGGAAAGAGGGGTTATGATGGAAGATGGTTGACATAGTTATACCCTACGGGTACACGACTTCAGCATACCTGGTCCAGCTCAAGGAAGGCCCACATCAGGCATACGCTGGTCCACGAATATTTTCGGGTGACCAAGGCCCATGACATCTTCGGATCCTTGGAGAACAAGACTAGTATGGATAGGAAACTCAAAGGGTAACGCCCTAGAACTTGTAACCGACTAGGACTATGCCCGAGACCTGCCTAAGTCTATATAAAGGCCAGGAGGGTACGCCCTAGATCAAGACAGCTCATACTTTCGCACACGCATCCACGCCAGATCGAATCTGCGCACCCTGTAACCTTCGGTTCCGCCGTAATCAAGAGCAGACAAGCAGGAGTAGGGTTTTCCCTCCGGGGGCCTGAACCTGGGTAAATCTCATGTCCCCTGGTTGCTTGTCTGATAACCGTGCCACGATCTCCAGCATCCCCATATTCTCCAAAACCCAAGTCCATAACAATGGGCATTGATGAGATCAAACCTCGTCAATTGGCGCCGTCTGTGGGAATTGGGGCTGCTGATTGTGCGGTCGTGACGGTTCTGACCCGATCGATCTACAACTCCGCGGCGACGAAGAATCACCTCCTCTTCGGCGCTTTCGACTTCACCGCCCACTCGCCGGCCACCATGAAGGATTTTGAGCCCGTAGGCGACGGACTCGAAATTTTGTTCGGGAGCTTCTGCTTCCAGGTGTGGCAAACGGGCACTCTCCGCCTCCCTGAACGGGTGCCCGTGCCACCAATCAGGCCCGCTTCGTGGGCTCCACACCCCGTGCTACGCACGTCATCATCTTCAGATGAGTCCTACAACAGCAGCAGCTGTAACTCCGACCTGTGCGATCCACCTTCGGATGAAGGGACCAACGGTTCCAGATCCGAAAGTTGCGGCAGCAACCGACCAATCTACAAGCGCTATTTGTGCGCCGCAGTCGTCCAAACCGACGAGGACACGCCTAACCCGCCGCCCAGCCCCAACCCGCAAGACCAAAACAGAGAAAACGGTGGGAACGGGGAAAACAGTGGCCACCTCATCCAACTTAGCAAAGAAGGATGGGTCGAAGCACGCCGCGCCGTCGCAGGAGAAATAGTCCTACCTCTGGACTCCCCACGTGACCTGCTAAGGGCATACCACTACCTCCTCATCGAGGAGCACAAGAAGCAAGTCAAGATGCAGGAGACGCTCGACAAGCGCAAGCAGGCAGCCTCTGAGTCCAGCGCGCGCCGAGCTGCGCTCTCCGCCATGGTGAAGGGTTTCGCGGCATAGTAAATCAAAATTTTCTACGGATGCGAACAGAGGGAAGCCAAGATCTAATCTAGGAGATGCAAACAGCGAGAGAGATTGGATTAGATCTTCATACCCTTGAAGATTCGCACAGCAGAACGTTCGTCGGAACGTGGGTGATGTAGTCGTACTCGCTTCTCCTCCTCGCGATCTGATCCGATCTAGCACCACAAGTGGCGGTGCCTCCGTGAGATGCACACGTGCGGCACCTCGACGTCTCCTCCTTCCTCGGACCAGCAAGTATGGTGGAGAGATGGATTGGATCTACAACACGACGGCGTGGTGTATATGGTGGAGAATTTCTGCAGCAGGGCTTCGCCTACAGGCAGTCGGGAGGGAGAGAGGAAGGTAGCAAGGCAGCTAGGGCTTGGAGGAAGGTGTGTGTGGGGGCAGGGGGCGCACCAGCCCTCTATTTATAGAGGGGGGGGGGGGCGGCCAGCCCTAGCCCCTCCTCCAAGCCTATCTCTAGTTTAAACGATTTAAACTCTCCCTTCTAGAAATCTTATCTCTAGTTTAAACGATTTAAACTCTCCCTCTTCTAGAAATTCTATCCCGAGATTTAAACGAGTTAAATCTCTCTAGAATCGGCTGGGCCCTATGGGGCCTTGTGCCCCTGGCCCAAAGCGGCCAGGACACTCCCTCATAGGCCCATGCCCCCTCCCGGAAGGTGGGGCCACGTTGGTCCCCTTCCGGAAGGTTCTAGAAGCTTCCGGTACAATACCGATTAACCCGGAACAATTCCGAACTCCAAAAACTGCACTGCCTTATATGAATCTTATTCTCCGGACCATTCCGGAACCTCTCGTGATATCCCGGATCCCATCCGAGACTCCTAACAAAAATTCATAAACCAATTATCCAATCTATCCTAGCGTCGAGACACGTTAAGTGTGTGACCCTGCGGGTTCGAGAATATGCAGACATGATCTTCTATCAATAATCAACAGCGGGGTCTGGGCACCCATATTGACCCCCACACATTCATCGATGATCATATCGGATGAACCACGATGTTAGTATTCAAACAATCCCATATATATATTCCCTTCATCTCGCGATATTTTACTTGCCCGAGATTCGATCGTCGGTACCGTCATACCTAGTTCAATCTCGTTCACAGCAAGTACTTTACTCGTTCCGTAATCCGATATCACTTTGTGATTAACTCCTTAACCACATGCTTGCAAGCGGTGTTGATATCGATTACCGAGTGGGCCCGAAGTATATCTCTCCGACTTGGGAGGGACAAATCCCATCTCGATACATACAACCCAACAAGTACTTTCTGATCACCTGAGAGACACCTTTATGATCACCCTCTCATAGGATGACGTTTGATGACCTCAAAGCTCTCTTCCGATACCAGGGAGCTGTATTATCCCATGGTCTAAGGAATACAATATTTGACATAGGAAAAGCTTCGCAAAGATGAACACGATGAAACGATCTAATTGCTTCGCTTAGTTTGGGTCTGTCCATCATATCATTCTCCCAATGATATGATCTCATTATCAATTGACAACTCATGTCTATGGTTAGGAAAACTTAACCATCATTGATCAATGAGCTAGTCCTTAGAGGCGTACCAGGGACACGGTGTTGTTCACAAACCACACAAGTATTAATGTTTCCGCTTAATACAATTCTAGCATGGAATATAAACTTTATCATGAACAAGAATTATAATAATAACATCTTTATTATTGCCTCTAGGGCATAATTCCAACAGTCTCCCACTTGCACTAGAGTCAATAATCTAGTTTACATCTGGCAACAATCTCACACCCATGGCACTGAGGTGTTGATCATGTTTTACACGTGGAAGAGGTTTAGTCAATGGATCTGCGACGTTCAGATCCGTATGTACTTTGCTAATCTTCAGATCTCCATCTGCTATATAATCTCGGATTATATGAAACTTGCGGTTGATATGCTTGGTATTTTGATGATATCTTGGTTCCTTTGCGAGTGCTATGGCGCCAGTGTTGTCACACAATATCTCCAGTGGGTCCAATGCACTTGGAACCACGCCAAGCTCAGTGATGAAGTTTATGATCCAAACTCCTTCACTTGATGCTTCTGCAGCAGCCATGTATTCCGCTTCTACTGTAGATCCCGCGATCACGCTTTGCTTGCAGCTTCTCCAGCTCACAGCTCCTCCATTCAAAATATACACGTATCCTGTCTGAGATTTAGAATCATCCTTGTCGGTGTCAAAACTAGCATCGACGTAACCTTTTACGACGAGCTGTTCATCACCCCCATAGACTAAGAACATTTCTTTAGTCCTATTTAGGTACTTTAGGATGTTCTTCACGGCTGTCCAGTGTTCCACTCCTGGATCACTTTGGTATCTGCTCGTCAAACTAAGAGCATTGGACACATCCGGTCTAGTACATAGCATGGCATACATGATAGAACCTATGGCCGAGGCATAAGGCACTTTGCTCATAGCTTCCCTATCATTTACCGTAGCTGGACACTGAGCCTTACTCAATATCTTACCTGACAACATAGGCACTGAACCTTTCTTTGCCTTATCCATTCTGAACCTTTTCAGAACTTTGTCTAGGTATGTACTCTGGCTTAAAGCTATCAGGCGTCTTTGTCTATCTCTATAGATTTTGATGCCTAATATATAAGCAGCTTCACCTAGGTCTTTCATTGAAAAACACTTGTTCAAATAACTCTTCACATCGTTAAGCATGTTGATGTCATTTCCAATAATCAATATGTCATCCACATATAGTACCAGAAACGTCACCGAGCTCCCACTCACTTTCTTGTAGGTACAAGCTTCGTAGAAATTTGGAACAAATCCAAAGCTCTTGATCACTTGATCAAAACGAAGGTTCCAACTCCGAGATGCTTGCTTCAGTCCATAAATGGAACACTCAAGCTTGCATACTTTATCAGCATCCTTAGGATCGACAAAACCTTCGGATTGCATCATATACAACTCTTCATCAATGTTGCCATTGAGGAACGCAGTCTTGACATCCATCTGCCATATTTCATAATCATGAAACGCAGCAATTGCTAATAAAATCCGAATGGACTTAAACATCGCTACGGGAGAGAAAGTCTCATCGTAGTCAACACCTTGAACTTGTCGAAAACCTTTCGCAACAAGCCGTGCTTTATAGACGGTAACATTACCATCCGCGTCCGTTTTCTTCTTGAAGATCCATTTGCACTCAACGGCCTTTCGGTCGCTAGGAGGGTCCACCAAAGTCCATACTTGGTTTTCGCTCATGGATCCCAATTCGGATTTCATGGCTTCTAGCCGTTTCTCAGAGTCTGGGCTCATCATCGCTTCCTCATAGTTCGCAGGCTCACTGTCATCTACCAACAAGACAGTTAAGACAGGGTTGCCGTACCACTCAGGAGGGGCACGCGACCTTGTCGACCTGCGACGTTCAGTAGTAGCATTGTCCGAAGCGTCATGATCCTTATCATTAGCTTCCTCTATTATTGGTGCAGGCGGCACTAGAACATTCTCAGGTGCTGCGCTACTCTCCAATTCAAGAGAAGGTTCAACAACCTCGTCTAGCTCTACTTTCCTCCCACTCACTTCTTTCGAGAGAAACTCCTTCTCAAGAAAGGAACCGTTCTTTGCGACAAACACTTTGCCTTCGGTTCTGTGATAGAAGGTATACCCAATAGTTTCTTTAGGGTATCCTATGAAGACGCATTTCTCCGCTTTGGGTTCGAGCTTGTCCGGCATCAACTTCTTGACGTAAGCTTCGCATCCCCAAAATTTAAGAAACGACAACTTAGGTTTAGCACCAAACCACAGTTCATACGGTGTCGTCTCAACGGATTTAGATGGTGCCCTATTTAAAGTGAATGCAGCGGTTTCTAATGCATAACCCCAAAATGATAACGGCAAATCAGTAAGAGACATCATTGATCGGACCATATCTAATAGGGTTCGGTTCCGGCGTTCAGACACACCATTGCGCTGTGGTGTTCCGGGTGGCGTGAGTTGTGAAACGATTCCACTTGCTTTAAGATGCGTGAGAAAATCATAAGTCAAATATTCACCTCCATGATCGGATCGTAGAAATTTAATCTTTCCGTTACGATGGTTCTCCACTTCATTCTGAAATTCTTTGAACTTTTCAAACGTTTCAGATTTATGTTTCATTAAATAGATATACCCATATCTACTTAAGTCATCGGTAAAAGTGAGAAAATAGCGATATCCACCGCGCGTCGAAACACTCATCGGTCCGCATACATCGGTATGTATGATTTCCAACAAGTCCGTTGCTCGCTCCATCATACCGGAGAACGGGGTTTTGATCATCTTGCCCATGAGGCATGGTTCGCATGTGTCAAATGATTCAAAATCAAGAGACTCCAAAAGTCCATCGGAATGGAGTTTCTTCATGCGCTTTACACCAATATGACCTAGACGACAGTGCCACAAATAAGTAGTATTATCACTATCTACTTTGCATCTCTTAGCCTCAATGTTATGGATGTGTGTTTCATCCCTTTCGAGATTTAGAAGAAATAAACCATTCACTAAAGGTGCATGACCATAAAAGATATTACTCATATAAATAGAACAACCATTATTCTCCGATTTAAATGAATAACCGTCTTGCAATAAACACGATCCAGAGATGATGTTCATGCTCAACGCAGGTACATAATAACATTTATTAAGGTTTAAAACTAATCCCGAAGGTAAAACTAAGGAGAGCGTGCCGACGGCCATCACATCAACTCTTGATCCGTTGCCAACGCGCATCGTCACCTCATCCCTCGCAAGCCGCCGTCTATTCCGTAGCTCTTGTTTCGAGTTACAAATATTAGCAACTGAACCGGTATCAAATACCCAGGCACTACAACGAGGGCTAGTAAGGAAAACATCAATAACATGTATATCAAATATACCTTTGATGGTGCCAGCCTTCTTGTCCGCTAAGTACTTCGGACAGTTGCGCTTCCAGTGACCCTTGTCCTTGCAATAGAAGCACTCAGTGTCCGGCTTGGGACCAGACCTGAGCTTCTTCTCCGCAGGGGCATTGCGCTTGCCGCCGCCCTTCTTGAAGGGATTCTTTGCTCCCTTACCTTTCTTAAAGGAGGGCTTGTTGACCATCAACACATGATTATCCTTCTTGATGTCCACTTCCGCAGCCTTCAGCTTTGCGAAGAGCTCGGTGATCGTATCAGTGGAACCAATCTGATTATGAGTCACTACAAAACTTTTGTAGCTGGGAGGGAGTGATTGCAGAACCCTGTCAATCTTGAGCTCCTCTGGAATCGTGCATTCCAGTTGCTCAAGGCGTTGAGTGTAGCCCGTCATCTTTATGGCGTGCTCACTAACGGAACTCCCTTCCTCCATCTTGCAGTTAAAGAACTTCTCAGATATCTCATATCTCTCAGAACGGGCCTGAGTCTGAAACATGGTTTCAGCTCTTCGAGAATCTCAAAGGGCCCGGGATAGTCTTCAAAACGATTTTGAAGTTCCGGTTCCATAGCAAACAACATGGTGCTCTTAATCACACCATAATCATCTTTGCGCGACTGATAGACAGCTTTCTCATCAGCCGGCGCAGTTGCAGTAGGGGGGTCACCTAACGCTTTCCCAAGGACATAGTCCTTTTGACCGCCAGACAGAATGATTCTCAGATTGCGGAACCAATTGGTGAAGTTAGACCCATTGTTTCTAAGCTTTTCCTTCTCAGCAAAAACGTTGAAGTTGAAGTTGGACTTGGCCATGTGATCTACAGTATTGGCAAGTACAATTTAGACTATGTTCATGATAATTAGTTCAACTTAATCAAATTACTAGATGAACTCCCACTAAATTCAACATCCCTCAAGTTGTTTAGTGAACACGATCCAAATTCACCACACCTAATCCGATCATCACGAGAAGAGATGTGGTTTCAATGGTGGACAACGAAGTGTCGATCATATCATTCATATGACTCATGCTTAACCTTTCGGTTCTTGTGTTCCGAGGCCATGTATGTACATGCTAGGCTCGTCAAGTTAGACCCAAATATTTCCGCCTGTGCAAAACTGGCTTGCACCCGTTGTATGTGAGCGTAGAGTCTATAGCACCCGATCATCACGTGATGCTTGGACACGAAGAACTTTCGCAACGGTGCATACTTGGGGAGAAGACAGTTTTTATCTTGATCTTTAAGTGAGGAATCATCTTATAATGCTACCGTTGCGATCTAAGCATAATAAGATACATAAAGGGATAAACATCACATGCATATAACTTTATGTGACATGGTATAGCCAATCCTCGCGCAATGATCTCCATCTTGTGCGTTCCGGCATGATCTCCATCACTCCACCATGATTGCCTCCACCACGAATAGCAACTACAACTATTGCTAACTACTTAGCGATAAAGTGAAACTATTACATGGCGCATAAGAAGTTGACACACAGGTCATACACAATTATAAAGACAACCATATGGCTCCTGCCGGTTGTGTACTCATCGACATGCAAGTCGTGAAACATTACAAAACATGATCATCGCATACATTATACACATCACATCTTGGGCCATACCATATCACAGAAAACACTCCCTGCAAAAACAAGTTAGACGCCTCTACTTTGTTGTTGCATGTTTTACGTGGCTTATGGGAGTAGATGCTAAGAACGATTCTTACCTACGGAAAGCCACAATGGTGATATTATGGTTGCCAAACTCCGGTGTTAATCCCATGACAACTATAGTGAGAGAAACTGACATCCACCAGCCGCATGTGTGGAACAAGCCACACGTCAAGTGCGGAGCCGGTCTCGCGAACGACGTCGCGTAAGGTTGGCCTGGACCGCTTCAATCTCACTATCCCGCGTCATAAGAAGAACACAAACAAGAGGCTTGCAACAGAAAACATCAACGCCCGCAACAACCATGTTGCGTTCTACTCGTGAATCACATCTACGCATAGATCTAGCTCTGATACCACTGAAGGGTTTCGCGGCATAGTAAATCAAAATTTTCTACGGATGCGAACAGAGGGAAGCCAAGATCTAATCTAGGAGATGCAAACAGCGAGATAGATTGGATTAGATCTTCATACCCTTGAATATTCGCACAGCAGAACGTTCGTCAGAACGTGGGTGATGTAGTCGTACTCGCTTCTCCTCCTCGCGATCCGATCCGATCTAGCACCACAAGTGGCGGTGCCTCCGTGAGATGCACACGTGCGGCACCTCGACGTCTCCTCCTTCCTCGGACCAGCAAGTATGGTGGAGAGATGGATTGGATCTACAACACGACGGCGTGGTGTATATGGTGGAGAATTTCTGCAGCAGGGCTTCGCCTACAGGCAGTCGGGAGGGAGAGAGGAAGGTAGCAAGGCAGCTAGGGCTTGGAGGAAGGTGTGTGTGTGGGGAGGGGGCGCACCAGCCCTCTATTTATAGAGGGGGGGGGGGGGGCGGCCAGCCCTAGCCCCTCCTCCAAGCCTATATCTAGTTTAAACGATTTAAACTCTCCCTTCTAGAAATCTTATCTCTAGTTTAAACGATTTAAACTCTCCCTCTTCTAGAAATTCTATCCCAAGATTTAAACGAGTTAAATCTCTCTAGAATCGGCTGGGCCCTATGGGGCCTTGTGCCCCTGGCCCAAAGCGTCCAGGACACTCCCTCATAGGCCCATGCCCCCTCCCGGAAGGTGGGGCCACGTTGGTCCCCTTCCGGAAGGTTCTAGAAGCTTCCGGTACAATACCGATTAACCCAGAACAATTCCGAACTCCAAAAACTGCACTGCCTTATATGAATCTTATTCTCCGGACCATTCCGGAACCTCTCGTGATATCCCGGATCCCATCCGAGACTCCGAACAAAAATTCATAAACCAATTATCCAATCTATCCTAGCGTCGAGACACGTTAAGTGTGTGACCCTGCGGGTTCGAGAATATGCAGACATGATCTTCTATCAATAATCAACAGCGGGGTCTGGGCACCCATATTGACTCCCACACATTCATCGATGATCATATCGGATGAACCACGATGTCAGTATTCAAACAATCCCATATATATATTCCCTTCGTCTCGCGATATTTTACTTGCCCGAGATTCGATCGTCGGTACCGTCATACCTAGTTCAATCTCGTTCACAGCAAGTACTTTACTCGTTCCGTAATCCGATATCACTTTGTGATTAACTCCTTAACCACATGCTTGCAAGCGGTGTTGATATCGATTACCGAGTGGGCCCGAAGTATATCTCTCCGACTTGGGAGGGACAAATCCCATCTCGATACATACAACCCAACAAGTACTTTCTGATCACCTGAGAGACACCTTTATGATCACCCTCTCATAGGATGACGTTTGATGACCTCAAAGCTCTCTTCCGATACCAGGGAGTTGTATTATCCCATGGTCTAAGGAATACAATATTTGACATAGGAAAAGCTTCGCAAAGATGAACACGATGAAACGATTTTTGGGTCTGTCCATCATATCATTCTCCCAATGATATGATCTCATTATCAATTGACAACTCATGTCTATGGTTAGGAAACCTTAACCATCATTGATCAATGAGCTAGTCCTTAGAGGCGTACCAGGGACACGGTGTTGTTCACAAACCACACAAGTATTAATGTTTCCGCTTAATACAATTCTAGCATGGAATATAAACTTTATCATGAACAAGAATTATAATAATAACATCTTTATTATTGCCTCTAGGGCATAATTCCAACACATGGGACCCGGCTCCAGCACAAACGGAAACCAGGGAAACAAACACCGCTCTCGGGTGGAGAACATGGACCCTGGAGAGCGCCGTGATGTGACCCGAACTCTCCACACATCGTTCATGGATATGGACGCCGACGGCAACGTCATCCTGAAGACGCCGCAAGCTACGATCATGGCAGCCACTACGTATCTCGCGGCTCACCCACCACCGGCGGGGGACCCGAAGAGAGCCATGCATAAGTCCGCACTCACCGGACTCGGACTTGTCGGAGGTGCGCTCCACGAAGAAGCTCCTATGGAGCCGAAGAAGAAAGCTACGGCCAGGCAAGAACGGAGTCCCACCCCCTCATCCGAAGAGGAAGAGGAGCACGATATTTCTCGACGGAAGAAAAGCTCGCACCGCCACAAACGCGACTACGACGCCAGAAACAAGCTTACACAGCGCAAGATCGATAAAGCACGCGCTAAACGCGCATGCTCATCCGAATCTGAGATGGATGAGGACGAAGGAGAATTTTGCGGAGCTCGATGCTTCAGCAGATCAGTGCGGCGAACACAGATGTCGCGCAACTTCAAGCTTCCTTCGGATACTCCAAAGTTTAATGGCACGCAAGATCCCAAATCCTGGCTCAGTGACCATCTGTCATCCGTCAAGCTTCACGGAGGCAGCAAAGAAACCGCCATGCAATGCCTCCAGCTGCATGTGACAGGCGCGGCGCGGGTCTGGCTTAGCAGCCTATCATCAGGATCCATCCGAAGCTGGGAGGAGCTCGCCTACAGCTTCATCCGAAATTTCAAAGGCACCAGCAAGAGGCCCGCCTCAATCGAAGAGCTGCGAGCCTACACTCAGAGAACGGGTGAATCCATTCGCTCGTACATACTACGCTGGTCTACAACCAAGAACTCCGCACCACACATCTCGGAGGAACGGGCCATCGACGCCTTCAGGGACGGCGTCAAGTGCCCAGATTTCAAGGAGAAACTTGGACGTGTAAAGCCCAAGACACTCGACCAACTCATGGAAATCGCCAACAGCTGGGCGGACGGCGAAGATTGCATCCAGCGAACGCAATCAGACGAAGAGGACGACTACGGCAGAAGACGCGAACGCCGCAGCAAGAGAAGATCACGTGTCTACGAGGAACGCGACGGACCCGACATGGTCGCGGCCGGCTACGCTGACCGCCGTAACGACAACAGCCGCAACAGCGGAGGATATCGCAGCGGAAACTTTCGCGACAGCGGAAGACCAGCGCAGTCGTGGCAACGCCGCGACCGCGACAACGGACCCTCAGCATTCGACAAACTTTCGGGTCCATGCACCATCCACTTCTACATCGATAAACAGGATGGCAAAAAGAAAGCAAGCCACATGCTCAAGGACTGCCGCGAGTTCCAGAAACTCAGCGAAAGCATGGTGCAGATGAGGCAACGAACCCCCAACCCCACGTTTGGAAGCACACCTGTGCAGGGTGAAGTAGCACACGGAGCTCCTCCACCGCCACCTATCGGAGGCCCAAGCCAACCAGTCGCACCAACATAGAACAACGCCGGGATCGGGTACCCACCACCAAAAGGAGCACTCAATATGATACAGAAGGGACGCCCCACAAATAGAGTGCAGAAGAAAATCACCCGACAAATCAACTTGGCCGTGACAACTCCACCCGCAATCCCTGAGTACCTCAGCGGATCGGAGTCCTGCATCACATTCACTCGCGCAGATCATCCTTGCCAGGTCCCTCGCCCAGGTAATGCTGCCTTGGTGCTAGAGGCGCAGATCGGAGGATTCGAGATGAGTCGCGTCTTCATGGACGGTGGCAGTGGCATCAACCTAATGTTCGCAAGCACCCTGGCTGCTATGCGAATCCCGCAATGCAGCCTGGAACAATCAGACACAACATTCCACGACATTGTTCCAGGGAAGGGCATCTTCCCCCTGGGCAAAATAGGACTCGACGTCATCTTCGGGAAGCCGGACAACTTTCGGCAGGAGCGCCTAGAATTCGAAGTGGTGGACTGGCCGTCACAATACCACGCCATCCTGGGACGTGTAGCATTTGCAAGATTCCTGGCTGTCCCACACTACGCATACCTACTACTCAAGATGCCAGGACCAAGGGGCGTCATCACAATCCATGGGAGCTTCACCCGATCGGACCAATGCGACAGGGATTTCAACAAAATCTCCCAGTCTTTCGGCATGCAAGACGAGCTTGTATGGCTCCGCGAAGTGACGGACAACGGGCTACCCCCAGTCACGAAGCAGAACGCACCTGACATGTCCTTTGACTCCACCGTCAACACCAAGAAAGTGCAGGTCCATCCGACGGACGCCTCCAAGACGGCGCTGATCGCCAATGACCTCAGTACCGCATAGGAAGGCGCGCTCGTCGAATTCCTCCGTGAGCGCTGGGAAATCTTCGCCTGGTGTCCTGCGGACATGCCAGGAGTTCCCAGGGAATTCGCCGAGCACGCACTCAAAGTTTTTCCAGACACCAAGCCAGTAAAGTAGTCCATCCGAAGATTGTCGGAGCCACGAACCGAAGCTATCGGCAAGGAAATCAACAGATTACTCGCAGCAGATTTCATCCGAGAAATAAAAGAAAGCGAGTGGCTGGCAAACACGGTGATGGTCCCGAAGAAGGACCGTTGACATCCTGCGGATGTACGTAGATTTCACGACTAAACAAGCACTTCCCTAAGGACCACTTCCCTCTTCCTCGGATCGACCAGATAATCGATTCGACTGCAGGTTGCGAGAAACTCTCCTTCCTCGACGCCTACTCAGGCTATAATCAGATTCGACTCAAGGTCGAAGACCAGGAGAAAACGGCGTTCATCACACCGTTTGGAGTATTCTGTTACAACACAATGCCCTTCGGGCTGAAGAACGCAGGTGCCACGTACCAGCGATGCATGCAGGCCTGCCTCAAGGACCAGATCGGTCGCAACGTCCAAGTCTATGTCGACGACATAGTAATAAAAAACAGGGAGGCAAACACACTCATCAACGATCTCCGAGAGACGTTCGACAACCTTGATCGCTACAGGATCAAACTTAACCCCGAAAAATGCGCCTTCGGCGTCCCATCAGGCCAGCTGCTCAGATACTTCATCTCTCAACGAGGGATTGAAGCGAACCCGAAGAAAATCATGGCCATCATGGCAATGGAGAAGCCAAAGAACCTCAAGGGATTCCAGAAGCTCGCAGGACGCGTGGCCGCACTCAGCAGATTCATCAGTCGCATAGGCGAGAAGGCCCTGCCATTCTACCAACTACTGCGCAAGGCAGATAAGTTCGAGTGGACACCAGAGGCCAACGACGCATTCGAAAACCTCAAATGACTCCTCTCTACCTCGCCCGTTTTGGTCACGCCAAAGGAGCGCGAGCCCTTGCTGTTGTACATAGCAGCCACACACCAGGTGGTCAGCACCGTACTTGTGGTCGAGCGACCCGAAGAAGGCAAGACCCACGGGGTCCAGCGCCCAATTTACTACCTCAGCGAGGTACTTACTTCAACTAAGCAGCGGTAGCCGCACTACCAGAAGCTGGCCTACGGCGTGTTCATGACGGCCCGGCGACTGAGCCATTATTTCCAAGAACACCAAGTGATGGTCGTCAACGAGGCACCCCTGAACAACATCCTGAATAACCCGGAGGCCACAGGATGCGTGGCCCTATGGGGCATCGAACTATCACCCTTGGATATCGTCTACGAGAAACGACACGCAATCAAATCCCAAGTCCTTCCGGACTTCCTGGTGCACTGGATGGAGCTGCAGCTGCCTGACACCCCATACATGTCACAGTCCTGGACAATGCATTTCGACGGATCCAAGCGCGAAGCTGGAGCAGGAGCATGAGTAATACTAACCTCCCAGCAAGGTGACAAGATGAAGTACATTCTTCGGATGAAATTCAGAGCCTCTAACAACGAGGCCGAATACGAAGCCCTCATCCATGGCATGAGGATGGCAAAAATATGCGGCGCAACGCGCCTGGTCATCTACGGTGACTCCAACCTTGTCGTGCAACAGACGATGAATGAGTGCGACGCACACGCCGAAAACATGATCGCATACTGTGCGCTATACAACGCACTCGAAGGAGAATTCGATCGCATACCTTCGCATTTTATGGCTGTTTTCATGAGCTATTGCCCACAATTCTGGGTTTCTAGGGCGGTTTACAGCGACCTTAAGGCCCGATACATGTTTGAGAGTTATGACCAAAAACTCGAGGTTTTCATGTTTTTTGGCCATTTCCAAGAGTTATTGCCCATACTTTTTGGGTTCTAGGAGGATTTTCATGACTCGTATGACTCGTTGCGTATTTGAGTGATATGACTAGAAACTCGTCGGTTTTGCATTTTATGGCCATTTTCATGAACTATTGTCCACAGTTTTGTGATTCTAGGGCCATTTACGAAGACCTTAAGACCCGATATATGTTTGAGACTTATGACAAAAAACTCGTTGTATTCGTGTTTTATGGCAGTTTCATGATTTATTGCCTGCAATTTTTGGATTCTAGATGGATTTGCATGGCTCGTATGACTCGTTATATGTTTGAGAGATATGAACAGAAACTCGTCGTTTTCGCATTTTATGGCCGTTTTCATGAGCTATTGCCCACAATATTTGGGTTTCTAGGGCGATTTACAGCGAACCTAAGACTCGATACATGTTTGAGATTTATGGCCAAGAACTCGTCGTTTTCATGTTTTCTGGCTGTTTCCATGAGTTATTGCCAACATTTTTTGGGTTCTAGGCGGATTTGCATGGCTTGTATGACTCGTTACATGTTTGAGAGATATGACCAGAAACTCATCGTTTTCGCATTTTCTGGCCGTTTCAATGAGTTATTGCCCATAGTTTTTGGATTCCAGGCGGTTTTGCATGGCTCGCATAACTCATTAGTTGTTTGAGAGATTTCACCGGAAATTATCGTTTTCACATTTTATGGACGTTTTCATGAGCTATAGCCCATAGTTTTGGGGTTCCAAGACGATTTACAAAGACCTTAAGACCCGATATATGTTTGAGAGTTATGACAAAAAATTCGTGGTTTTCTGGCTGTTTCCATGAGTTATTGCCAACAGTTTTTGGGTTTCAGGCGGATTTGCATGGCTCGTATGACTCATTACATGTTTGAGAGATATGACCAGAAACTCGTCGTTTTCATGTTTTATGATCGTTTTCATGAGGATTGCCCATAGTTTTGGGTTTCCATGAGTTATCTGCCCATAGTTTTTGGCTTCCAGGTGGATTTGCATGGCTCGTATGACATGTTACATGTTTTAGAGATATGAACAGAAACATATCGATTTCGTGTTTTATGGCCCTTTTCGTGAGTTATCTCCCATAGTTTTAGGGTTCCAGGGGGATTTACTATGACCTTGAGACCCGATACATGTTTGAAAGTTACGACAAAAAACTCATCGTTTTCGTGTTTTATGGCTGTTTTCATGAGCTATTTCCCACAATATTTGGGATTCTAGGGAGATTTACAGTGATCCTAAGAACTGATACATGTTTGAGAGCTATGACCAAAAATTCGTCGTTTTCATATTTTCTAGCAGTTCTCATGATTTATTGCCCATAGTTTTTTGGGTTCTAGGCGGATTTACATGGCTCATATTTGGGATTCGAGGGCAATTTACAGCGACCATCAGAACCGATCCATGTTTAAGAGTTATGAGCAAAAACTCATCGTTTTCGTGTTTTTTGGTCATTTCCATGAGTTATTGCCTGCGGATTTGCATGGCTTGTATGACTCGTTACATGTTTTAGAGATATGACCAGAACCATGTCGTTTTCTTGTTTTCTGGCCGTTTTCATGAGTTATTGCCCTACGTTTTTGGGTTCTAGGCAGATTTGAATATCTCGTATGACTCGTTACATGTTTGAGAGATATGACAAAAAACACGTCGTTTTCGCGTTTTATGGCTATTTTCATGAGCTATTGCCCATAGTTTTGGGTTTCCAGGGCGATTTACAGCGATCTTAAGGCCTGATACATGTTTTAGAGTTATGATCAAAAACTTGTGGTTTTCATGTTTTTTGGCCGTTCCCATGAGTTATTGCCCTTATTTTTTGGGTTCCAGGCGGATTTGCATGAAACTCGTATGAGTCATTACATATTTGAGACATATGACTAGAAACTCGTCGTTTTTGCATTTTATGAATATTTTCATGAGGTATTGCCCACAGTTTTGGGATTCTAGGGCCATTTACAGAGATCTTAAGACCCGATACATGTTCGAGAGTTATGACCAAGAACTCGTCGTTTTCGTGTTTTTTGGCTGTTTCCATGAGTTATTGCCCATAGTTCTTGGCTTCTAGGAAGATTTGTATGGCTCGTATGACTCGTTATATGTTTTAGAGATATGACTAGAAACATGTCGTTTTTGTAGGGGTTCGTAGCATGCAAAACAAAAAATTTCTATCGCATACAAACAAACAAGCCAAGATCTATCTACTAGATTGTAGCAACGAGTCGATAGAGGAACTCACCCTCGAAGATTCCAAAGCGGTTAACAAGAGCAGATTCTCGTGGGTGATGTAGTCGTACACTTGCCGATCTCAAGATCGCGTAGATGATCCTTCCGGCGCTGCGTTCCGGCAGCGCTCCCGTAGTCGGTCACACATTCGGTACTCGACGAAGACCTTCCTCTCCCTTGTTCCAGCAGGCAGCGGAGGTTGTAGCACTCTCCTCGTGATTCCGGCAGCACGACGGCGTGGTACCGGAAGTAGAGGGGAGATCTCCCAGGGCTTCGCCTTAAGCCGGAGCGAGTATGGTGGACTATGAGAGAGCCTTGGTGATCTAGGGTTTAGACACACCAATTAGAAGGGGCTAAACCAGCGGCTAGGGCAATTAGAAGCTCTAACTCGGCGGCTTGGGAGAAATCCCTAGGCTATGGCTAGGGTTTAGGTTTAGAGGGAGGCAACTTGTGTGTCTAGGAGGGGAGCCCTGCCCCTCCTTATATAGGTGGAGGTGGGCGCGCAAGGGGAGGGGAATCCCTCCCCAACTCGGCCTCCAAGTGAGCCGGCGGTGGGAGGAGGAACTCCTCCCCCAAGTCGGTTTCAACCTCCTCCTCCTCTTTCCAAAAACTTCCGTTTGACTTTCAAACTAGCCGTTTGACTTTTCAAACTAGGATTTGAATAAACCCTTTATTTTGGACAGCGAAGACACCTAGTACATGATGCAATCATTCCAACTTGCAATGACACATTCATGTACCCTTCCCCCCCGGAATGTCGGACATTCCGGAACCTTCTAGAACATTCCCGATGAAAACACCGGAACCATTCTCCAACCCCGAAATAGGACTTTCCTTATATGAATCTTATTCTCCGGACCATTCCAGATCTCCTCGTGATATCTCGGATCCCATCCGAGACTCCGAACAACATTCGGTCTCTTTCTCATCATTCCATAAGTACTCAAACAACGTCGAATCCTTAAGTGTGTCTCCCTACGGTTCGTGAATTATGCGGACATGATCGAGACTCTTCTCCGATCAATAACCAATAGAGGAATCTGGAAATTCATATGGCTCCCACATATTTCTACGATTACTTTGCGATCGAATGAACCACTTACATACGATACCAATTTCCCTTTGTCTCACGATAGTTTACTTATCCGAGGTTATGATCGTCGGTATCTCTGCATACCTAGTTCAACCTAGTTACTGATAAGTACTCTTTTCTCGTTCCCGTGGTATGTGATCCCTTGTGAGCCAGTCACATGCTTGCAAGCTAATTGGATGACATTCCACCGAGAGGGCCCAGAGTATATCTATCCGTTATATGGATGGACAAATCTCACTCTTGATCCATGTGTCTCAACCAATAATTTTCGAACACTCAATGCCACCTTTATAGCCACCCTGTTACGGTGTGGTGTTTGATGTCATCAAAGCATCCTTTCGGTAAAGGTGATATGCATGATCTCATGGTCGAAGGAATTAGGTTACTATGTATCAGAAAGCTTATAGCAAATGAACTATATTAAATGACTTGATCTTTATGCTACGCTTAACTATAGGAGTATGTCCACCATATCATTCTCCTAACGATATGATCTTGTTGTTAATAACATCTCAATGTTCATGATAGGGAAACCACAATCATATATTAACCAACAAGCTAGTCTAACAAGAGGCTTTACTAGGGACTCTTTTATGTTTACAAATCACACAAGTATTAATGTTTCCGGTTAATACAATTATAGCATGGTATGTAAGCATTTATCATAAGTATGAAGATATGATAATAACCACTTTATTATTGCCTATTGGGCATATCTCCAACGGTCTCCCACTTGCACTAGAGTCAATAATCTAGTTTCAAACCTTTGTGTATTCAACACCTATGGCTTTCTGGTGTTGTATGTACACGATTGCTAGTGGTTAACTGATCTCCGGATCTGACACTTCCAGGTCCGTGTGTAATTTCATGTCTTTGCGTCTCTACGCATCACTCATTCTCTAATGAGATGGCTTTGTATAATTTTGGTCCTTTGGTGAGACCTTTAGTTCTTTTGGGGTAAAAACATGTTGATAATATTATCGTACAATATATCTTCATAGTATTATCCCGCTGTGAACTACACCTAGTTTGATAACAAACTACTTGACACAAATGCCCTCTTTACCTGCTATTATAGCAGTCATATACTTAGCCTTTTGTTGTAGTATCTGTCACAATGTCTTAATTTTGGAACTCATCCAAATCCATTATGGAACTTACTTTCCATTATATTGTGCCACCCTTAGTTTATATTGAGATAAACTTAATTTGTACTTTGTGACAAAACTAGTATCAATGTAGTACTTTTACAATGAACTAACCATCTATTTGTCACTTCTACAAACAATATATTCTTAGTTCTTCCAAAAGATCATAAGAATATCCTTACTATTGTCCAATGATCATCTTATGAATCATTCTGGTATATGCTCATAACATTTAGAGCATAGGACATATCTGGATTTGTACATATCACAGTATGATTGATATAAATACTCTTTGTGATTTCACACATCAAGTATCAATCTATACTTGAATCTTTGTTTCACTTACCAAGTGTCAATACACTTGAATATATCATCAATATTGAACTCATTCAATCCTTTCTGTGCGACAAGAACCTTTCTTGTAGTTTCTATATTGAACTCATTCAATATCTCATCTATGTACTTCTGGCACAACCATATTGGCGTCTATTGATGCCAAATATTTGGGTTTTGCCTAAGTCTTTCATCAGGATGAAATTCTTAATATGTGTTAATAAAATATACATAATTTCCAATCAACAATATGTCTTCCACATAATGTATTAGAAACATGTCTTAGCGCTCCCACTTAATTTCTTGCAAATGCAAGCATCTTCATTGTCTCCGACGAATTTAAACTACTTTAACAGTTTCATCATAGTGAAGATTCCAACTCCGTAATGCTTACTTCAACCATTTGAAGTTTGCATATGCATTTAGCATCCTTTGAATTAACAAAACCCTATGGACCATGTTATGCACATGTCCTAGGTAACAATTCTATTAGAAGAACTTGTTTCGTTTATTCAACTACCATATAACAAAATTATATGTAGTGGCTGCTACATTAATCCGTCTAGACTAAATATCGCTATGAAAGATCAAATCTTGTCATAGTCAACCTTTGAACATTGTTGTGAACTCTTTCCCAACATGTCGACTATTTCATAGATGTGAAACATCCATGTCTATTTCTTTATAGATCCAAACACAACTGCAAGGTCTTACACCTTTCTCGAGGGTCCTTCAAGTTCAAAACTTTGATTTCTCGTGTATGGAACTATCACGGATTTTATGGCTTCAAGCCATTTGACGGAGTCAGGGCCCATCCTCGCTTCTTTTGCATGTAGTCCGTTCATTATTCTCAAATAATGATTCAACCCTCAAATCTTGGTATTTGATTGTTTTAATCGACCTACTTGGTTCAATAGAAATTTTGACCTTCGTAACCACAACCTTTGAGGCACATGAGCCATGAGCATTGTTGCTGCCTCCGGAACACTTTTCGGTGCTGCGCAACTTTGCACATATAGCTAAGGTTCCTTTAACCTTATCAACATTCTATTGTCCTCCCACTTATCTTTTCACGAAAAATTCCTTCTCAAAGAAACTTGACGTTCTAAGCGACAAAATTTTTTGTCTCTGGTGTTTATGGAGGAATACTTAACAGTTTATTCGAAATAACATACAAAGACAGGTTCATCCGACTTTGGTTGCAAACATCCTTTTTATGCATAGCATACCAATGTTTAAGAAAGGACTACTTGGGTATAATCCCAAACCATAACTTTATATGGTGTCATTTCAACGGATTATGATGGAGCTCTTTTTAGTGGAAAAACGGTAATCTCTAAAGCTTTTAATCTTAAAAATACAATGGCAGTTTTATGAATTACACCTTCGATCTTACCATGTCAAACAAGGTTTAATTACATATCTCGAACGCTCCATACTATTATGGTGTTTCGGGAAAATGCAAATCCACGGAACGATTCCTTAAATCTTAGGTATTATGCTAAACTTGTAACTCAAATATCTTCCTTTATTATCTTATCATAAACTATTTATATTCTTGTTACACTGATTTTGCACTTCATCTTGAAAATCTTTGAACTTTTCAAATATTTCACACTTCATCCTTATTAAGTAAATATTCATATATTCACTCAAATTTTCGGAGAAAGCATATGAAGTTGAAATCCATCGCTCTTGACTACACATAATGGATTTCGTACAACAATATGTACAAGTTCCAATAAGCTAGTCATTTGTTCCCTTTTGGCCTATGAACGAAGTTTTAATTATCTCTAGGAAAGTTTCACAAGCGTCATTTGATCAAAAATCAAAAGACTCCAAAATTCCATCCACATGGAGTTTCTTCATGTTTTCTTTTCAATATAATTTAAACGGCGATGTCACTTCCTAAGTGATCCTTCAATCAATTTATCTTTCGACATTTTTAGCACTAGTTTTATGGATGTGATTTCTCCAACTAGATTTGTGAAGCATCCATCTTTTATGGATTACGGCAATTATTTGAACAACCCTTTTGTTCTCATAATACCTGATAAAACAAATCTTGAAGGCAAGATTTGATGTTTAATGAGCAACACAATAACCCTTTATTTGTTCTCGATGAATATCATCACATATTCTTTTGCTAGTTACTTAGGCCATTGTAGTTCATGAATAGTGTTGTTTCGTATGACGATTCACACCAACAAATTCAGTATCAAATACTTAAGAACCACATTGTTTAATAAGCAAAGAATATATCCATAACATGTATATCATCTATATACTTAAACTGAACAATTCTAGTCTTTTCTTTTCTGCCATATATTTATGAGATTCTCTTTCAGTATTTCCTTTTCTGTTTGAAAGAATCTATCAACATCAATAGTGGAGTCATACATATGACACATAGTCCAAAGCGTGTATAGTTAAATACCAATGTCTTTGGACTTACACTTTGAAGTAGATCACCATTATCAAATGTTTGGTGTTCTTTGAAATTCCTTTCTTTAGTAATCTCTTGGTGTAGTAAACATTTTACCTACATCAAATATTCGCCCTCATCATGGATTTATCCATGATCAAGCTACTTTTAGCTTGTAACGGTGAATCGCGAGTATAATGTTGCTCTCCAAAACCTTTTGGAAGATTAGGACAACTAGTGTCTCCAACCTTTTGCAAATTCTCATCAAATATGAGAACATGAATTTTGCCATATTATACTCTATCATGTTGCAATCAAAACTTCGTTTCAGATATCACAATATCTTCCACATATCATGGTTTCTGAAATAACTCTTTCAGATCCTAGATAACCTTGATATTAAGACAATCCTTTGAATATCAAGAATCATGGAGACAAACATGATACTCATACACTAACTCTTGGAATTTGTCACTCTTGTTTTAATACCAATTATTAAACTTCATGGAGTAACCGGAACTTACTGAAAGTTTGCAATAGGACTTTTAAACTTTAGATTAACACTTCAAAAACAATACGATACCAGTTCGTAAAGTAGCTAACCAGAATTCTATAGTTCTATCACCTCAATTATAACTAAGCGCAAGGTGGTAAACGGATGCCAATGACTACAACAACTATGCAATTCACTTTGATTAATTTATGATAAATAACGTTCAACTTTTAATTATACTGCTGTTGAACTCCCACTCAAAACAATATCCCTCACATTGTTTTAGTGATCACACGAACCAAATCCACCACATCAAAACCGATCATCACGAGAGTTGATGTAGCTTCAATGGCGAACAATCAACATGTTCATCATATCTACTATATGACTCATGCTTTACCTTTCGGTGATCCGTGTTCCGAGACCATGTCTGTACATGCTAGGCTCGTCAAGATCAACCTTAGCTTCCGCATGAGCAAATATGGCTTGCTCACGTTGTATACACTCGCAGAATCTAACACACCCGATCATCACGTGGTGCTTCGAAACAACGAGCTTTAGCAACGGTGCTTACTAAGGATGAACACTTTAAAACTTGAAATTGTGTGCTTGAGGGATCATCTTATAATGCTACCGTCGTGAACTAAGCAATACAAGATGCATAAAAGGATTAACATCACATGCAATTCATAATATGTGATATGATATGGCCTTTCTTCTTGTGCTTCCGATCTCCATCTTCAAGCACGAACATGATCTCCATCATCACCGGCATTGCATCAAGGTCAATGACGCCGCTCCATGGTTGTCGTCCACTAGCTTCAACTATTACAACTACTTTGAACAGACAAGTGGGTCTTAACAGAATTTAAAGACAACCATATGGCTCCTGCCGGTTGCCAACTTACAATAAGGAACATTGCATACATCATATATAATCACAATCATGGCCATATCACATCACAGCACACCCCTGCAAAACAAAGTTAGACGCCTCTAATTTTCTTTGCATGTTTTACGTGGTTTGGGGCTTTCAATAAGTGTCGTTCTAACTTACGAACAAGAACCACAACATTGATACTAGTATTGTTAATCACCCGTTGTAAATTGGATCTTAACTATGCTAGGAGAAACAGGCACCCGCAAAGCCACTTATGCAATACAAGTTGCATGTCAAGCGTGGAGCAAGTCTCATGAACGATGTCATGTAAGGTTAGCCCGGGCCGCTTCATCCCAACATACCGCAAGATGCAAAGTACACAAGAAGCAATCGACAATAAAAGCATCAACGCCCACAATGACCATTGTGTTCTACTCGTGCAACAGATCTACATATAGACACGGCTATGATACCACTGTAGGGGTTCGTAGCATGGAAAACAAAAATTTTCTATCGCATACAAACAAACAAGCCAAGATCTATCTACTATATTGTAGCAACGAGTCGATAGAGGAACTCACCCTCGAAGATTCCAAAGCGGTTAACGAGAGCATATTCTCGTGGGTGATGTAGTCGTACACTTGCCGATCTCAAGATCGCGTAGACGATCCTTCCGGCGCTGCGTTCCGGCAGCGCTCCCGTAGTCGGTCACACATTCGGTACTCGACGAAGACCTTCCTCTCCCTTGTTCCAGCAGGCAGCGGAGGTTGTAGCACTCTCCTCGCGATTCCGGCAGCACGACGACGTGGTACCGGAAGTAGAGGGGAGATCTCGCAGGGCTTCGCCTTAAGCCGGAGCGAGTATGGTGGACTATGAGAGAGCCTTGGTGATCTAGGGTTTAGACACACCAATTAGAAGGGGCTAAACCAGCGGCTAGGGCAATTAGAAGCTCTAACTCGGCGGCTTGGGAGAAATCCCTAGGCTGTGGCTAGGGTTTAGGTTTAGAGGGAGGCAACTTGTGTGTCTAGGAGGGGAGCCCTGCCCCTCCTTATATAGGTGGAGGGAGGCGCGCAAGGGGAGGGGAATCCCTCCCCAACTCGGCCTCCAAGTGAGCCGGCGGTGGGAGGAGGAACTCCTCCCCCAAGTCGGTTTCAACCTCCTCCTCCTCTTTCCAAAAACTTCCGTTTGACTTTCAAACTAGCCGTTTGACTTTTCAAACTAGGATTTGAATAAACCCTTTATTTTGGACAGCGAAGACACCTAGTACATGATGCAATCATTCCAACTTGCAATGACACATTCATGTACCCTTCCCCCCCGGAGTGCCGGACATTCCGGAACCTTCTAGAACATTCCCGATGAAAACACCGGAACCATTCTCCAACCCCGAAATAGGACTTTCCTTATATGAATCTTATTCTCCGGACCATTCCGGATCTCCTCGTGATATCCCGGATCCCATCCGAGACTCCGAACAACATTCGGTCTCTTTCTCATCATTCCATAACTACTCAAACAACGTCGAATCCTTAAGTGTGTCTCCCTACGGTTCGTGAATTATGCGGACATGATCGAGACACTTCTCCGATCAATAACCAATAGAGGAATCTGGAAATTCATATGGCTCCCACATATTTCTACGATTACTTTGCGATCGAATGAACCACTTACATACGATACCAATTTCCCTTTGTCTCACGATAGTTTACTTATCCGAGGTTATGATCGTCGGTATCTCTGCATACCTAGTTCAACCTAGTTACTGATAAGTACTCTTTTCTCGTTCCCGTGGTATGTGATCCCTTGTGAGCCAGTCACATGCTTGCAAGCTAATTGGATGACATTCCACCGAGAGGGCCCAGAGTATATCTATCCGTTATATGGATGGACAAATCCCACTCTTGATCCATGTGTCTCAACCAATACTTTCCGAACACTCAATGCCACCTTTATAGCCACCCTGTTACGGTGTGGTGTTTGATGTCATCAAAGCATCCTTTCGGTAAAGGTGATATGCATGATCTCATGGTCGAAGGAATTAGGTTACTATGTATCAGAAAGCTTATAGCAAATGAACTATATTAAATGACTTGATCTTTATGCTACGCTTAACAATAGGAGTATGTCCACCATATCATTCTCCTAACGATATGATCTTGTTGTTAATAACATCTCAATGTTCATGATAGGGAAACCACAATCATATATTAACCAACAAGCTATTCTAACAAGAGGCTTTACTAGGGACTCTTTTATGTTTGCAAATCACACAAGTATTAATGTTTCCGGTTAATACAATTATAGCATGGTATGTAAACATTTATCATAAGTATGAAGATATGATAATAACCACTTTATTATTGCCTCTTGGGCATATCTCCAACAGTTTTCGTGTTTTCTAGCCGTTTTCATGAGCTATTGCCCACAGTTTTTGGGTTTCCAGGGTGACTTATAGCGATATTAAGGCCCCATACATGTTTAAGAGTAATGACCAAAAACTCGTAGTTTTCATGTTTTTTGGCTGTTTTCACGAGTTATTGCCCATAGTTTTTGGGTTCTAGGAGGATTTGCATGGTTCGTATGACTCGTTACATGTTTGAGAGATATGGCTAGAAACTCGTCGTTTTCTGTTTTATGGCCATTTTCGGAGACCTTAAGACCCGATACATGTTTGAGAGTTATGACCAAAAACTTTTCACTTTCATGTTTTCTGGCCGTTTCAATGAGTTATTGCCCACAGTTTTTGGCTTCTGATACGTCCAATTTGCATTACCATTCTATATCATAATTTACCTCTATTAATTGATATATGTCTTATTATGAGGTATTACTTATGTATTTTCATCTGTTTATGCATGTTGGATGATTCTTGGACGATGAACTGCCGGAGTCTGGATTCTGATGGAAAAAGAGGTGTTTTGATGCAATTTCACGAAGATTAGGAAAATACCAGAAAAATATGGGGAAATTATATTTTCCCAGAAGATAAAGGAAGCCAGAAGGGGAGGCGAAGAAGGGCCATAGGGGGCCCACACCCCCTAGGCGCGGGTACCCCCTAGGCCGCGCCTAGGGCAGGTGTGGCCCACCTGCTCGGCTCCCGACTCTGCCCACTCGCCTATATATTCCTTACGGAACCCTAACACCAGGGGAGCGACCACAGATAGATTTCCGCCGCCTCTGCGGGGCGGAAAACACCGAGAGAGAAAGATCTCTCCGGCAGACAGATTTCTACCGGGGGAATTCCTTCCCAGAGAGGGTAGATCGTCGCCATCAACACCATCATGAAGCTAGTATTCATCGGGATCATCATCATCATCATCCACACCATCATCTCCATCAAAACCATCATCATTACTCCATCCCGCTGTAACAATCGTGTTGAATACTTGCTTAGTTCATTAAGGGAAACTTTCCCGTTGTTGATTACTATTGTACTTGATGCTTGTGAGTGGAACCATTGTATTATTGGTTATGTTCGGATTGTTATCCATTACCATATCATCTCAGATCTTAATCCATATGATGTCTCATGAGTAGTTTGTTTAGTTCTTAAGGACATGGGATAAGTCATGTTGTTAGTAGTGGATTTGTGTTGAGTTATTATTCAATGGTTTAGTATTTAAGTTGTGGTGCTATTCTTATAGTGGTGTCATGTGAACGTCGACTACATGATACTTCACCATTTATGGGCCTAGGGGAATGCATTGTGTATTTGGCTAATAATTGTGGGGTTGCCGGAGTGACAGAAACATGAACCCCCGTTAGGACACCTTTGCACAAGGGAGCATAGGATCTCAGAGTTTAAGGTTGTGGTTAGATTTATATCTTAATTACTTTCCTGTAGTTGCATATGCTTGTAGGAGATTTAATCACAAGTATGTATTAGTCCAAGTAAGGTCGGTATGTTAGCACAGGTTCACCCACACAACACTTACAACACCAAAGAAGAGTACTCAGCTATTTGAAGCGAAAGCACTTGACAGAATTCTCATGTGTCCTCGAGAACGTTTGGTCCTTATAAGTATTTCCACCGGCTTGTCCTTTGCTAAGAAAGGATTGGGCCACTTGCTGTGTTTGTTCATTGTCTTTATTACTTTCACCTTGTTTTGTTGCTTTATCAGAAAACCACTAAAAATCCGTTTGCTAAGTATTTACAGAGAGTTCCTGCTCCATACCACTAGTCAACACCTTTTGCTCCTCGTTGGGATCGAGACTCCTATTTATCGAAAGTACTGCGATACACCCCCTATACTTGTGGGTCATCAAGACTATTTTCTGGCGCCATTGCCGGGGAGTGAAGCGCTATTGAAGAGTGGAACTGGTAAAGGAAGCTTCTACTGTGAGTATTGCTTTTGTTTTTGTTTGTTTCTTTGTTTCCAATATGGATAACCCACTTGGTTTTCTGTTTGGGAAAACTACTACCACTTTTAGGGTAGTAGATGAACCACCACCTGTTGAGATAGATCCTTTTAAGATACCTATAAGTATTGTTGATCGTGTTATGGATAATTATTATTTAGGGGATGGAACTGTCCATCCTGGTGATCATTTGCTTTTTATCCATGAAATATGCGGGTTGTTTAAGTGTGCATGTATCACAACTGAACAGGTGAAGAAGAAGTTACTCTCCATATCCTTGAAAGGAAGAGCTGAAGAATGGTATAAGTTGCTGAAGAATGGACAATCCATGGAATTGGAGGAGATGGCATCTCTCTTTTATTCTAAATTTTATCCTCCCAGTGAGATTCATAAGGATAGAAATCTTATATATAACTTTTGGCCTCGTGATGGAGAGAGTAGAGCTCAAGATTGGGGGATATTGAAGTTACTAATGCTTAAATGTCCTATTCATGAACTCCCTAACAATATTATTATCAATAACTTTTATGCTAGGCTTTCTCTTCATGATAATGATTTACTAGATGCTTCTTGTGCTAGATCATTCACACGTATGAAGGAAGAAGCTAAATGGGATCTCCTAGACCGTATTCAAGAGAACACTGAAGCTTGGGAGAATGACAAGGGAAGAAAGTCAGGTATAAACTATGATTTTGAATGCATTAAATCTTTTATGGGAACAGACGACTTCCGTGATATTAGTAATGAGTTTGGTCTTGATCCTCAAGTTCTTGCAAAATGTTTTAAGGCCTTTGCCTCTTATACTGAAATTCCTAAGAAAGAGTGGGACAAGTACCATGCTCCTTATAAAGACATTGTTACCCATGTTCCTGCTAGCATAGAGGTTTGTACATTGTCTTCTGTGAAGACGCTACTAATATTGTTTCTCATCCTAAAAAGCTAGAAAAGCTAGTGTCCGTGTGCTTTCTGTTAGAATTGGTGATCATAGCTATTATGGTTTGTGTTATATTGGTGCTAGTTCTAGTGCTATACCTTATGAGCTTTAGAGGAAAATTATGCATGAAATTGGTCCTTGTGAGCTTGAGGACATTGATGTGGTTATTCACCTTGCTAATAGAGAGACAGTCTATCCCATTGGCATCGTAAGAGATGTGGAGGTTCTTTGTGGTAAGATTAAATATCCTGATGATTTTCTAGTACTTGGTAAAGAAGCTAGTAAAACCTATCCTATTATCTTTGGTAGACCCTTCTTGAATACTTGTGGGGCTATCATAGACTGTAGGAAGGAAAAAGTATTGACTAAGTTTGATGGAGAGTCTTATGAGTTTATTTTTTCCAAATTTGCCAAAACTCCTTATGAAAAAGAACTGCCTAATGAGGATTTCAGGGTTGAACAACTTTCTACTATTTCTCTTGGTCTTAACAATGCCTTGCAGCAGTTTATGGAAGATCATGAGAGCGATGTCTTCATGAAGGAAAGAAATGAGATTGACGAGGTTTTTCTTCATCAGTCTGAGAAACTTAAGCATAATCTACCTCTGGAAGATTTGGGTACCACATTACCACCTAAAGGGGACCCTGTTTTCAAACTAAAACCTTTACCTGGTGATCTTAAATATGCTTATCTTGATAATAAGAAAGTTTATCTTGTTATTATTATCTCTAAACTTTCAGGAAAGGAAGAAGAGAGGTCATTAGAGATACTGAAGAAACACTGAGGAGCTATGGGTTATACTCTTGATGATTTAAAAGGAATTTCTCCCACTATATGTCAGCATGCTATTAATATAGATCCTGATGCAAAACCAGTTGTTGAGCACCAACGCCGTCTAAATCCTAAGATGAAGGATGTGGTAAGAAATGAGGTATTAAAACTCCTTGATGCTGGTATTATTTACCTTATTGCTGATAGTCAATGGGTTATCCCTGTTCATTGTGTCCCCAAGAAAGGGGGAATAACTATTGTGCCTAATGAAGATAATGAGCATATACCCCAAAGAGTAGTGGTTGGGTATAGAATGTGCATTGATTTTAGAAAGATTAATAAAGTTACTAAGAAAGATCATTATCCTTTGCCCTTTATTGATCAAATGCTTGATAGGTTGTCCAAAAAGACTCACTTTTGTTTCCTTGATGGTTATTATGGGTTTTCTCAAATTGCTGTGAAATCACAAGACCAAGAGAAAACTACTTTCACTTGTCCTTATGGTACTTATGCTTATAGGCGTATGCCTTTTGGTCTTTGTAATGCTCCTGCTACCTTTTAGAGATGTATGTCTGCTATCTTTCATGGTTTTTGTGAATAAATTGTGGAGGTTTTCATGGACGATTTCTCCGTCTATGAAACTTCTTTTGTTAACTGTTTGCACAACCTTGATAGAGTTTTGCAGAGATGTGAAGAAACCAAACTTGTTCTTAATTGGGAGAAATGCCATTTCATGATTAACGAAGGGATTGTTCTTGGACACAAAATTTCTAAAAGGGGCATTGAAGTTGACAGAGCCAAAATTGAAGCAATTGAGAAGATGCCTTGTCCTAGAGATATAAAAGGTATTCATAGTATCCTTGGTCATGCTGGTTTCTATAGGAGATTTATTAAAGATTTCTCCAAAATTTCAAAGCCCCTTACTAATCTTCTTCAAAAAGATGTACCTTTTATTTTTGATGATGATTGTAAGGAAGCTTTTGAAACTTTGAAGAAATCTTTGACTACTGCTCCTATTGTTCAACCACCTGATTGGAGTTTACCTTTTGAAATTATGTGTGATGCTAGTGATTTTGTTGTGGGTGTTGTCCTTGGGCAACAGGTTGATAAGAAGTTGAATGTTACTCATTATGCTAGCAAGACTCTAGATGCTGCTCAAAAGAATTATGCTACTACTGAAAAAGAGTTCTTAGTTGTAATCTTTGCTTGTGATAAGTTTAGACCTTATATTGTTGTATGACAAAGAAGGACGCTAAGCCTAGGCTTATTAGGTGGGTATTGCTCTTGCATTTCAGCTTCCAATTTTTGGATAATAATAAAGGTACCTTGGCGGACCCAAAAACTTCTAAAAGATTGGACAAATGAGTTTAAGTTACTTCCTCCAACCCATATTAGTTGACTCAAATTTGTCTAGATTTGGATAAATCTAGACACTATTTAGATTCGTCCAAATTTTAACAAATTCAAATCAAGTAATATGAGTCGGAGGGAGTACCAAATTTTGGACAAAACCACTATAGAAAATCACAAATTGTAAGCTTTGTGCAATCGGCAAGCCTAGACGGCTTCCCAAACTGTAGAAATGCTAGGTCCGCCTATGATACCGATATCAATAGCCTAGAAAATGAAATTAAAATATTGGTGTCTGTATGACTTTAAATAAGAAATGAGATTAAACTTTTGGGAGAAAAATGTACTCCCTTCGTCCTAAAATAGATGTCTCAAATTTGTAAAATTTGAATGAATCTAGACACTATTTATTATAATGGTTTATCAAATTTTGACAAATCTAAGACATCTATTTTAGGACGAAGGGAGTATTAATTAGTTTGTAAAGTCAAGCATTCCGATTTATCCCTATGAATTAAACAATATTTTCCTTTTTCATCTTTGGAATGTATATAAACTAGGTAAATGCCCGCGCTTCGCTGCGTTACAATAAAATTAAAGTGAGCCCTAAAACTCTCTCTTTGGGTGACTGTTCTAAAATATGTCAATAAACAAGAAACCTATATATTCACTTGTTCTCAGAACAAAAGGGTCATAAATAATTGCAGAAAATCTAAAATGGTTTACAATAAAATTTAGTAAATCTTGTTTTCATCTATAAAATATACCCCTATGCCTACATGAACCTTCTAGAACACCGGTTATCAACACCAGAACTAACAAGGCAGATATTATAAAATGATCTACGGGACAGTTTTCTAGTTTTTTCTATGATGTGACAACTTCTTCAGATTATATGTTGGGATGAATTATGGTGCAAAACACGTTTTGTGAACAACAGGCTAATATAGGATCTCTGGGCCAAGGAAATATATGAAAGCAAGAGGAAGAGTTTTGTCTTTTTATGGTTTTGTCATAATTGTTTTTCCTAATGATATTCAGTTTCCTGTAAATCTACCATGCGAAAAGGTTGAATGCCACAACTTAATAGAAATAATTCTTCCCGGCTAACATGTCAATACAATCAGATCTCTAATTTTTTTTTTCAAGTCTTAGTCCCTACATGTTGTTAGTTCTGTACAGTGTAGAGTTACTCACTGCCTACGGCATCTGAATATCGGTAAATCGGTAATAGATGTTTCTAAGCCCGGCTCGATGGTATGTTAACAATATTATTCTTTTGTATTAGCATCGCAATTTAAAAAACAATCTTCGTTATTATCTGAAACCTGTTAGCATGCTTACATTTTTCGAAATTGTTGGGAGCATTTTTAAAGACTGACATAGTAATTCCAATAGTGCAAGATACCATGAATTACATACAACCATTATCCGGTATTACGACACTGCCGAAATAAGATGAAAGTTCATTATCGGTCATTCATACAATTGTAGAACACATAAGATCATAGTTCAACATCACAGTCATTTATTCAGTTTTAGACAAAATAAATCACAGCTCCCACCATCCTGGAAGATAATCAAACATAGGATGATGTCGTTGACCTACTCCTTGGGTGGTGCATCCATCCTAGAGTTTGGCCCAACTGCCCTCTCTGTAGTAGCTTCAGCCTGCTCTTTTCTCTTCAACAATCTTCATCATTGCTTTAGTTGCCATCTTCTTTGCGTCATCTTTAATTCTTTTGGCTTCAGGTCCTGCTACCTTGATCTCTGCTGCTACCTTATTCTTTTTTATTCTTTGATTGATTTCCTATCTGTCTCCTTTTTCTTCATTGATTCAGTATGAAATTGAACCTAGTCTGCTATTTCTCTCTTACCATCAGCGGTCTTCATCTTTCCTAGCTTCATTTCTTCAAGTTTACTCTTTGAATTATCTCTCGGTTCGGTGGGCCCACAATATCAGGTGGACCGCACAGTACCAAATAGCTAGAGCGCCGTTTTTTTTAACAAATTGTGACTGGTATGTAACGCCCCTGACCCGAGCTGTCAGATACGTGCCACAACATCACATACTATGGCCTCCCGTATTTTGCCTGTATATGCACTATATAGAAAAGTTCAAGGATCCACACAAGCATTTTCAAACTTGATTGAAAGATTTGCACGGTCCGCAATAGTTTTGTGGATGTACAGGCATTTCAATCAAGATATAATAACTGAAACAAACAATTATTAAGACAAAAATGTTGATACCCATCCCCGAGATCATACTGAGCACTCGGCATAGAAAGGAACTTGGCATGCAAACTTTTCATACTTATGAGCAAGTTGATGAATTGGGTTAAGCTGCGCCACTACCGAACATTATGCCATAATTTGAGACAAAGATGCTTTATCAACAGTACATCACAAAGCCTAACTATAAATTAAGTTTGTTTAATAGTTAGAAAATTGCACACTTCTATGTTAATGTTCCTCCAACTTGAGAAAGAACACCAATGCCTAAATTACTTACGAAACCCAATGCCCAATTCAAACCAGTTAGCTCTACTTCCTTTCCTATCTTCTTGTTTGCCTCTCCAAGTTTTGAAAAATACTGATAAAGCGCATCAACAGACAACAATACACGGGGTGATAATTAGATGAAAAAAATGTTTAGATCCAACTTGCAGTTACTCGCTTGCTATTTCTTCTTTGTAATTCAGAAAAAATTCAAGTCCTTGAAATAAATTCAAAAAGGGAACATGAGATGTATATATCTACCTCTCTTTCTTGATCGTGTTAGTTCCACTCTTGGTTTATGAGACGAGGTGTTCATGATGCGTTAATGGCACATCACACGCTTGAGTCTCCCATCCCATCCTCCTCCGATGCGAGCCGCATTCCACATATGGCCTACAATGATAGTCGATGGCGGTGGGAAGTAATAGGCGACAGAAATACAATAAAGTTAGCACAAATAGGTTTAACCCGATATCTTGTGGTTGCACTCGTTGGCTTTTGTTGAGATAAAATATGATTTGTTAGCCATCCCCTCAAATAAAGGTTTGTTATCATTTTTAGATAAGTTCTGTTGAGATAAGCATGCGCACTTGGCTCTGGATAGATAAGAAACCGTGTGATCCAAATGAGGGCATGCAAGTTGAGAAAATATAGAGCATGCATGTTTGTAATTTGTTCGACACCACGCATGGAGTTTGTTAGAAAAAAGGCATTGTCCGGAATGAGGGGCGCGCAGTTTGTTAGAAAAAAAACGTGTAGTGGCATTTTGTATGTAATATCTTGAAGTGTGACACCAGGCATTCGCAGCTTTGAAAATAATAGTAAAGATCATTGTTTTCCCTGAATTGTTCATCAGTCATCCTCTATAGTCTAGTCTGGAGTGAAGTGCACTTGCGAAAGGACGAGACTTCCCTAGAAGAAAGGAAAATGATACGGGATCGATCGAATTGATCCTCCGGGTCGTAGCTTCTCGTGCGCATATAGTTAGACCACAAGAAAAGAGAAACAACCTTATCCAACCGTACACCGCGACACCACGCATGCGTCCTTCTCCTCTTCCCGTCGCGCCGCCGCGTTGGAGTACCTGCGCGCACCGCTGCGCCGGAGCGCCGCCACGCCAGGCGCCCCTGCTGCTCCTCCCTCGCAGAGCGCCAGCTCGTCGGGAGCCGCCGCCGCTCCTCCCCGGAGCGCCGCCGTCCTTTACATCAGCGACCGCGCATCCTCCGCCGCCGCTCCTCCCCGGAGCGCCGCCGTCCTTTACATCAGCGACCGCGCGTCCTCCGCCGCCGAAGCTCCCGCCAACTGCGCCACCTTCTGCGTCGGATTTCCCGCCGACGACCGCGCCACCCCTCCGCCGCCGGAGGTCCCACCACCACACCACCTCCGTGCCATGGCCGACGATCCTCGCCGTTCCTCCCTCGGGTGACGTCTCCCCGCTGTTGCTCAGGTGATTGAGGCGGCCAACGGTGATGGTAGCAACCAAAGGGCTGTAGGCGATGCTACAATTGTTGTACAGAGGTGCTACCACAGGCACATGGTGATGCTAAGATGGCAGACGGCGATGCTACCCATGGTGCCGGGCTAGGATGATTTTGCTATTTGCCCGTTTTAGTTTTGCTACATACTTCTATTTTTTTTTGCTACAATCATTTTATTATTTTGCTACAAGCGGCATGAGGCTCTGTTATAGAGGTGGCTGGTGTTGCTACCGCTGCAGCAGTGGCATTTCCGGCGACATCCAACTCTCCGGCAAAGTCGATTTTTTGCTACACCAACATAAATTATTTGCTACAATTGTTCTTCAGTTTTGCTATATTAGCATAGTTTTTTTGCTATGAAGTATCCGGCGAGAGTCTTTGGTGAGAATCTCTGGCGAGAGTGTCCGGCGAATAGGTTTTGCTACATTAGTATATTTGTTTTGCTACGGTGTCTCCGGCGAGGGATAGTATTTTGTTTTGTTTTTGTGCGAACCGTTTTCTGCTACTACGTAGCAAAAGCGGACATTATGTAGCAAAAGCGGAATTTAATGTAGCAAAACAGACACGTGTCAGCAGGAGGACCTGGGGGATCGGAAGTTCTGATCTCCGGGGGACGCGTAGCACCCTCCTTCGAAGAGCCGCCACCGTACGTGGGTCGCCGTGGCAGCCGCCGGCCGGCAGGGCGAGCAGAAGGCCGTGGGTTGTGGCATCAGCAACACGGACCCTTCGAATCGGCACAGCATCCATCGGGGTGGGCATCCCTACCCTGGTCGCACGCCCTAATTTCTGTAACTCCATCCCCCATTTTCTGTTTCTTTGATTCCATTGCAAGCATCGGGCGCCATGGATCCTAGAGGCATATGAACATCTTTGATTTAGCTGAAATGATTTTTCAATCACCTAGAACAAAGAGGCGGACTGTTCAGAATCGGATACTACTAGTACTTGGAGTTTTTTTTTGAAAGAGTTGTATACTGTCCGGATTCGATTGGAATTATCCCCTTCCTCGCGCGGTCGCCACCGGACCAATCCAGTCGGTGTGAGATCCTATGAGGATCATCTAGCTCAAGATTCGAGCCACAGAGATGAGGATCAGGGGTGTGTACCTTGATCTGGAGGTTCAGCCATGGCCTCCTCTTGATTTGCTTCACCTGATCCTTGTTGATGTAGATGTGAGGATTCTTCCTAGTACTTTAGATGCTTGCTTGATCAGTGAGTTAGGGAATAGAGAGAGAGCATTGTTGTGTGTATTGAGTGATCATCTCTAACCCTAGAGACCCTATTTATAGCATCTACACTAGGGGAAACCACACCAATGGATGGACGGCCAGGATGCCCCTGATCAGGGCATCCAATGGCTGTTAATCAACAGCCCCTTAAAGGCCATTAATTTGATTTAGATTAATCACAGTGATTTTTAGATCACTACAGATCACTTATATCCAACATTCTCCCCCTTGATCGAAAGGATAAACTTATAAACTCATTTCTCAACAAGAGACAACAGAATTACAAAGGTCATAGAGTACCGCAGAACCCAGTTACTACAATATACCACTTTATTTCAAAACAAAGCTTCTTAAACTTAGGAGCTCCAAAAACTTATATTTATTACAAACTTATGAGCTCAGCTCTTTGTTGAAACTTGTACAGAGACAATAAATTGCAATGGCCAGTTAAGTACCATTGAACTAATTGACTACAGTACATCATTCCACCGAAGAGAAGAATCCTTCTTAGCTTATGGGGAGATGGTGTCATAACGCTCCCAATTCCAGGATCAAAAGCTTTTTGCCAATTCCATGTTAACAACGTGCTCTTTAAACACACTGGGTGGAAAGCCTTTCATAAGTGGATCCGCTAACATTGTGTTAGTCCTTATATGCTTAATACTTATTGTCTGATCCTGGACTCTATCTTTCACAACAAGATACTTGATGTCAATATGTTTGGCAGCACCACTTGACTTGTTGTTACTCGAATAGATCACTACGGGTTGATTATCGCAGAAAAGAGTGAGTGGCTCAGATATATTGTCAATCACCCTTAAGCCCAGAATGAAATTCTTCAGCCATACTGCCTGCCTGGTTGCCTCATAACATGCCACAAACGCTGCCTGCATTATTGACGATGCAGTAACACTTTGCTTGGTGCTTTTCCAAGAAACAGCACCTTCTGCAAGGGTGAATATATAACCCGATGTGGATTTCTTAGTATCAACACACCCTGCAAAATCGGCATCTGAATAAACCACCACCTCGAGGTTATCAGTTCTCTTATATGTGAGCATGAGGCCTTTAGTACCTTGCAAATAACGCAAAGCTTTCTTAGCAGCCTTCCAGTGATCCAACCCTGGATTAGACTGATATCTGCCAAGCATTCCGGTTATGAATGGTAAGTCAGGGCGAGTGCACACTTGTCCATACATCATACTTCCAATGATTGAAGCATAAGGAACTGACTTCATTTGCGCAGATTCATAATCATTACTTGGGCATTGGAAAGTCCCAAACTTATTGCCCTTGACAATAGGAGCAGGCGAGGCTGAGCACTTATGCATATTGAACTTTTTGAGTACCTTATCAATATACGCTCTTTGTGATAGCCCCAAGATTCCTCTGGATCTATCTCGGTGAATTCGAATTCCTAAGACATAAGAGGCTTCACCAAGATCTTTCATGTCAAACTTTGAAGAGAGAAACCTTTTAGTTTCCAATAGCATATTCTTATCGCTACTGGCTAAGAGTATGTCATCAACATACAGTATCAGGAAGACAAAATTGCTCCCCCTGAACTTCACATAAATGCAATTGTCCAATTCTTTATGACTTGATCAAACTTGAAGTACCATTGCCTTGAGGCTTGCTTTAATCCATAAATGGATTCCTTAAGACGACATCCTAAATGTTCTTTTCCTTCCATAACAAAACCTTCCGGTTGAGCCATGTAAACATCCTCATGTAAGTCACCATTCAGAAATGCCGTTCTGACATCCATCTGATGAAACTCTAGATCATACTGATCCATAAGTGCCATTATAATTCTGAATGAGTCCTTAGAAGAGACATGTGAAAAAGTCTCATTATAATCAATACCTTCTCTTTGAGTGAAGCCCTTAGCCACAAGCCTTGCTTTGAACCTTTCGATATCACCCTTGGAGTCACGTTTGGTCTTATAAACCCATCTGCTGCCCACAGTTTTGGCTCCTTTAGGAATCTCTACTAAGTCCCATACATCATTAATGATCATGGACTTCATTTCATCTTTTATAGCATCAAGCCATTCTGATGAATGATCACTTTGTATGGCCTCCTTAAACGATGCAGGATCATCACCCAACATCGACTCATTTATATCCTCACTCATATAAGACACATAATCATCAGGAATAGCAGACTTTCTAGCCCGCTTTGACCTTCTGAGAGGTGCATTATTTGGTACCTCAATCACAACTTCAGGTTGTTGAGCATCTTCCGTACAAGTATCTTTAGATGTGGACTCTGATGGAGTCACAGGTATCTCAGCAGGAGTAGGATCAGCAGTCCTCACAACTGGAGTTGAAAACTCAGCATGAACAGGAAACATTGATTCTTGGATCATAGGCACCAGGACATATTCCCGTTTCTCCTCTAAGGTTATTTCCCTGGGAGTCATACTCCCCCTCAACATATCACTTTCCAAAAACACAGCGTGTCTTGTTTCAACAAACTTAGTGAATTGCTTTGGACAATAGAAACGATATGCCTTAGATTTGTCAGGATAACCAATGAAATGGCAGCTGACAGTCTTGGGGTGTAACTTTCCCATAATTGGATTGAAAACTCTTGCCTCAGCAGGGCAGCCCCACACATGCAAATAACTCAGGGTAGGTTTTCTCCCAGTCCATAATTCATACAGTGTTTTCAGCACCGATTTACTAGGGACCTTATTAAGAATATGTGCAGCTGTCTTTAGAGCTTTTGTCCATAAACCAAGCGGCAAAGTAGAGTGAATTAACATACTCCTAACCATATCCATAAGAGTACGATTCCGCCTTTCAGCGAATCCATTTTGCTGAGGTTCGCCCGGTGTTGAATACTGAGCAACAATACCATTTTCCTGAAGGAACTTAGCAAAAGTTCCAGGAATTTGGCCATAAGAAGTGTGTCTTCCATAGTACTCACCACCACGGTCAGAACTTACAACTTTGATCTTTTGACCAGCTTGATTCTCAACTTCAGGTTTAAATATCTTGAACTTTTCTAATGCCTCAGATCTTTCTTTGATAGGATAGATGTATCCAAAGCGGGAGAAGTCATCAGTGAATGTTATGAAGGAATCAAAACCATCCACTGGTTTCACATTAAATGGACCACAGATATCCGTATGATGAATTTCCAAAACTCCCGTGCTTCGATTTGCACATTTATTAATTCTCTTAGCATATTTCCCTTTGATGCAATCAATACAATGATCCAGATCCGCATCTGAGAAATTTAAAGGATGAAGAACTTGCTTCTTAATGAGAAGCTCGATTCTCCCCCTCGAAATATGGCCCAAACGATAGTGCCATAGTTTCGAAGAAGTCTCATCATCATCGCGCTTACGCTTGGTACTAATATTTACATTAGAGGAAGCATCAACTTCACTTATGGAATCACATAAGGAAATAAGATAAAGTTTGTCTTGTCAGAAGGAAAGACCAACATCCTTACTATCAAACATAATTATACATCTCTTGTTCCCAAAGTCACAGTGAAAACCATCATCATCTAAGCATGAGACGGACACAAGGTTTCGTCTCATAGAGGGTACATAAAGTACATTACATAAACGAAGCATATAGCCACTATGGAGTGTAAGTGTAAACTCTCCAATAGCCTCAGCTTCGGCTTCAACACCATTAGCAACTCTAATGGTTCTTTCCCCTCTTCTTAGGGTCCTCCTCGTATCGAATCCCTGTAAGGAGTTTGCAACATGAATTGTTGCACCTGAGTCAACCCACCATGTATTGGTGGCATAATTAACATAAAGGGATTCGTTAACAAAGGTTATAACATTAGTACCTTCCTTATTGAGCCATTTCATGAACCCAATACAATCCCTCTGGACGTGTCCGCTTTTTCCACAAAAACGACATCCATTAGGATCTTTACCATCAACATTAGGGGGTGCATCTGCATTAGGAGCTCTGTTAGGGTTCTTTTGCTGAAAGAACTTAGAAGATTGCCCTTTATCTTTAAACTGAGTAGGCTTAGGCTTTATAAACTTTTCTTCTTCCGATAATGCTTGAACTGATTCACATGATCAACTCGTTTATCTTTAATCCTTTCCTCCTCTTGTACACATCTAGCCATCATTTCATCCATGCCCCATTTAGAATCCATAGCATTGTAATTGATGGTGAACGGAGAGAACTTCGTGGGCAAGGATGACATAATAAAATGGACAAGGAAACCTTCATAGATTTCCATTTCTATTGTCTTAAGTTTAGTGTCCATGTTAATTTTCCTCATGATATGTTCTCTCAGACTCCCAGTTGGATCATACCTTTCATCAATAAGCCTTCTAATGAGGCTTGTTGCATAAATTTTGGATGATCCCTTAAACTGGTCATCAATATTTCCAAGGTAACCCTTGGCAGTCTGAGAGTCTAGAACTGCTCCCCTCATACTTTGAGTAATGGAGCCCTTAATAATCATGAGGCACTTACGATTTGAATCCTTCCACTTATTTTTATCATCATCATAAGCCCTTTTCAGGGCATCATAATTCTCATCACCTTCAGTAGGTGCTATAGGAGGATTCTTAAGGAGGGCATAATCTATATTCAGCAAAGCTAAAGTGATCTCAAGCTTCTCCTTCCAAGTACCAAAATTGCTACCAGTTAATTGTTCTATGCCATTTATAATACCGGCAATTTGACAGGCATTAGATGCTGCAAAAGAAAACAAATGCTTTTAATAAGCATCATAATTTTATACTCCTTTCATCAATCTAGTCTACATCAGCTTTGGCCAGAAATAGACATGATCAATAAAATTTTGTGATCAAAATATCTGCTAATCAACTTTGGCCAGAATGACAGATATAAGCCACACTTAATTAGATCCTCTAATCATATAGAATTCTATCATCAATCTGGTACACATCAGCTTTGGCCAGAAGTGAACCAGACCAATAAACATTTCATGATCAAAATGTCCATCAATCAGCTTTGTCCAGAATGGTAAACATAATCCATGCTTAATTTGAGGATCTATCAACTTAACTTTGCAGCAAAACATTATTATCACAATTTATTTGAATAAAACCACAAAAGAATCAACCAAACATAATAAGCACAATAGAAAGAATTAACTAATCATAATAAAACACATTAAACTTACTTAGGTATGAAACATAATTGCATGGCAAAATTTCATACAACCATGTTACATAATTGGCATAAAAGATATGCCAAAACTTAGCCCCATAACTTATTCATGTTAGCCCTAACACAAACATTAATCCTTAAAATTTATACATTATTTGGGCCCATAAACCCTAAAACCCCTTTACTAATTCTTAATTTAATTTTAAAATAAAAAACTTCCAGACTGGGCCGAAACTGGCCTAGCCCATCTCCCCTTACCCCACTTTAGTGGCCCAAGCGGCCCGTGAAGCAGCTGACGCTGCTAAACATCGGATCCGATCCGACGGACAAGGGCGCGCCGGGTCGGAACAAAACCGACGCGCAACGACACCCCCCTGTGCCCTATCCCTCTCGTTTCCCCCTTCCCTTCCCTCTGCCTCCCCACTAACAAGGGAGAGAGAGCGAGCAGTGGCGGTGGCGACGAGCGCCTGCGACAGAGGAGAAGGCGAGACAGCGGTGTCGGACAGGCCCCCTCGCCGGAGCTGAGTGTGGCTTTGGCTAGCGCACACCTACGTCGAGCGGCTCTGGGCGGCGCCCTTTGCGAGAATATGGCGCGCGCACGCAGGTGTCCCTGCATCGGTGACGCGACCTCGCTTCCGGCACCATGGAAGCTCCCCACGACGACAAGCGCCAGCAGGAGCACCGCCATGGTCCAATGTGGTGGACGGCAAGGCCGCATAAGCATAAACCTGAGCGTACCAGCCGGCTTAGGGAGGTGACTCCGGCGCCGTCGTGGCCGGCGATGAAGACAGAGTCCATCAGGTACACTTTCACCACCCTTAGGTCATTATATTGGGATTAGGATTCCTTAATTCGAGAATTTAGGGTTAGGGTTCGTCTGATTTGGGAATTAGGGTTAGGGTTCTTGAGTAATTGAGGAAATTAGGGTTAGGGTTCATCAATCTGACGAACTAGGGTTAGGGTTGCTTAGAAAATTGGGGAATTAGGGTCAGGGTTCATCGATCTAATGAACTAGGGTTAGGGTTCTTCAGAAAATTGGGGATTTTTTATTAGGGTTTGCACCAAAACCTCAACCCCCACATCAGATAAACATAATCAAAACCTTAGACCCACTGATTCAACCATTAGGGCTTAAACTTAGAAAAATTGGGGCTAAAAGATCAACCTTATTCAGTTCTGAGCAAGAACTTGATCAGGAACATAACTTCCAGCAACAAAAACATGATCCAAACATGAAGAACATGCTTGTAGGAACATGAATCCAAAACATAAGAGGACTCAATCTTAGAGCTAGTTGCTCTGATACCACTGTGAGATCCTATGAGGATAATCTAGCTCAAGATTCGAGCCACAAAGATGAGGATCAGGGGTGTGTACCTTGATCTGGAGGACCAGCCATGGCCTCCTCTTGATTTGCTTCATCTGATCCTTGTTGATATAGATGTGAGGATTCTTCCTAGTACTTTAGATGCTTGCTTGATCAGTGAGCTGGGAGAGAGAGAGAGAGAGAGAGAGAGAGAGAGAGAGAGAGAGAGAGAGAGAGAGACAGAGATAGAGATAGAGAGAGAGAGAGAGAACTGATGTGTGTATTGAGTGATCATCTCTAACCCTAGAGCCCCTATTTATAGCATCTGCACTAGGGGAAACCACACCAATGGATGGACGGCCAGGATGCCCCTGATAAGGGCATCCAATGGCTATTAATCAACAGCCTCTTAAAGGCCATTAATTTAACTTAGATTAATCATAGTAACACTTCACATCACTTATATCCAACAGTTGGAACTTCCGTCCCTCCCTCCCGCCACCGGCGATGTCGCTGGTGTCCAACTCCCAGTCATCGGATCTCTGGATCTACAACCCGTGTAGCATCCCTGGTGTTCCCCGTACCGAGGAACTGTCCAAGTCCAGAGCTCACGTGCTGCACAAGATCCACTCACCCTATGGCAATAATGCACGGAAATTGCTCAAGGTCAGGGACGGCGAGGCTCCCCCATGCTCCTACCTCTGCGTCGGCCTCCTCGACCCGGTCTCCAACCTTGTTATCAACAATCTCATCCCGTACAGGCGTAAGCGCAAGCGCGACCATGAACCATCTAGAGTCTGTGAGGAAGACCTGGAGCGTGGGTCGCTCGATGGCATGGTGGCCTTCCTCACCCGCCTGTTCCCCGACCTCGCCAAGAGCCAGGCCATGCGCTACCTATTCCTCGCTGATGCTGATGCCGTCGTCGCTGCCGGAATCATCGTGTCAGACGTTGGCATGAAGAGGTTTTTCGACTCGGGCCCATCCATCATGGAGAATTGGAGATGGCCGTCCTCAAGTGCGCCGCGCTGGACGCTGGGCACCCCGACCCCGACCGCCTCGTCACTGCCTGGCGCAACATCTCCAGCCGTATCGACGACGTCCTAAGACTACTCACCTGCTTGTTGGGCAACATACCATCCCGCGACGTCCCCATTATTATTGACAAGCTCTACAGGATTCTTAGCAACACTACAGGACTCTGTCACTACGCCGAGGGCCGATAGCCGTCGGCACAGGCTGTGCCGACGGTAACCGTCGGAGTATCCCCCTCAGCGTATGTCCTGGTCGGCACAGTAAAACGGCCATCGGCACAGCCTCTCCCCCTCGGCGCAGCATCTTCCAGTGGTCCCCGCGTGTCAGCATTGTCCGTCCGTGCTAACGGCCGCGTCAGACAGCTACGCCGACGGCCGGGCCGTCGGCACAGGCCTAGCCTGTGAACCACCGCAGCCCGCCACGTGCCCGCCTACGACGACGGCCGGGCCGTCGGCACAGGCCCTCCTTCGAGCTGCCACGTCGCCCGTCTGCGCCGATGGCCGGGCCGTCGGCACAGGCCATCCCTCGAGCCCGCCACGTTGCCAGCTACGCCGACGGCCACGCCGTCGGCACAACCTTGCCATATGTTGTGCAGCATCGAGATGTGTCGACGGCTATGCCGTCAGCGTAGCTTCTTCCAGTTTTTTTTTTCTTTTTTCTGTTTCCATTTCTAATTCAATTTGAGCATCCAAAATTCAAGCAAAATAATTTAATTGTATTGCAATATCAGCAAAATAAATTGAGCATCCAAACAAATAACCATGACATTGCAATATCCATCGTCATCCAAACAACAACATGATCATCCACAAAACATATTTGTTATACATACAAACTCATCACAAGTGCATACACATAGAAGATATGACAAGTGCATCCACTAGCTCTAGCTCTAACCATATCCATGCTCATGGTCCGAAACTCGCTGTATTTGTCGGTGTGTCAAGGAGCCCGAGGCTTCCCGTTCCGAGCTCAGGAGACGCTCGCAGTTGCCGGGCCATCGGGGAAGTAGAACCACTAGCGGAACCACCATCGGGCGCCATGATACGAAGTTGTGCATCAGCACGCGACAGACTAGGCGAGGCCGAGGCACGACCAAAGGGTCCAACATTCCTGGAGCATCATGTGCCCTACATGTTTGAGCAAAAACTTAGCAACTTGCGAGGCATATGAAAGCGGTAACAAGTAGTTTGGCAAAGAACTTACCGGGGTCCCTCCGTAGTATGTGGCAGCGAAATCTTCCCTCGATATGCAGCGAGGCGGCATCCCAGGATCAGGTGGCTGGTCACCTTCCACCGGAACCCGCTGTCCAGTGATAAAGTAGTGATTCATTACCTACAGGATAGTTATATGTTAGTCGCTGCAGGAACAAAGGTTCAAACTAGAGGAAGTGGGACTTATCATCATTTGCAAAAGTAAAGTTTGAAACTTACAGCCGTCACTTTCCTACTGTACGCATCGCACTCTGCCCTCAGCGCAATCCATGCATCATACTCCTTGTTATAATCTGCCTGAAGGGCCTTGTAGGCATCATCAAAATCATGCTACAATTGAAAAAATAATGAATCTCGTCAGATTAGCCATTTAGGATCAAATTGCGGAAATAAGATGGAAATGAGAAACACTCACATCGGCGGTGGAGGCAGCAGGCCGAGGACGAGGCGTGATAGAGGGGTGATGGGGGTTAAGGGTAGCCTTGACTCGTGTGAGGGTCATGGTAGGCTGGACCACCCCATCAAGAATGTTGAAACGGCCATGTGGCTTGCCTTGGCTCACCATGATCAAGGCTGTCTCATCGACCTCATGGTGCATGGGCTCATCCACCTCCGGATGCAAACCCTTGAGCTTCTCGCAGTAGGTGTTAAGCTTCTACTTGGCGTTACCGAAGTACTGAGGAAGCTGAGGCTGAGGCTGCTCTAGGTCGGGCTTCTTCGTCTTCATCTTCTCCCACACGACCAGGTCGGTAATAGGGCTATTAACCTCCCCCTCCATCTCCTCCTGTATTGGCAAAGAAATGTTAATTATGTGTGTCAACTAATAACATTATGGGAAATAAATGAAGGTTGTTCCATGTATATATATACCAAGTGCATCTTGAAGAGACCATGGTTGCGGCTTCCCATGCTGCCGCGGTTTTTCTTGTTCCGCTTGCTCACGGCCTCAAAGTCAGGATCTTCCCCGAGCCACCTACTAGCCAGCACCTCAAAAGCGTCTTCTTTGTGTTCGCACCACATTGGCATAACCTGAAACCACAATACTCATTTCACTAACAGATAATGCAATACCAACTTAGCATCTATGGACCTTCTCATTGACAATTTACTTACCGTCATGAAATCAGCCACCGACATCTTTGGCTTGTGACCCCGGGCAATCTCATCCTTCCGTATCTTAAGGACATGCTCAACTTGAAAGTGATTGATCAACGTATTCTTGGTGTTGTACCATTGATGTGTTGTCAACTTCCGACAAGCCTCAAGCAAAGTCGCATTCGCCACCTCCTGATGCTCCGATGTCACCTGATAGACGACCTTCAATCATGCAAAAAATTATGGGAGTCATGAGATAGCACGATTGTGAGAAAAAAAATTATGGGAGTCACAAGTCAAAGTATGACTTACCCAAAAGCTGCTAATCACAGCATCAGCAGCACTCTCGAAGCCCGGGCAATCGGTGGAGGCCTCATAGTCCACCCAAAACCAGGCTAGCTTCCTTCGGCCATTGGGGACTATAGTGTACAAGCCCGGCCAATACTTCTAATCAAAGATCCAAGCACGCTCATAGTCTCCCGCGGAACCCTAATCTATGGGCATCGGATCGTCTACCCCCCCTAGACGTCCCTCTGACAGGGGTAGCCCGGAGTATCACTCTCTTGTTTTGTGTTTGTTTAGGTCATATGATGGTGTAAAACCATGGTGCTTCACAAGGGGAGGGCACTATCCTACCCGGTTTCACCGGAACGGGAGCTTCCCCCTTATATAAGTCCAGAACCTTAGCTTTAGGTTACAGCGCACGCATGAGAAGGGGGACACATGCACCCGGGGACTAGGTTTTGCATGTTTCAACATAGCACCACACTTCCATGCATGTGCTAGGGCCACATGCAAGTCCTTGAGGTATTCCGACGCCCCGGAGCGTGGTCTCCCGCGGAACCCTGATCTGTGGGCATCGGATCGTCTACCCCCCTAGACGTCCCTCTGACAGGGGTAGACCAGAGTAGCACTCTCTTGTTTTGTGTTTGTTTAGGTCATATGATGATGTAAAACCATGGTGCTTCACAAGGGGAGGGCACTATCCTACCCGGTTTCACCGAAACGGGGAGTTTCCCCCTTATATAAGTCCAGAACCTTAGCTTTAGGTTACAGCGCACGCATGAGAAGGGGGACACATGCACCCGGGGACTAGGTTTTGCATGTTTCAACATAGCACCTGTCGTGGGAATAGTCACGGCAGACGCTGCAATCGGCAGCGAGTAGTAGAACGAAGGGCAAGGGCGGCCAGCCATCTGCGGTGCGAGATGAGGGCAAAGACACAGGGTTTTACCCAGGTTCGGCCCCCCGAAGGGTAAAGACCTACTCCTGCTAGATTGTATTATCGAGGTGTTACAATGGGCGAACTCGGCGACTAGGCGGCGAGTTGCTTGGGTGTATGACGGAAGGTGTCTCTACTCGCCCTATGGAGGGGTTTATATAGACTTACCCCTCCTAGGGTTTGCATATCTCAACCGATTCGGTTACAGCTTTGATAATCGTCTACCCTAACCCGACTGGGCCTACCTACTCGTCTGGGCCTTCAGCTTCCAGTCGCTTGGCTTCTTGCTGGGCTCCGATCCACTCGCCGTTCTGCAGGCCCACTCGCCAGTACTTGGGCCGGTCGGAAAACGTCCTGCTGGGTATACCCCGGTAGGCATATCCCCATCAGTAGTCCCCGAGGCCGTTGTTGATTCGGCGCAGGTGGCTGCTAGCAGTCGGAGTATGCGGCTTCAAAGTAGACATCCAGTCGAATCGTCAGCGGGCTCCTGTATGAAGGAGAAATTCAGTCATCCTGGTTGCTCCTTTGGCGAGTCGAGTTGGTGGAACACCGTCACAGTTATTGGGTCGGCGAGTCGAATGGAGGTAGTTGGACCGTCTGGCGCGGTCAAACTAGCCGTTGGAGTAATCCAACGGTAACTTTTGGCGTAATCACCGCGTAGTAACGGCTCCCTGATTCGGCGGGCAACCACCGCTATATAAGAGGAATGATAAGCAACCGTAGGGCCATTCCTTCAACAAATCTCCCGAGCGCACGTATTTTCCTTCCTTCACGCCACGAACCAGTCGACCCGAAACTCTCCGATCTCCAACCAATCTCTTAGCCATGGCCCTTTCCGCCGAGCCGTGGGGCAGATCCAAATGTACGAGAGCGCAACTGGCCTCTTTCGAGGAGGCCGGGATCCTGCGAGCCGGCTGCTGGCGCATTCCCGCAGCCGGAGAAACGACCCCAAACCCGCGAGAGAGAGAGTTCGTCTGTTTTACCAGTCATCTCGAGCGGGGGCTAGGGTTTCCCACATCCTTATTCTTCCGGCGGTTCTGCGCCTACTACGGGATCCAGCCTTCAGATCTGGGTCCCCACAGCATCGAGCAACTCGCCATCTTCGTGGCGTTTTGCGAATGCTACTTGGGCTGCCGGCCCTACTTTCCCTTGTGGCAAGATCTGTTCCACGGACGGATCGGCCGCGAGGAGACTGGCGGCCCAATGCTAGCCGCAGGCGGCCTGACGTTCCAGCTCAAGTCCAAGGCCTCCTTCTTCGACCTGATGCTACCCGCCAAGGCGGCGAGCGACTGGAAGAAGTCATGGTTCTATGTGGCCGAGGCGAGCCCGGAAGGCGAGGTAGCGATTCCGCGGTATTCCGCCAATCGCTCCGAGCCACGCAACCTTCAAATCGGCAAGCTCCCCGGCGACCAGCGGATGGTCGTCGACGAGATGCTCCGGACCATCCGAGGACTGAAGAAGAAGGGCCTGCAAACAATAAATCTGTACAACTGCTGGCTCGGACGACGGCTCGTTCCGCTCGCCCAGCGCGACCATTACATGTACGAGTACACGGGTCGGGGAGACTCGACGAAGGCCTGCCTCGACGAGTGGAATCTGGAGGATTACATCCTGGCGCTGAAGAAGATCACCCAGGCCGTATACCTGGACGCGCAGGCCGGGGTCGCACCCTACACCGCGAAGCGTCCAGCTCCAACAGTAAGCACTTCACCTTTCTCGCAGTCGCTGTTTTAAGCAGTCGCGGTAATTCTAATTCCGTTCCATTTGTATTTCAGCTGTTCCAAGTAGTGGAAGGGTGGCTCCCACCTTCGGACGACGAGAGCCCGAGCCCATCCGCCCAGGGAGTAGGCGAGTCGCCGCCAGCCAGGGGCGACGAAGACGACGAAGAGGGCTCCGACAAGGAGGCCGCCCCGCTGATCCGAAAGACCCGCGGGCAACGGCAACGCGAGATCGAGGCAAGTAGAAGCCTCGAACGCCACGATGACGACGACGAGCTCCCAGAAGCCACCTCGCGCCGCCAAGCCACTCCGTCGAAGAAGAAGAAGGACCGGGAGGCTAGGGCTCCCCCGAAGAAGAAGACGAAGCCGTCGAAGACGGCCTCGCCGGCTCACTCAACGAGCAGTTCTAGCGGACCCAGCGCAGCCGGTGATGAGGCGCCCTCAACGACTGCCGAGCTGGGCGCGGCAACCGTGGAGGCGCCGCTGGCTTCAATGCCTCCGCCATTCGCCCCGGTCTCTGGGCTGGGGAAAGCTTCGGCCGCGGCACTCTCGCCTCGCAAGGAGGCTCCGGCTACAACGACTTCGGCTCGCGAAGAGGCTCCTGCTAAGGACGTCCAAGAGGCGCCAGCCGCGACCTCAACAACAAAGAAGCCGTCCGTGTCTTGGGAACGCGACGTCCAGGAGCTGGGGCTCAGTCGTCGACTGGGCCCTGAACTAGAGAAGCCTGCCGGCCTTCGTACGGGGCTTCGTTTTATCCCGGTCGCGAAGTAAGTGCGCCCCGTCCTTCCTTGTCTTTCATGATCTCTTCGGTTAGTTTTGCTTATTCAGTTGATGCGCAGGACCGGAGTGAAGAGGATGGGCCATCCGACCGTGGCAAAGGTGCCTCCCACCGCCAGGGAAGAAGATCCTTCCCGCAAGAGGAAGGCAGCCGAGGTCGTCGAGTCGGCGGATGACGGGAAGAAGGCCAAAGGCGGTGATACCGTCAGCATTTCTGATGACACCGGGGCTGCGGCATCCGGGCCCGTGACAGAGGCAGCCGCATCTACTAAGGAAGGAGCCTCCTTGCCTGGAATGGCAGAAGCAACTTCTCTTGGGGCGGGTGCATCCATTGCCACCTTCCCGCGCTTCGTGACCAAGGCGGCCACGGCGAGTGGACCCGTGCCCTCGAGCCACGCCCGTGGGACCATCGATGCCGAGGTCAACCAACGTAGCGGGTACACGCCGGCGCTTCTCACGTCCGTGGACGCGGTGCAACTCCACGACATGCTTGGCGCAGCCATCCACGTACATCCAAAGCATCGGCCTGATTCTTCTAATTTTTCTTAACCGCCAGTCCCCGAGTGCGCACTCGCTGAATTTCAGCGGGTGGGCACTTAGGAATTTTGCTTGTCCGCCAGTCCCCGAGTGCGCACTCGCTGAATTTCAGCGAGTGGGCACTTAGGAATTTTGCTTGTCTGCCAGTCCCCGAGTGCGCACTCGCTGAATTTCAGCGAGTGGGCACTTAGGAATTTTGCTTGTCCGCCAGTCCCCGAGTGCGCACTCGCTGAATTTCAGCGGGTGGGCACTTAGGATTTTTGCTTGTCCGCCAGTCCCCGAGTGCGGACGCGTTGAATTTTCCCTGGTTAAATTTTTGGTGGCCTGCAGGGTCTGCGGCCAGAGCCGGCGGACCGATTGGCCGTGCAACAGCGCGCGGAGAGGGAGCTAGTCGTCGTTCAGGAGGCGAACAAGGGGCTTCAAGCTATTGCTGCAAAGGCAGAGGAAGCTCGCCGGGGTCTCGTCTCCGCTGGTGAATTAGAGGCGGCTCGATCCGCTCTGGGCGCCGCTGAACAGCGGATTGCTGACCTCGAGCGCGAACTGCGGGAGGTGAGAGAAGAGGCGGGCTTGGCTGACGGGCGAGCTGAGGCCGCCGCTACGGCCGCTGAAAAGGATCGCAAAGTGTCGGAGGCCCTAATTGCTGGGCTTCAGGACGACCACACAGCGCTTCAGTGCTTCATCACGGACCTTGCCCGTCCGTTACTTGGTGAGTACACCTTCCCTTACTCGCGGTTGTGGCTTTTGTTATGTCCGTCATATTCATCATTGTTTTCTGCTCGCAGGTCGCATCATTGATGATGAACAAGAGGCGAACTCACTCGACGCGAGGCAGTGTGTGAGCATGCTCGGCGACGCTGTCGGCGACGTGCATCCGTGCCTATCTTCAGGAAATATCGCCCACGGAAGTGCTTTCCAGCGACCTCGTTGAGGTGTGGAAATACCTGGAGAAGGCGCCCGCAGTCGTTGAGTTTATAACTCGCTCAGCGTTTCGGCGTGGGGCATCGACGGCGCTGAGCCTGGGACTCGCCCACTTCCCCGAAGACTTCGACGTCGACGATGTGACGAGTGGGTACCCATCGTCGACTGGTGCAGTGGAGCTGTCCGAGGTCCTCAAGTTGCAGGGACGTGCGGCGACGTACTCAGAACGTGTCTAGGCAATGGGCGACCTCCTACCATAAAGGAGACGGTTGTCGCGCCAAACGACCCCGAGCCGCCGCATCGTGACTTCAAGGTCGAGCAGCCTTTCCGCGCAGTAATGGCGGGTGAGCTGACGACGTATCCGTCGACCCCGTACACGGCGTTCATCCACACTCGCCAGGATGTTGGCGCGTCATCATCGAAGCCTGCGGAGTAGTATAGTTCGCCTTGTGGCATTAGTAGCAGTTCTGCCGTGCGGGCATATTGTGTAATATAAAACAATGTAATGTGTGTTTTAATGCAATGGTGTGTCTATTTTGGTAATTGTTCGTGTGCTTTGGATTGTTGTTGAACGAGTCCCCGAGCGCGTCCGCCCTTTGTGGGGTTTACCTCGCGTGTGATAGATGTTTTGTTATCGTGTGTTTTGATTTTGTGGTCGACTCGCCCGATCTCGGAGAGCCAGTCGCTAGGCGACTCCCTTGAGAGCTCTGTACTTTACCATTTTCCCGTACGCGAACGAGGTCGGGTAGCCGAGTCCCCGAGCGTGGTAATTGGTTGTTCGAGGCGCAACTCGAGGGTGGTTGAGGACGTAGCGCGTTTAGTGTGAGCGCGTCACTCCTGCCTGGCCCGTGGGTCAGTCGCATGGCGAGTCCTGGGCGTGCTCTCTTACTTAGCGTATTCCCTGGCCACTCGCGACGAACTGGTGGTCAGTCCCCGAGCGTGGTACTTAGCTGTTCGAGTCGCTATGCCGAGGATGCGGAGGACTAAGGTCGCTGTGAGAAGCGAGGGCAGTTGTCTTGGCTCGGAGAGCCAGTCGAGCTGGGCGACTCCAATGGGGCTCCGGGTTGGCGTTTTTCGTGGACGGTGCAAGACCTGAGGGGACTCAGTGCTCTTACACCGCACTACTTGGCCGTGCCAGTCGCTGTACCAGAGGTTGACTTCTGCAGTTAGCGTGACGCTGTTATTACGAGTGCGAGTGGCACAAGACACGGAGAGTAGACGCAATTTGCGGTAACCGTTTCTTTATTTTTCATAGCGACTGGAGAGTACATGTGTAGGGTTCTAGGAGTAGAACTTTCGTAGGAGGTTTACATTCCATGGTCGCTTGACATCGAGTTGCCGTCCCCGCGGACGTCGATGAGGTAATAGGCGTCGTTGCCGAGTACTCGCCCGATGGCGAATGGGCCTTCCCATGGAGGGGAAAGCTTGTGCATGCCCTTCTTGTCCTGGATGAGGCGTAGCACCAGGTCGCCTTCCTGGAACGTGCGAGCTTTCACCCACCGGCTGTGGTAGCGGCGGAGTCCTTTCTGGTAAATGGCGGTGCGTGACCGAGCGAGGTCACGTGCTTCGTCGAGTTGGTCGATCCCGTCTTGGCGGGCGAGCTCGTTGGCAGCCTCCGTGTAGTGGACGACCCGCGGTGAGTCGTGTTCGAGGTCGGTGGGCATGACGGCCTCGGCGCCGTAAACCATGAAGAAGGGAGTGAACCCTGTCGATCTGTTGACTGAGGTGCGGATCCCCCAGATGACAGAAGGTAGCTCCTCGACCCAGCACCCGGCGGTGCGCTCTAGTGGTACCTGGAGTCGCGGCTTCAAGCCGTGGAGGATGCTTTGGTTGGCTCGTTCCGCCTGGCCGTTGGATTCCGGGTGGGCGACTGACGCAAGGTCGAGCCGGATGTGGTGCTCTTCGCAGAATTCGGCCATGGCTCCCTTGGCAAAGTTGGTGCCGTTGTCCGTGATGATGCTGTTTGGGAACCCGTAGCGATATATGAGCTCGCGTAGGAATTTTGTAGCGGTCTTCCCGTCGCATTTCCGGACTGGCTTGGCCTCCACCCATTTCGTGAACTTGTCGACGGCGACTAGGAGGTGGGTGTAGCCGGAGGGGGCTTTCTTGAAGGGGCCTACCATATCCATGCCCCACACGGCGAATGGCCACGTGATGGGAATTGTTTTGAGCGCCGAGCTCGGCACGTGCGTCTGGTTGGCGTATTTCTGGCACCCGGCGCACCGCTGGACAATATCCACGGCGTCGGCGTGTGCGGTGGGCTAGTAGAACCCGTGTCGCATAGCCTTGGCGACCAGGGAACGAGCGGCGGCGTGGTGGCCGCAGTCACCAGAGTGGATGTCGTGTAAGATCTTGCGTCCTTCAGTTGGTTGGACGCAGCGTTGGAATATGCCGGTGACGCTGCGCTTGTGGAGCTCGCCGTTGACGATGGCGTAGGACTTGCAACGGCGAGCGATCATGCGGGCTTCCGTCTCGTCTGCCGGTAGGGTGCCGGCTTCCAGGTAGGCGATGTAGGGCTTGGTCCAGTCGTCTGGCTCGTTGACGAGTGCGACCAAGGCTGCCTCTGGTTGGAGTGGGACTCCGATGTCGATCTCCCTCGGGGGGAGACTGATGGTTTGGTGATCGTGTCGAGGAACACACCGGCGGGTGGTGCGAGTCGAGCTGATCCGATGCGAGAGAGTGTGTTGGCCTCCTCATTCTTCCGCCTGTCGATCCACTCGACGGAGTAGCCGGTGAAGTGTCCTCCCAGCTTGTCCACTTCTTGGCGGTACGCCGCCATGGTGGGGGAAACGGCGTCGCAGGTGCCAGCGACTTGTCCCGCGACGAGGTCGGAATCTCCGTAGCAACGCAGGCGGTTGACGTTCATCTCCTTGGCGGCTCGCATGCCGTGGAGTAGGGCCTCGTATTCGGCCATGTTGTTGGTGCAGGGTGTGAAGTCGAGGTAGAGGATATAGCGAAGCTTGTCGCCTTTTGGTGATGTTAGCACGATCCCTGCGCCGGCGCCGTCCACGTTTTTGGAGCCGTCGAAGTGCAGGTTCCAGTAGTGGAGGTACGGCAGCTTTTCTGGCTGCTGGGCCTCTTCCCAGTCGGCGATGAAGTCCGCTAGGGCCTGCGATTTGATCGCTCGTCGTGGCTCGTATTTGATGTTGTGGACGCCGATCTCGACGGCCCACTTGGCGACCCGCCCGGTCGCCTCGCGGTTGCGGATGATGTCCTGTAGAGGTGCTGAGGAGACGACCGTGATCGGGTGCTCCTGGAAGTAGTGTGGCAGGCGCCGCTGAGCTCTGAAGACCGCGTAGACTAGTTTTTGGTACTTCGGGTACCGCTGGCGCGACTCGGTGAGGACCTCGCTGATGTAATATACTGGTCGTTGTACTGGGCGTTCCTTCCCTTCCTCTGGTCGCTCGACGACCATGACGGCGCTGACGACGCGCTCGGAAGCCGCGACGTAGACCAGCATGGGTTCTTTGTCAGCAGGGGCTGCGAGTAGTGGTGCGGCGAGTAGCACCTTCTTGAGGTCGCGAAGCGCGTCATCCGCCTCCTTGTCCCACTGGAAGGTGGGGTTCTTGCGCATCAGGCGGTATAGTGGCATCGCCTTTTCACCTAGGCGGGGGATGAAGCGGCTAAGAGCCGCCACTCGCCCGGCCAGTTTCTGAACGTCGCGCAGGCACTCGGGTTTGCCGAGTCGGGCGATCGTGTCGATCTTGGTGGGGTTCGCCTCGATCCCTCGCTTGGAGACGACGTACCCTAGTAGTTGTCCTGCGGGAACACCGAAGGTGCATTTGCCTGGGTTTAGCTTAATCTTGTATTTCCGCAAGTTCGCGAATGTTTCCGCCAGGTCGGCGAGTAAGTCAATCTGGCGAGTAGATTTGACGACCATGTCGTCGATGTAGACGTGGATGTTGCGGCCAATTTGGCTCGCGAGGCATTCTTGCATGCACCGCTGGTAGGTTGCCCCGGCGTTTTTGAGGCCGAAGGTCATGGCGGTGTAGCAGAAGGCTCCGAATGGCATGATGAACGCCGTCTTCTCCTCGTCCTCAACGGCCATTTTGATCTGGTTATACCCAGAGTAGGCGTCGAGGAAACACAGCGACTCCGAGCCCGCGGTTGAGTCGATTATCTGGTCGATCCGCGGGAGGACGAACTGCTCCTTTGGGCAGGCGCTGTTTAAATTTGTGTAGTCGATACACATCCTCCAGGTTCCGTTTTTCTTCTCGACGAGGACTGGGTTTGCCAGCCACTTGGAGTGCTTGATTGGCCGGATGAAGCCTGCAGCGAGTAGACGCTGCACCTCCTCGGCGATTGCTCGGCGGCGCTCTTCATTGAAGGGCCGCAGCGACTGCTTGACAGGTCGCACTTTGGGGTCGGCGTTTAACTTGTGCTCAGCGAGCTCCCTAGGGACACCGGGCATGTCAGAGGGCTTCCATGCGAAGATGTCCCTGTTCTCACGGAGGAACTCGATGAGCGCGCCTTCCTATGTCGGGCTCATGCCCGTCCCAATCGTCACCGTCTGGCTAGAGTCGCCTGGGACCAGCTCGACGGTGCAGGTGTGCGTCGTGGCCTCAAAGGTTGAGGTGTTTGCGCCCTCTGAGTTGGGCTTCTTGAGTATGGTGGGGTCGTCGTTGTTGACTCCGCTCGCATACTTGGCGAGCTCGTCGGCGTGGTTGGTCTCCGCCGCAATGACGGCGTTAGCGAGCTCAGCTCCTTTGGCCTCGCACTCGGCGGCCATATCGGGGTCGCCGTGGATGGTGATGATTCCGCACGGTCCGGGGAGCTTCATCGCGTTGTACACGTAGTGGGGCGCTGCCATGAATTTGGCGAACGCCTGGCGCCCCAGGACGCAGTGGTAGGGGCTGTCGAAGGGCACCAGCTCGAAGACGATCCGCTCGGTGCGGAAGTTCGCCGGTGAGCCGAAGGTTACTGGCAGCGTGACCTTGCCGATCGGGGACGATGCCGTGGAACGTGGTATGAGTCGTCTCTACCATGGACTGCGGGAGCCGCAGCCGCCTGAAGGTGTCGAGGTAGAGGATGTTGATGGAGCTACCGCCGTCCATCAGTGTCTTGGGGAGCCAGTAGTCGCCGACCTTGGGCTTGACCACCAGGGTGACTCGTCCTGGGTACTCGATGCGTGGCGAGTGGTCTTGGCGGCTCCATGTGATGGGCTGCTCCGACCAGTTCAGGAACTGGGGGACGTCTATCTGGGCCACCGCGTTGACGGCGACAGCGCGGGCGATGACCTTCTTCTCGCGCTTCGTGTTGAAGCCTGTGAAGGTGTGGAGCGATCCGGCTACTGTGCCAAACTGTCCGCCGTTTGGCGGGTCGTTGTTGGGGTCCTCCCGCGCTCGCCGTGCCTTCTCGATCTCCCTGAGGGTGTGGCATTCGGCGGTGGTGTGCGTTGCGTGCTTCCCTTCCCTGCTATGGAACGCACACGGTTGGTTAAGGAGGGCCGTGGGATCGAACCTTGGCTTGTTCTTGTAGTTGCCGCCGTCGCGGCGCTGTCCTCCGTCGCGGCGGAAGCTCTTAGGCTCGCGCGGCGCGTGCCCGGTGTTGGCGACGAAGTCGACTCGCCCGTCACTGCGGCGCTTGCCGGTGAGGCGAGTGTTGCTATAGCGTAGGGTGGGCCTCTGTTCGTTGTCGTTGCCGCTCGTGCGGCGTTGGCCACCCGACTCGTCGTCGGTTTCCTGGTTTGGATCTTCCTCCGCGTACCGTTTGGCAATCTCGAGGAGGTCCGGTATGTTGTTGAGTGTGCGGTAGTGTCGCTTGATCTTGGCAACCAGTGGCTCGTAGCGGCACGAGGTCTTGAAGCAATGGATCGCGGTGTCCGGGTGGATGCCTACCGCGTTGTACCAGATATCTTGCCACCGCTGGACCCAGTTGCGGGTCGACTTGCGGGGTCCCTAGACGCAGCGTTCCAGGTCCTCGATGGTGGTGGCGCGCGTGTAGGAGCCCTCGAAGTGCCTAACGAAGGCGTCGCGCATCTCTTCCCAGGATTCGATACTGTCTTGGGGGAGGGTGTTGATCCACTGCCTGCACGTCCCCTCCATCATCAAGGGGAGGTAAAGGGCGGCGAGCAGGTCGGTGTGGCCTGCGATCCCCATCGCCATGAGGTATGTGTCGAGCCATACGACGGGGTCGTACGAGGGGTCGTACTTTTCCACTTATTTTGGTGCCTTGAAGTTCGGCGGATACTTCTCGCCTCGGATCATTGGTCCGAAGCACTTGGGCCCGAGTCGACTGAGCGACCCCATGGGCTCGCCGTCCCGGCGATTGACTAGAGTGTGTCGCAGGTCGTCGGGCTGGCGTGCGCGCCAGCTTTGGTTGTTGATGATGTGGGTGCGGGCGTCGATAGGTTGCCCGTTGGCGGCGACGAGGTTGGTCGCCGGCCTAGGGTCGTTGGTGGAGAGTGCCGCGTTCGTCGGTCGATATTGGAGCTGCAGTGGCTCTGGTGGCGGGCAGTTGAGGGTGTTTGCCGCTTCTGGGCGGCCGCTGGAGGCCGCTCTACTTCCTGAGGATCGCGAGTATACTCGTACTTGCGAGTCGGCGCCCGCTCGTTGCTGCTCGACGGCCTTTGCGAGCAAGGCCTTGACGTACTCGATCTGCAGGGCGCCGTTGCCAGTGGCCGTGATGCTGTCAGCCGTTGCTCTGCCTGCCACGAGGTTCTCCATCGGGGTGGAGAATAGCGGGAGGCCGTTTGCGTCTCGCTCCCGTGAGGAGGCTACTATTCACGGCTGGTCCCTGGGGGGGTGCGGTTGGGTGGCGGTGGGACGCCCCTTGCGGTTGATCCTGGCGGGGGCCGGGCACTTCCTCCTGGCGGCGCGTTCTCGCAGATCGCGCGCTCGGCTATGCGGGCCGGGTCGTTTTCGTCGTCGAAGTTCAGGGCGCGCCCCTGAACGGTAGGGTTCAGGCGTGACCTGATCCGTTGCTGATGGTAGCGTGACAGCTCCTGCGCCGTCAGCTGCTCGAGGCGGAACTTCTCGCGCTCGGCGTGCTCTTTTCGTACCGCCTCCGCCAGTTTCAGGCGGAGTTCTTCGACCTCCGTTGCCGTGGCGTTAGGAGAACGGGTCCTCCGACGGGTCGGTGCCAGTCGCCATGTAGGTCGCGGTGTGGCGACCGGTTTCGTCGAGGGGGTCGCCGGAGTTCTCCGATCCGCAGTCGAATTCGAAGATCCCGAGGATGGAGGGGTCCTCGAAATCTCCCGCGTTGGAGACCTGGGCGATGGAGCCTGCGGACGAAGCCGCGGTGATGGATCCGGCGAGTGATGCCGGGGTCGCCGAGTCGGCGTCGTCGGCGAGGGCCGCGTCCTCCGCGGCTGCCGAATTCCCGGCCACGTCGCTGCGGGCCGAGTTGTACTCGGAAGCGAGGCGATGGATTGTACGGATCTGGCTCTCGGAGAGCCGATCGCGTGGCGGCGACTCGCGGATGCGAGCCGAATCCTCCGAGATGACGACGTCGGTGAGGCCGACGAAGTGGCTGATCGTGCCGATCGGCAGGATCACGCTGTGCGTGACCGGTCGTGCCGCCGGGACGTAGCTGCTCGGCAAGATTTGGAGTATCTCGCCGATCGCTATCATGCGGCCGGTGGCGATCGTCTCGTTGATGGGTAGATTGGATCTCGCCGCAGAACACCGGCCAGACTGGCCAGGCCCCACGGTGGGCGCCACTGTCGTGGGAATAGTCACGGCAGACGCTGCAATCGGCAGCGAGTAGTAGAACGAAGGGCAAGGGCGGCCAGCCATCTGCGGTGCGAGATGAGGGCAAAGACACAGGGTTTTACCCAGGTTCGGCCCCCCGGAGGGTAAAGACCTACTCCTGCTAGATTGTATTATCGAGGTGTTACAATGGGCGAACTCGGCGACTAGGCGGCGAGTTGCTTGGGTGTATGACGGAAGGTGTCTCTACTCGCCCTATGGAGGGGTTTATATAGACTTACCCCTCCTAGGGTTTACATATCTCAACCGATTCGGTTACAGCTTTGATAATCGTCTACCCTAACCCGACTGGGCCTACCTACTCGTCTGGGCCTTCAGCTTCCAGTCGCTTGGCTTCTTGCTGGGCTCCGATCCACTCGCCGTTCTGCAGGCCCACTCGCCAGTACTTGGGCCGGTCGGAAAACGTCCTGCTGGGTATACCCCGGTAGGCATATCCCCATCAGCACCACACTTCCATGCATGTGCTAGGGCCACATGCAAGTCCTTGAGGTATTCCGACGCCCCGGAGCGTGGTCTCCCGCGGAACCCTGATCTGTGGGCATCGGATCATCTACCCCCCTAGACGTCCCTCTGACAGGGGTAGCCCGGATTAGCACTCTCTTGTATTGTGTTTGTTTAGGTCATATGATGATGTAAAACCATGGTGCTTCACAAGGAGAGGGCACTATCCTACCCGGTTTCACCGGAACGGGGAGTTTCCCCCTTATATAAGTCTAGAACCTTAGCTTTAGGTTACAGCGCACGCATGAGAAGGGGGACACATGCACCCGGGGACTAGGTTTTGCATGTTTCAACATAGCACCACACTTCCATGCATGTGCTAGCGCCACATGCAAGTCCTTGAGGTATTCTGACGCCCCGGAGCGTGGTCTCCCGCGGAACCCTGATCTGTGGGCATCGGATCGTCTACCCCCCTAGACGTCCCTCTGACAGGGGTAGCCCGGAGTAGAACTCTCTTGTTTTGTGTTTGTTTAGGTCATATGATGATGTAAAACCATGGTGCTTCACAAGGGGAGGGCACTATCCTACCCGGTTTCACCGGAACGGGAGTTTCCCCTTATATAAGTCCAGAACCTTAGCTTTAGGTTACAGCGCACGTATAAGAAGGGGGACACATGCACCCGGGGACTAGGTTTTGCATGTTTCAACATAGCACCACACTTCCATGCATGTGCTAGGGCCACATGCAAGTCCTTGAGGTATTCCGACGCCCCGGAGCGTTGTCTCCCGCGGAACCCTGATCTGTGGGCATCGGATCGTCTACCCCCCTAGACGTCCCTCTGACAGGGGTAGACCGGAGTAGCACTCTCTTGTTTTGTGTTTGTTTAGGTCATATGATGATGTAAAACCATATGAAAGGGGATAGATGTACCCGGGGAAAGAGATGGAGACTGCTATCCGGGCGGTACAAACAATATTATCAACATTAAATTATTGGGAGTAATTAATAAATTAGTATAAAATATATGACTAAAATTAAATGGAAAAAATAATTTGAAGGGATAAGCCCAACCAAACCCTATAGTACACAAACAATCAAAATCGCAGCAAAAAAATCTGAAGTGCTACGCCGACGGCTAAGCCGTCGGCACAGCCCACCCAATTCAGGCGTGGGGGGAGCACGTGGCGCATAGGGCTACGCCGACGGCCAGGTCGTCGGCACAACTTCGCCACCAAACGGCGTTTGCGGCGCTGTGGCTACGCCGAGGGTGAAACCTGCGCCGAGGGTCACCGTTGGCATATCGTTCTCCACTACGCTGATGGCGTGGCTGTGCCGAGGGCCACCGTCGGCACATGTTACTATGCCGACGGCCCTTTCTACGCCGACGGCCTAGCTGGGGGGCTGGTCTAGGGAGGCAGCTACGCCGACGGCCCTGACATTTGGCCGTCGGCGTAGCATACCGGCCGTCGGCGCCTACAAAATTTCGTGTAGTGCAAGGGATCCCCCTTGGACAGAGAGGAAGATCTGTTGTGGGCGTGGCAGCTCGCAGCTGCTCGTCGCCCTCGTCCATGCTACGTGCCCTACCCACACACCAGATTACTCACTCGGACGCTCCATGACACCATCCACGCGTTCTACCTGCAGGCCTTCGCCTGGCTGCCGGCAGGTGAGCTGCGCTCTCGCTTCCACCGTAGCCTGCTCAAGGCCGGCTACTGCTACGGCCCGCTTGATCCTGTCTCCAACATTATCATCAACACCATCTGCTACGAGGCTGCTCCCACCTACCAAGACAGTCGAGCTGGATATCATCAGCACGGGTGGAGAACCGCTCCTTGTACGGCCTCGCCTCCTTCGTCTGCACACGTTATCATCGCCTCAGTTTCCAACAAGCTGTGCGCTGCCTGCTCCAGGCAGATGCCAACCTTGCCTCGATGATGCCGCATGTGCCTCCATTGGCATAATGGGGTGCAGACCACCCCTTCGTAGCTCTGCTCAACCTCGAGGCCCACCCGACACCGGTGTCGAGGAAGCCTTCTTGGCCGCCGCCAAGGCATCCTGTCACCCCAACCCAGATGCCCAAGTGAAGCTTCTCACTTCGTGTAAGGCGACGCTGGGTCTGCCTTCACTCTCCTCTCAAGATGTTCAGCGGCTTGCCACGTTGATATGTCCTGAAAATCCTCCTCTGGTGAGAGGGAGCACTTCTCCCAATCCCCCTAACAGGTTACGCCCCCCCTAAAAGGTTACCGCCATGAACAGCTAGCATATGTGCATACAACAATCTCTGAAAAGGTCAATATGCCTTGTTGAATGCATATGAACAGATGCCAAATGGGGTAGGTTTTGTTTTGCTTTTTGTTTGTTATTGCTAACATTTCCCATGTCGCTTACCAAATACTCTATTTCAGGATGCCAAATTCGAGCTTCATACAATTTGTGGTGTCAATGATCGGATCCCCTGCCTTGCATCTGGTCCTCCTCGTGGGTACCACAACTCTTATGGGTATCACAACTCTCACGTGAACTTCATGGCTACTCCAAAAAGCCCGTGTGGTGGTGGAGTTCCAACTTTCTTTTTTGCTGAAATTTTCTATGGTTACAAAGACCGGTCCTTCTGTTGCCCTTTGCCTCTACCTCTTCCATGTGCTGGTATGCTATAACCAACCCTATGCCAATAATTTCCCGCCTCTTATCTACTCATTATATCTTGTTGCATGTAACTAGATTTTATAATGCGTCTGAACCACCATGAGACATCTTTACCACAACAAAACACTTGATTGTGCTTTATTGCTCCATCAGTCGTAATTAAAAATAAAATAGCTCAAGAAAGATTAAGTGTCAAAGATAAAAAATCAATGCCCTTACTTGAATATCTCCATGTTTATAAGTTATTGAAGTCAAACATTTTGATCGAGAAAATTGCCAAACTCATCAACATGTATAGCTGGATGATCCACCCACACATCATTTTGCACTTCACCTTTTATTTTTATTTTCTCTCAAGCCCATGCATCATCTAATCTAATACATAAATATAATCAAGAGTTTATCCCTTAGTTATATGTTTATAAGAATATGAGTTCTTGCTTGATCATTAGGAGCACCAGAGATTTTAAAGAAATGGCTGTCCTCATTTAAAAACGTTAACAACAAACTTTGTACAAAACCATGGTGCAAAAATGATCAGCCGAATTGAAATCAAATACAGTGGATACCAACATGGGTCCAATTGAACCTTCCATCACAAGTTGACGGGCTAATTAAGGCTAAGTCCATTTGTATGGTTGAATTGTTCAGACTACAAAAGACCACATGGACCCTTTGTGTGGGACCTACAGCCATTTTAGAGCAAAACATTAATTAAGATTTGACCAAATTGCAGAGTGCATGTTTTGCACACGACAACAATTCATTAATTCTTAAAACCAGAGTTGTAATAAGGTCGACTTCATGGACTGTAAGATCAACAATCTATAGAATATAGATACAAATTGTCTAGCAACCTGCAAACATGCTGGTGGTTTCATATTAAGTCACCTATGCTCGCATGTTTCAGTTTTCAGTCACTTTACTGCCAAAACGGGACTACATAACTAGTTTAGCATAAGACCCATAACTGCAATTAGTTGAGAACAACAGAACTCACTCTTAAATCCAGAATATTTTGGTTTGCTTAAATTCTTAGTCGATTTCCCACATTGCATGTTTGTGAATCCAATTATACATCACAAAAAAGCATTGCAGTGTATCTTAGAACACCCATTCTGTATAGATACTTACAGTACATTGATGAAAGTTAATCCACTACAGGACGCGCGCCTACGCCGAGGGCAAAAAGTCGTCGGCGTAGGCTAAAATGCCCTCGGCGTATGCTACGCCGACGGCTGTCCCCGGCGTAGCCTCCTCGGCAAAGGGCTCCCTCGGCGGAGCACATAGAGGCCGTCGGCGTAGCGGCCGTCGGCATAGCTTGTCGACAGGTTGCAAAAATATATTTTTTTTTAAATAATTTTTTTTTCTCAATTTTTGAATCTTTGAATTGTTTGACTCATTAATCTCTCACTTTGAACATTTTTAACACTAATTATATTTAATATTTAATTAAATTGCAGTCTTGGTCAAACTTCCCGGAAGGTCACCCATCCTAATACTACTCCAGCTCCAGCACGCTTAACTTCCTCGTTCCTTCAGAATCTGTTTTCACAAAGTAATTCATACATTGTTGTCAATACTATGGTATCAATCATATTAACCCTTATATCAACATGTCACATGTTTGTATTTTTTGAAATTACAAACAATTATTTAAGTAAACATTAATCAATAAGTTAAAATATTATTGAATTCAAATAAAAATATAATAATTTTACTTTTTTGTATTTTTCTATTTAATATGGAATAATTAATATCTTTAAATCTGTAAATCGGAATTTAACAAATAATATGTCTAAATTGATCAGAAAAATGAGAGGAATCCAAATATGATATCCATATCAGCTAATCACAAACCCTCCATTTTTGAATTATCTATTTGGTGGTTGCTTTAGAAAATTCCCTTTTTGCGCTCGGATAATGAAAAATGGCTTTTTGGTGCCATGAAAAGGAAAACTTGCATTGAATATTTGATAAAATAGCATATTGTGAACCTAAAAATGATTTTTGTAAAAAAACATGAGCATCGGATCATGTACATGTAGTTCATATCTGACCCACTTCCTACCGATTCGGCAGAAATTTGTCTTTTTCACCAAAGGTGGACGGAAAGGTTTCGGAACACCCTATTGGGACATTGTCCATATAAGGTGGTATAGTATTTTTGTAAAATGTGGTGGTAGCATTTTGAATTAGCCATTTGGTGGTTGCTTCACAAAATCGTCCGTTTTTTGTGCTCGGAAAATGGGAAATGGCTTTTTGGTATGATGAAAAGGAAAACTTCCTCCTGCAACATTGTTCGCCATCCCATGATGCATGTGTATGCACAATATGGACATATTATCACAAACTATGCCTTGATTCTAGTCATAACATTGGTCATTTGACCCGAAAGCCAAGAAACCTCGAATGAGATAGGTCATTTTGTGAAGGTTTTTTTGAGACATAATCAATATATCAAGTTTAATATTTTTACTTATAACTATGTCACATAAAATGACACCACGCGAAGGTTTCGTATTGTTTCGATCGTTTTTGAATTTTTTATGCCTGTTTTAAACTATCGTCAAACTTTGTCGAACGACGGGCATGAAGATTCTTAGCTCGGGGCCGAGCCTCGCTAAACTTGCATTGGATCTTTGATAAAATAGCATATTGTGAACCTAAAATTATTTTTCTTAAAAAACATGAGCATCGGATCATGTACCTGTAGTTCATATCTGACCCACTTCCTGCCGATTCGGCAGGAATTTGTCTTTTTCACCAAAGGTGGACGGAAAGGTTTCGGATACCCCTGTTGGGACATTGTCCATATAAGGTGGTATAGTATTTTTGTAAAATGTGGTGGTAGCATTTTGAATTAGCCATTTGGTGGTTGCTTCCCAAAATCGTCCGTTTTTTGTGCTCGGAAAATGGGAAATGGCTTTTTGGTGCGACGAAAAGGAAAACTTCCTCCTGCAACATTGTTCGCCATCCCATGATGCATGTGTATGCACAATATGGGCACATTATCACAAACTATGCCTTGATTCTAGCCATAACATTGGTTATTTGACCCGAAAGCCAAGAAACCTCGAATGAGATAGGTCATTTTGTGAAGGTTTTTTTGAGACATAATCAATATATCAAGTTTAATATTTTTACTTATAACTATGTCACATAATATGACACCACGCGAAGGTTTCGTATTGTTTCGATCGTTTTTGATTTTTTTATGCCCGTTTTAAACTATCGTCAAACTTTGTCGAACGGCGGGCATGAAGATTCTTAGCTCGGGGCCGAGCCTCGCTAAACTTGCATTGGATCTTTGATAAAATAGCATATTGTGAACCTAAAAATAATTTTTGTAAAAAAACATGAGCATCGGATCATGTACCTGTGGTTTATATCTGACCCACTTCCTACCGATTCGTCATGAATTTGTCTTTTTCACCAAAGGTGGACGGAAAGGTTTCGGATCCCCCTGTTGGGACATTGTCCATATAAGGTTCCCTATTATTTTTGTAAAATGTGGTGGTAGTATTCTGAATTAGCCATTTGGTGGTTGCTTCATAAAACCATCCGTTTTTTATGCTCAGAAAATGGAAAATGCCTTTTTGGTGCGACAAAAAGAAAAGCTTCCTACTGCAACATTGTTCGCCATCCTATGATGCACATGTATGAACAATATGGACATATTATCACAAACTATGCCTTGATTCTAGCCATAACATTGGTCATTTGATCCGAAAGCCAAGAAACCTCGAATGAGATAGGTCATTTTGTGAAGGTTTCTTTGAGACATAATCAATATACCAAGTTTGATATTTTTCCTTCTAACTATGTCACATAATATAACACCACGCGAAGGTTTCACATTGTTTCGATCATTTTTAAATTTTTATGCCCGTTTTAAACTATATATAATGTTTTATGTTTTACTTAATTTTAATTTACAAATGTGTAATATTTGAGTGTAGATAGATAGGTCTTATTTTTCTGCAAATTTAGATATATTATTTGTATTTTTTCGAATTAGAATGATTTAGTTATGATTTTTCAAAGTTTAATGAGATAAAATAAAAAATAGCTACGCCGAGGACAGCCGTCGGCGTATGCTACGCCGAGGGTAGTGCTACGCCGACGGCTGCTTGGCGGAGCTGGCCTAGACGATGGCTACGCCGACGGCCCCGACGTTTGGCCGTCGGCGTAGCGACCGGCCGTCGGCATAGCTTCCCATTCCTGTAGTGATCCTATCAGATGAATGTTTTTGGATGCCATGGGTGCCGTGCATATATGCAAGATAAATCGTGAAATCCAATTCAAAGGCAGAAAAGGGAAACTCCACATGTTCTCCTTTGCTCAAGCCAGATGATCGACTGTAGTATATACACATTGCTTCAAAAATCTAACACAGATGGTTCTGTTCAATGGCTATCATTAACTCCGAGAAAAGGCAGACATTGCCTATGAAGTAGTTAAATCAACAAACTGCATGTATAAAATGATCCACCATTAGGAACCAGCTCAAAGTTCACGTAAAACCGTATCTACCTCTTGTATGCGATCAAGAGAACAAATGTTGTCCAAGATATCCAATGATGGAAGGAGACCACCATGGAGGCAAAAGACCTACAAGATACATTTTCCTTTTTGACCAGGCATGCATGGAAAGAAATCCTATGTCTATATTAACATAGCAAACCAAACCATCTAGGGAAAAGAATAGACCTGGTTTTCTATAAGAGTTGTGAATGGCAAATAATCTAACAAATCCATGAAGTACTTCGAAACATTTGCATTTTTGTACTTCCTTAAGCATGCATTGTAGAAGCCATACCTGTAGCCCGGATTGTACGATTGTGCTGGCATTTCAGAAAGTAGCCTGATGCAGCATATTTTGTGACGGACACTATACAATGATGTAATAGTTCATTTCTTATGTTGTTCTACACTATGCTTCTTGTATCTACCTACTATCTAGCCCATGGCATCACTACAGGAGAAGCTGAATACGCCGACGGCCGGGTCCCATCGGCGTAGGCCCTAAATGCCGTCGGCGTAGACTGGCCCGACGGCTGCCGTCGGCGTACAGCCCCGTAGGCGTAGCCTCTTCTCCCATCGGCGTAGAAAAGCCGTCGGCGTATATAGCTACGCCGACGGCTCCGTCCACGTAGACCATATGGGGCCCACCTAGATGACTAACGGCCGTTTGGCTATACCGACGGCTTTACCGTCGGCCTAGATTTTTCAAAAAAAAAATAATTTTTTTCTTCAATTTTTTTTTCAAATTTTTTTTAACATTTTTGTATTGTTTAACTTGTTAATCTCACATAGACATTTTTAATTCTAAGTATACTTAGTCTCAAGTCAAATTGCACAATTAGTCAAACTTCCCAACCGGTCACCCATCCTAATACTACTCCAGCTCCATCACGCTTAACTTGTTCGTTTCTTCCACATGAGCTTCCGACAAAGAAATTAGAACTTGTTGTGAATATTATCATATCAAACCTATTAACCATTACACTATAATGTTAGACATATTTGTTTTTTTACATTCCATACAATTTTTTGAGTAAACAACAATAAATAAGTAATAATAATCTTGAATTCAAATAAAAATAAAATAAATTTTATTTATTTTACTTTTTTTAATTAAATTTGAATAATTCATATCTATAAATCCGTAAATCACAATTCGACAAATAATATATCCAAATAGATCAGAAAAATAAGAGGAATCCAAATATGACATCCCTATCATCTATTTAATTATATATCATAAATTTTAAATATATAGGCCAACTGAAACTATGTCAAGATTCATGAAACACCCCGTTTTTGGCACTCGAAAAATAAAAAATGGCTTTTTGGTGCGACGAAAAGAAAAACTTCCTCCTGCAACATTGTTCGCCATCCCATGATACACATGTGTGCACAATATGGACACATTATCGCAAACTATACCGTGATTATAGCAATAATATTGGTCATTTGACCTGAAATCCAGAAAACCTCGATTGAGATAGGCCATTTTGTGAAGGTTTTTTTAAGACTCAATGAATATTCCAAGTCTGCTATTTTTCCATGGAACTATGTCATATAATATGACACCAACCGAAGGTTTTGCATTGTTTCGATCTTTTTTTAATTTTTTATGCACATTTCAAACTATCATCAAACTTCCTAAATCGAGGGGCATGATGATTCTTAGCTCGGGGACTAGTCTCACTAAACTTGCATTAGATCTCTGATGAAATAGCATATTGTGAACCTAAAAATGATTTTTACAAAAAATCATGAGCAATATATCATGTACATGTAGTTCAAATCTAACTCATTTCCTACCGATTCAGTAGGAATTTGTCTTTTTCACGAGAGGTGAACGGAAAGGTTTGAGATTCCTAGGTTGGGAAATTGTCCATTCAATATGGTCTAGTATTTTTGAAAAATGTGGTATTATCATTTTGAAATTTTCATTTGGTGGTTGCTTCACAAAAACACCCCGTTTTTTGCACTCGGAAAATAAAAAATGGCTTTTCGGTGCGACGAAAAGGAAAACTTCCTCCTGCAACATTGTTCACCATCCCATGGTACACATGTGTGCATAATATGGACAAATTATCGCAAACTATACCGCGATTATAGCAATAACATTGGTTATTGACCTGAAATCCAGAAAACCTCGATTGAGATAGGCCATTTTGTGAAGGTTTTTTTAAGACTCAATGAATATACCAAGTCTGGTATTTTTCCATGGAACTATGTCATATAATATGCACATTTCAAACTATGAAGGTATTTTTCCATGGAACTATGACACCACGCGAAGGTTTTCATTGTTTCGATTGTTTTTTAATTTTTTATGCACATTTCAAACTATCATCAAACTTCCTAAATCGAGGGGCATGATGATTCTTAGCTCGGGAACGAGTCTCACTAAACTTGCATTAGATCTCTAATGAAATAGCATATTGTGAACCTAAAAATGATTTTTACAAAAAATCATGAGCAATATATCATGTACCTGTAGTTCAAATCTGACTCATTTCCTACCGATTCAGCAGGAATTTGTCGTTTTCACGAGAGGTGAACGGAAAGGTTTGAGATTCCTAGGTTGGGAAATTGTGCATTCAATATGGTCTAGTATTTTTTAAAAATGTGGTATTATCATGTTGAAACTTTCATTTGGTGGTTGCTTCACAAAAACACCCCGTTTTTTGCACTCGGAAAATGAAAATTGGCTTTCGGTGCGACGAAAAGAAAAACTTCCTCCTGCAACATTGTTCACCATCCCATGATACACATGTGTGGATAATATGGACACATTATCGCAAACTATACCGCGATTATAGCAATAACATTGGTCATTTGACCTGAAATCCAGAAAACCTCGATTGAGATAGGACATTTTGTGAAGGATTTTTTAAGACTCAATGAATATACCAAGTATGGTATTTTTCCATGGAACTATGTCATATAATATGACACCACGCGAAGGTTTTGCATTGTTTCGATCGTTTTTTAATTTTTTATGCCCATTTCAAACTATTGTCAAACTTCATAAATCGAGGAGCATGATGATTCTTAGCCCGGGAACGAGTCTCACTAAACTTGCATTAGATCTCTGATGAAATAGCATATTGTCAACCTAAAAATAATTTTTACAAAAAATCATGAGCAATATATCATGTACCTGTAGTTCAAATCTAACTCATTTCCTACCGATTCAGCAGGAATTTGTATTTTTCACGAGAGGTGAACGGAAAGGTTTGAGATTTCTAGGTTGGGAAATTGTCCATTCAATATGGTCTAGTATTTTTGAAAAATATGGTATTATCATTTTAAAACTTTCTTTTGGTGGTTGCTTCACAAAACACCCCGTTTTTTGCACTTGGAAAATGAAAAATATGTTATACTAAAGTATTTGTATTTTTTATATATTTTTTTAATAAAAATATATAATATTTGAGTTTATATAGATATATCTTATTTTTCTATAAATTTTGATATATTATGTGTATTTTTCTGAATTTAAATGATTTAGTTATGATTTTTCTAAGATTAATGTGGCAAAAAAAGAAAAATAGCTTGCCGTCGGCGTAGACTTGACGCTGTTGCTCTGCCGTTAGCCCAATGGGCTACGCCGACGGTCATGTTTACGCCGACGGTGGCCGTCGGTCTATTTATTCTACGCCGACGGCAAAACTGGGCCGACGGCCCGTCAAGCTACGCCGACGGCCCCGACATTTTGCCGTCAGCGTATAAAAAGGCCGTCGGCCTATTTAGTTATTCCCGTAGTGCATTGTAGTTACTATTTATATACTACACTAGATAGGAAATTATTCACTGCACCAATGCAAAATGATTTACCTCACATTCTTATGTACGAGGAACATGCATGCAGGGCTGTTCCTTCTACTTCCTTTTACAAGGGCGCTAGTTTTCCATGCTGCATAATGTGTAAACTGGTATAAGTAACAGAACATATTTCACCACCATACTCATTTCCCAAGCCAACATATTAATGATAATGTTTAAAAGAAACTAGGTCTTTTGTGCACCATTTCTTTATATTCTATGGCTCCATGCATGGTGAAACTAGAAAGACACATGTCCTTTCGATTTTTATATTTTTTACTCCCTCCTTCACGGTTTGCAGGGCGCTCTACAAAAATCTCACGGACCTAGGCGTGAATGTATTGGCTGAAAATTAGGCCTATTAGTGAGAGGTTAAGGCGCATGCATTGGTGGAAGACTGTTGCATGCATAGAAAGTTGGGAGGAAAGATGTGGCGCCCCACAAAAACCACTACCAGAAAATCGCGTTGTTTCTGTGCATTGCATCATCATGACCGCATGCTCATGTCATCATGCCACGTTGCATTTGAGCATCGTCATCATCCTGCATGGTTTTTGTCTAAACTATTTTCGAAATGCCTAGTTTTGTTTTCTAAATATTCCCGTCTTTATTCAAATTAAAACCCGGGTCTCCGGATTATTTTGTTTCGTCTATCAACGGATTTCAAATGCCCCGTATTAAATAATAAAACTTTTATTTTATTTTTAGGAGGCAGCCTGCCAGGCCCGAAAGCCCGGCCTGCCACCTCCAAGCCCTAAACTAAAACTATCTAAACCTTTTCCTACCCTATCCTAATCTACCCAGCCCCCTCCACCTCACCCCAACCTATCCCTTTGCGCCACATCAGCCTGGCCCTCTCTCCACCCAATCATCATCCTCCACCTCACCACTCCCTCTCCCCATCCCAGCCGCCACCTCAGCCTCCTGGCCCCACCTCTTCTCCACATCCTCAACCACCTGCCCCAACACCACACAGCTGACCCACTCCTCTCCTACCCCGCGCCCACCGACAGCCTGGCCCCACCCTGCCAGCCTCTCTCCCGTGGCCCACCGCCCCTGCACGTCCTCCCACGCCCGCCCCCAGGCACGCCTCCCCCGAGAGCCCCGATTCCTTCCCCGACCCTCTCGCTCGTGACCCCTTCTCCCCCTCGCTCGTCGATCCCCGTCGCCGCTAGGGGCCCCCGCCTCCCTCGCGGTTCCCAAGCCACCGCCGGCCCCGTCGCCCGCGACCACCGGCTCGAGCCCGCGGCGTCAACAGCAACCGTCGCGCGGCGAGTCTGCAGCCGCACCCGCGCCCCACAGCGAGCCGCGTCGGCCCCGCAGCCCCCGTCCTCCTCCTCGGTCTGCCCGACCTCACCGGAGCCCCTCCATGCGCGCGACCCTGCCTCCGCCGCCAGCGCATCCGCCGCCCGGCCTCTCTCTGCTCGCCGGCCGCCTCCTCGGATCCCCGGCCCGCGCCCCCTCCATCGCCCAACCGCCTCTACGCCCACCGCCGCCCGCGCGTGGTCGTTCCCTCCTTCTCGATCTCCACCGCCGCCAGCGCTCACCGACACCGCCGCCCCGAGGCCTGCACGTCCCCGGCCACGCCGACCCCGCCGCCGGAAGCCCCATCCGCCGCCTGCGACCGGCGACCCTCTGCGCCCTTCCACCCCCGACGTCGCCCTGGACCCCCTGGGCCTCGCTCTTCTCACCGTCCCGCGCCTCCACCCCGTCCTCCGGCCGCCGCCAGAGTCGCGCTCGCCACCGCCTTGGACGCTGCCTCCCCGAGCTCCTGCCTGCGGCCGCGGGAGCCCAAGCCCGATGGCGGCGCCGACCTCTACCCTCCTCGCATTCTCCCGGCCGCCTTCCCCGCGTCCTCCGGCTGAGCCGCGTCGGCCCTGCAACTGCTCGCGCGTGTCGCCCTCTCCCCTTGCTGGACGTGTGTTGCCATGCGGTATACGATGTTTGTGTTGATGTAATGGATCAACATTTGGTGATGTTGTCTGGTTAGTGCAATCGTGGAGCTTATGTTGTATGTGAAGGACTTTGTCATGAGCGTCAATTTGCAACCTGCGAGGATTGAACCAAGGACTCACCATGATCGACACCGACTCCGACACCCGGCAAGGTCATCAAACCGTCTTGGTGAACAAGATCGACAAGTGACACCCAGATCTACCTCACGGACCAAAGGCCCTGATCCCGGAGTCCAAAGACGGAACCTGAACCTGTCGGAACGACAAGTTCTTCTACCCGGACCCGAAGACCGAACCCGGACATGCCGAATTCTTCGACCCGAAGGCCACAGATGCGACAAGTACTTCTTCCCGGAACTGATGTCCGATAACCCGGACGCCCAGGTCGTCGACACGGATACGCCAAGTACTTCCTCGAGGACGCCAAGTTCTTCACCCCGAATGCCAAGACCGACTCGATGACACGGACCCGACAAGATCTTCGCGACGACCACATCGACGCTGACCAGGGCGAATCCGATGTGCCCCCGACGCCAACCAAGTTCTTCTTCTCGGATGCGACAAGATCGACTTCCGTTGTCCGAGACCGATCTCGTCGAGCCGTTCTCCCGTCGAACCCTGAGACCGATCCCCCCGAACCCTCGGAACCCCAAGATCACCTTTCGATGTGTGACCCCTATCCGAGACCTCTATTTTTTATAATATAATATATCCTGCTGCATATTTAATTATTCATGCTTGCATATCATCATGTGGTTTGGGGACATTATGTCGATTCATCTAATAATTACATATGGAAACTATATGACGGCTATTCTAGTCATATATTGGCTCCATTTGATTCTGTGGAGCGAACCGGTGATATGTTTTGCTATGTTAAGACAACATTTAATTTACGGGGTAGATAAACAACTTGAACCACTAAATAAATGTCGGGACCCCGGTTTCCGCTTAATATTGCCTTAATGCATCGCACCTTTGCCATGTCATACATCATGCCCGATTTTCTACCGTAGTATTAAATAGTCCATCCGGTGTTTCTTCTAGTGCTTTGCTTCTTCACGGATTAGGCCGATAAGTTGATGTGAGTGTCGACCCGATCTTCGGATGAACCTTCGGCAATGTTTTCAGGCGAGCATTCCTTCCCCTTCTACCTATTTTGCATTTATAGTCTTTATTTCCTCCTGTTGATCTATTGCTATCTGTGTTGCGATGCTCTAGTTTCCGTACCCGTGATATCCCTTGCGGCCTTATATTGCCTTGGACACATCCTATTACCTGTTGTTTGGTAGATAGTTGGACCTGCGCGTCGTAGTCGCTTGCTCAAGTGCTGTTGCGTGTCGTCAAGTACCACAGTTGTTGGAGTATTGCCGCATGTTTAATGTTGGAGATGATCATGGCTTTAATTATTGTTTAATAACTAAAATTGGAAGTAGGTAAATGCAGAGGAACCGGTGGGTAATAGACAATATTTGGATTTTAACCGCTCACTGGTGTCCCGTAGGACCCCGAGTTCTTGACACCTGTTGCGAGATCGAGCGCGCTAACCACAGGTGGGGTGTGTGGGAACCCCCATCGATTAGTACCTGAATTCAAAGTATTGTACCGGGGGCCACAAGTAGTTTGGGGCTTTATTACTATCCTGTACTTATGCCATGCTTTACTGCTTTATTTACGATTGCGCGTGGAACGCCTGTACTGTTTAGGTAAGCGGAGTGTTTTCGCGGTATTGAGAAGCCCAGTCACACTTTCGGGTTCCCAGTCGTTTACAGCCATTGACGCAAACCCTAAGTCCGTCTCGGAGACCGGCCGACTTCGTTGCGGGTAGCTTAGTGGGGTGGCCCCCATGTACTTGCTTTGGGTCTGGGAAACGTCATGACTTAGGCCCCGCCGACATACCGATGGGTGTATGTTAACTGATCTGGCAAAAAGGGTCGAAGTGCGTGTGGATACTTTGGTGCACCCCTGCAGGGTTAAATCTTTTCGAGAAGCCGTGTCCGCGGTTATGGACGACTTGGAGCACAGTTCTCGATCATAGACAACAATAAGTAAAGTTTACTGCTATAGTTTGACTTGTATCCGATATTACTAGTAATCAGCTTCACTACAACGGAATGGCTAAATAAAAGTACCAACATCTGCTGGGTTTGGGATATCTCATGCTTATTGTATCTGACTAGTAAGTTGCCACTACAACGGAATGGTTAACTAAAACTGCCCACTGCTTATTATATCCGTATGACTATCTATACCTGACTAGTAATTGCTGCAACGATAACCGAATAAATAAAACTGCCAACGGTGTGAGTTCCTCGGTTGACTTCCTCGTCTAGTCTCGAGGGGGAAATACCAGGATGGGTATGTTTGGTGGTAGTATCAGGTTGGTTCCGGATAGGTCTTTCTTATCCCTCTCTGATAGCCGACAGTTATATCGAGTCTCTATAGGTTGATTAGTGCATGCCGCGCTGCCGCTTCAGTCCACCATATACCTATGTACGCGAGGACCGCCGAATTCTAGTCTCGCCGTGTACTGGCCTCAGTACTGACCGCTCTCTTTTTCCTTTGCCCTTTGTCGGCACCCCTTTTGTTTAAGCAGGTTTGAGATCGACGTCGTTAGCAGGGTTACCCTTCCGGCTTGGCCTGGGCAGGGTTATGGACGCCATTGGTGATTCTTCAGGGCTCTTAGCTCAATTTGCATCTTGTCCGTACTCGGACGCTGTATTGTTTTCAAGGTGATCTGGATCTTTGTACTGTAAATCTGTATTCTTGACTCACTGAGTCGCTGTTGTATATATATATATATATGTTTTGTGGGTTCCATCGAGGACTATTGTGTAATGGTATTACTTCGTTTTCCACCCGCACGCAAGTGCCTGGTGGGCACCTTTGAATCGTTTCTATGCGGGTTTTGGCGGGAAGCGCTGAAACTTGCATAGGGCCGATTCTGAGGGTGTTACAGAGTGGTATCAGAGCTCAGCAGTTGCGATACCCCACAAGTCCAGCCTTTAGGATAACCTAGCTAACGGCCGAAGTAGAGTGTCAAAACTATTTTTGAAAAATCGGTTGGATAGTTCTGATTAGGTCTGATTTTACTCCTTACCCCTCTGCTGCTCTCCTCTCACCTCTGCGTGTTTTGAATCCGCTCTCTTCTCTCTCTCTTCGAGTCCAGGATTTCTCGTGGTTGGGTTCCATCGTACCTTCAGGGTTTCGCTTCCTCCTTTGGTAACGGTGTTGCTACATCTTGTTGGAGATATGCCCTAGAGGCAATAATAAATGTAGTTATTATTATATCTTTGTGTTTATGATAAATGTTTATATTCATGCTATAATAGTATTAACAAGGAAACATTAATACTTGTGTGATTTGTAAACATAATTTGAAGTCCCTAGTATAGCCTCTATACTTCACTAGCTTGTTGGTTGATTAAATGATTGTGGTTTCCATATCATGAACATTGAGATGTTATCAACAAAAAGATCATATCGTTAGGAGAATGATATGGTGGACATACTCCTATTGATAAGCGTAGCATAAAGATCAAGTCATTTCAATAGTTCAATTTCTATATGCTTTCTGATACATAGTAACCTAATTCCTTCGACCATGAGATCATGCATATCACCTTTATCGGATGGATGCTTTGATGACATCAAACACCACACAGTAACTGGGTGGCTATAAAGGTGGCATTAAGTGTTCGGAAAGTATTGGTTGAAACACATGGATCAAGAGTGGGATTTGTCCATCCACATGACGGATAGATATACTCTGGGCCCTCTCGGTGGAATGTCATCCAATTATCTTGCAAGCATGTGACTTGGTCACAAGGGATCACATATCACGGGAACGAGAAAAGAGTACTTATCGGTAACGAGGTTGAACTAGGTATGCAGAGATACCGACGATCATAACCTCGGATAAGTAAACTATCGTGAGACAAAGGGAAATTGGTATCGTATGTAAGTGGTTCATTCGATCGCAAAGTAATCGTAGAAATATGTGGGAGCCATATGAATTTCCAGATTCCTCTATTGGTTATTGTTCGGAGAAGTGTCTCGATCATGTCCGCATAATTCACGAACCATAGGGAGAGACACTTAAGGATTCGACGTTGTTTTGAGTAGTTATGGTATTATGATAAAGAGACCGAATGTTGTTCGGAGTCTCGGATGGGATCCGGGATATCACGAGGTGATCCGGAATGGTCCGGAGAATAAGATTCATATAAGGAAAGTCCCGTTTCGGAGTTCGGGAATGATTCCGGTGTTTTCATCAGGAATGTTCTAGAAGGTTCCGGATTGTCCGGCACTCCGGGGGGGGAGGGTACATGAGTGTGTCATTGAATGATTGCATCATGTACTAAGTGTTCTTGCTGTTCCAAAAACATGAAAGTCAAATTGCCAGTTTGAAAGTCAAACGGCTAAAACAGGAAACTGTGGGAAACAAGCAAGAGGAGTTGGAACCAACTTGGAGGAGGAGTCCAACTCCTCCAGGCCGGCGCCCAGCCCTAGGCCGAGTTGGGGAGGGACTCCCTCCCCTGGCGCGCCTAGCCCCTCCACCCATAAAAGGAGGGGCAGGGCTCCTCCTTGAGACACACAAGTTTCCACCTCTAATCTCAGGTTTAGAGCCGTTTGGTTTAGAGCTTCTAATTGCTTTAGCCTGCGGTTTAGAGCCTTCTAATTGGTGTATCTAATCTCTAGACCACTAATAGCCCTCTCTCATAATCCACCATACTCGCTCCGGCTTAAGGCGAAGCCCTGCGGGATCTCCCCTCTACTTCCGGTACCACGCCGTTGTGCTACCGGAATCGCGAGGAGAGTGCTACAACCTCCGCTGCCTGCTGGAACAAGGGAGAGGAAGGTCTTCGTTGAGTACCGAACGTGTGACCGACTGCGGAAGAGCTGCCGGAACGCAGCACCGGAAGGATCGTCCACACGATCTTGAGATCGGAAAGAGTACGACTACATCACCCACGAGAATCCGCTCTCGTTAAACACTTTGGAATCTTTGAGGGTAAGTTATTCCATCGACTCGTTGCTACAATCTAGTAGATAGATCTTGGCTTGTTTGTTTGCATGCGATAGAAATTTTTTTTTTCCATGCTAAGAACCCCTACAGTGGAATCAGAGCCGTGTCTATATGTAGATCTGTTGCACGAGTAGAACACAATGGTCATTGTGGGCGTTGATGCTTTTATTGTAGATTGCTTTTTGTGTACTTTGCATCTTGCGGTATGTTGGGATGAAGCGGCCCGGGCTAACCTTACATGACATCGTTCATGAGACTTGCTCCACGCTTGACATGCAACTTGTATTGCATAAGTGGCTTTGCGGGTGCATGTTTCTCCTAGCATAGTTAAGATCCAATTTACAACGGGTAATCAACAATGCTAGTATCAATGTTGTGGTTCTTGTTCGTAAGTTAGAACGACACTTATTGAAAGCCCCAAACCACGTAAAATATGCAAAGAAAGTAGAAGCGTCTAACTTTGTTTTGCAGGGGTGTGCAGTGATGTGATATGGCCATGATTGTGATTATATTTGATGTATGCAATGTTCCTTATTGTAAGTTGGCAACCGGCAGGAGCCATATGGTTGTCTTTAATTTATGTTAAGACCCGCGTGTCTATTCAAAGTAGTTGTAATAGTTGAAGCCGGTGGACGACAACCATGGTGAAGCGTCATTGACCTTGATGCAATGCCGGTGATGATGGAGATCATGTTCGTGTTTGAAGATGGAGATCGGAAGCACAAAGAAGAAAGGCCATATCATATCACATATTATGAATTGCATGTGATGTTAATCCTTTATGCATCTTGTATTGCTTAGTAGACGACGGTAGCATTATAAGATGATCCCTAATGCACATGAATTTCAAATCATAAAGTGTTCACCCTTAGTTAGCACCGTTGCTAAAGCTTGTTGTTTCGAAGCACCACGTGATGATCGGGTGTGTTAGATTCTGCAAGTGTATACAACGTGAGCAAGCCAGATTTGCTCATGCAGAAACTAAGGTTTGATCTTGACGAGCCTAGCATGTACAGACATGGTCTCGGAACACGGATTACCGAAAGGTAAAGCATGAATCGTATAGTAGATATGATGAACATGATGATTGTTCGCCATTGAAACTATATCAACTCTCGTGATGATCGGTATTGATGTAGTGGATTTGGTTCGTGTGATCACTAAAACAATGTGAGGGATGTTGTTTTGAGTGGGAGTTCACCTAGTTTAATTTCATTAATTAATTTGAACTCAATTTGTCATAAACTTAGTCTAAACTATTGCAAATATGTTGTAGATCAATGGCAGCCCCTACCATCAATTTTAATGCGTTCCTAGAGAAAGAAAAGTTGAAAAACAATGGAAGCAACTTCGCGGATTGGTTCCGCAATTTGAGGATTGTCCTCACAGCTGGTAATTTGACCTATGTGCTGGATGCACCGCTGGGTGACCCACCTGCAGCTGATGCTTCTGATGAAGTAAAGAATGTTTACCTCGCTCGGAAGAATCAGTACTCCATAGTTCAGTGTGCTATCTTGTATGGTTTAGAATCGGAGCTTCAGAAAAGGTTTGAAGAGTCAGACCCATATGATATTGTCGAGGATCTCAAATTGATTTTTGAGACTCATGCGGCAATTGAAAGCTATGAGGCTTCTGAAAAGTTCTTTAACTGCAAGATGGAAGAGGGCAGCTCCGTTAGTGAGCATGTGCTTCAGATGTCTGGGCACGCAAACAAACTTCAAAGCTTGGGTATAGTGATTCCTAATGCTTTGGGGATTTACCGCGTCCTCCAGTCACTGCCACCAAGTTACAGGAACTTTGTGATGAACTACAACATGCAGAACATGAACAAAGAGTTGCCAGAACTGTTTGCTATGTTAAAGTCTGCAGAAGTGGAGATCAAGAAAGAGCACCAAGTGTTGATGGTCAATAAGACCACCAAACTCAAGAAAGGCAAGTCTAAGCAAAAGGGACACTTCAAGAAGGGTGGTAAGAAAGTTACCACGCCGACAAAGAAAACCAAGGCTGGACCAAAGCCTGAAACTGAGTGCTTTTACTGCAAGGGAGAAGGTCACTGGAAGCGGAATTGCCCAAAGTACTTGGCGGATCTGAAGAACGGCAACATCAAGAAGAAAGGTATATCTGATATACATGTTATTGATGTGTATCTCACTAGTACTCGTAGTAGTGCCTGGGTATTTGATACTGGTTCGGTTGCTCATATTTGTAACTCGAAACAGGTGCTGCAGAATAAACGGAAGCTAGCGAAGAACGAGGTGACGATGCGCGTGGGAAACGGATCAAAAGTTGATGTGATCGCGGTCGGCACGCTACCTCTTCATCTACCATCGGGATTAGTTTTATACTTAAATAATTGTTATTTAGTGCCTGCGTTGAGCATGAACATTATATCAGGATCTTGTTTATTGCGAGACGGTTACTTGTTTAAGTCAGAGAATAATGGTTGTTCGATTTATATGAGTAATATGTTTTACGCACATGCACCTTTGATAGATGGTCTATTCTTATTGAATCTCGATAGTGGAAATACACATATCAACAATATTGAAGCTAAACGTTTGAAATCAAGCGATAATTCGACCTATATGTGGCACTGTCGTCTTGGTCACATTGGAGTGAAGCGTATGAAGAAACTCCATTCCGATGGACTTCTTGAATCACTTGATTTTGAATCACTTGAAAGATGCGAAGCATGTCTGATGGGAAAAATGACTAAGACTCCATTTTCTGGTATGATGGAGCGAGCTACGGACTTATTGGAAATCATACGTACCGATGTGTGTGGACCAATGAGTGTAGCATCGCGCGGTGGTTATCGTTATGTTCTTACCTTCACAGATGACTTGAGTAGATATGGGTATATCTATTTCATGAAACACAAGTCCGAAACTTTCGAGAAGTTTAAGGAGTTTCAAAGTGAGGTAGAGAATCAACGTAACAAGAAGATTAAATTTCTACGTTCTGATCGTGGAGGTGAATATCTAAGTTACGAGTTTGGCGAGCATTTAAAGAAGTGCGGAATACTTTCACAATTGACACCGCCGGGAACACCACAGCATAATGGTGTGTCCGAACGTCGTAATCGAACTCTCTTAGATATGGTTCGTTCTATGATGTCACTTACAGATTTACCGCTATCATTTTGGGGTTATGCATTAGAAACAGCCGCATTCACTTTAAATAGGGCACCGTCTAAATCCGTTGAAACGACACCGTATGAATTATGGTTTGGGAAGAAACCTAAATTGTCGTTCCTTAAAGTTTGGGGATGCGAAGCCTATGTAAAGAAGTTACAGCCGGACAAGCTTGAACCCAAAGCGGAAAAATGCGTCTTCATAGGATACCCTAAGGAAACTATTGGGTATACCTTCTATCATAGATCCGAAGGCAAAATCTTCGTTGCCAAGAATGGATCCTTTCTAGAGAAGGAATTTCTCTCGAAAGAAGTGACTGGAAGGAAAGTAGAACTCGACGAGGTTGTCGAACCTTCTCTCGAAATTGCGAGTAGCGCAGCACCGGAAGAAGTTCCTGTGGTGCCTGCACCAATTAGAGAGGAAGCTAATGATAATGACCATGAAACTTCGGTTGAAGCTGCTACAGAGCCTCGGAGGTCAACGAGAACTCGTACCACTCCAGATTGGTATGATTCCGTTATGAGTATCATGTTGGTGGACAACACCGATGACCCTGAGACATATGAGGAAGCGATGATGAGCCCAGATTCCAATAAATGGGAAGAAGCCATGAAATCCGAGATTGGATCCATGTACGAAAACCAAGTATGGACTTTGGTGGACTTACCGGATGGCCGGAAGGCTGTCGAGAACAAATGGATTTTCAAGAAGAAAACAGATGCTGATGGTAATGTTACTGTCTATAAAGCTCGACTTGTCGCAAAAGGGTTTCGACAAATTCAAGGAGTTGACTACGATGAGACTTTCTCACCAGTAGCAAAGCTAAAGTCTGTGAGGATTATGTTAGCAATCGCTGCATATTATGATTATGAGATATGGCAGATGGATGTCAAAACAACATTCCTCAATGGAGATATTGATGAAGAGTTGTATATGATGCAACCCAAAGGTTTTGTCGATCCTAAAGATGCTAACAAGGTATGCAAACTTCAACAGTCCATCTATGGATTGAAGCAAGCATCCCGAAGTTGGAATCAACGTTTTGATAAGGTAATCAAAAGTTTTGGTTTTATACAAACTTATGGAGAAGCTTGTATTTACAAGAAAGTGAGTGGGAGCTCTGTAGCATTCTTAATACTATATGTGGATGACATATTGTTGATTGGGAATGATGTAGACCTTCTTAATAGTGTCAAGGAATATTTGAATAATAGTTTTTCAATGAAGGATCTTGGCGAAGCAGCTTACATATTAGGCATAAAGATTTATAGAGATAGATCGAAACGCCAAATATCATTGTCATAGAGTACATATTTGGACAAAGTTCTAAAGAAGTTTGGAATGGAAGAAAGCAAGAAAGGGTTCTTGCCCATGTTGCCCAATATGACCTTGAGTAAAACTCAAAGTCAAACATCGGCAGAAGATAGAGAAAGGATGAGTAAGACTCCCTATGCCTCAGCCATAGGATCTCTAATGTATGCCATGCTATGTACTAGACCCGACATTGCATATGTTGTTAGTTTAACTAGCAAATATCAAAGTGATCCAGGAGTGGATCATTGGACAGCGGTCAAAAACATCCTTAAGTACTTGAGAAGAACTAAGGATATGGTACTTTCTTATGGAGGTGATGAACAGCTCGTTGTTAATGGTTACACCGATGCTAGTTGGAACACCGATCCAGATGATTCTAAATCACAATCTGGGTACGTATTTATTTTGAATGGTGCAGCAGTTAGCTGGAGGAGTGCAAAGCAAAGCGTTGTGGCGAGATCTTCAACTGAATCGGAATACATGGTTGCTTCGGAGGCTTCACAAGAAGCGATATGGATGAAAGAGTTCATTACAGAGTTGGGTGTGGTTCCAAGTGCGCTGGACCCGATGTCTATATACTGTGATAACATGGGCGCCATAGCCAATGCGCAAGAACCAAGGTCACACAAGAAGCTGAAGCATATCAAGCTGCATTTTCACGCTATTCGAGAACATATCCAGGATGGGGATATAAAGATTTGCAAAGTACACACAGATCTGAATGTGGCGGATCCGTTGACTAAACCTCTCCCGAGGGCAAAACATGACCAACACCAAACTGCCATGGGTGTTCGGTATATTACCATGTAATCTAGATTAGATGACTCTAGAGCAAGTGGGAGACTGTTGGAGATATGCCCTAGAGGCAATAATAAATGTAGTTATTATTATATCTTTGTGTTTATGATAAATGTTTATATTCATGCTATAATAGTATTAACAAGGAAACATTAATACTTGTGTGATTTGTAAACATAATTTGAAGTCCCTAGTATAGCCTCTATACTTCACTAGCTTGTTGGTTGATTAAATGATTGTGGTTTCCATATCATGAACATTGAGATGTTATCAACAACAAGATCATATCGTTAGGAGAATGATATGGTGGACATACTCCTATTGATAAGCGTAGCATAAAGATCAAGTCATTTCAATAGTTCAATTGCTATATGCTTTCTGATACATAGTAACCTAATTCCTTCGACCATGAGATCATGCATATCACCTTTATCGGATGGATGCTTTGATGACATCAAACACCACATCGTAACTGGGTGGCTATAAAGGTGGCATTAAGTGTTCGGAAAGTATTGGTTGAAACACATGGATCAAGAGTGGGATAGATATACTCTGGGCCCTCTCGGTGGAATGTCATCCAATTAGCTTGCAAGCATGTGACTTGGTCACAAGGGATCACATATCACGGGAACGAGAAAAGAGTACTTATCGGTAACGAGGTTGAACTAGGTATGCAGAGATACCGACGATCATAACCTCGGATAAGTAAACTATCGTGAGACAAAGGGAAATTGGTATCGTATGTAAGTGGTTCATTCGATCGCAAAGTAATCGTAGAAATATGTGGGAGCCATATGAATTTCCAGATTCCTCTATTGGTTATTGTTCGGAGAAGTGTCTCGATCATGTCCGCATAATTCACGAACCGTAGGGAGACACACTTAAGGATTCGACGTTGTTTTGAGTAGTTATGGTATTATGATAAAGAGACCGAATGTTGTTCGGAGTCTCGGATGGGATCCGGGATATCACGAGGTGATCCGGAATGGTCCGGAGAATAAGATTCATATAAGGAAAGTCCCGTTTCGGAGTTCGGGAATGATTCCGGTGTTTTCATCAGGAATGTTCTAGAAGGTTCTGGATTGTCCGGCACTCCGGGGGGGAGGGTACATGAGTGTGTCATTGAATGATTGCATCATGTACTAAGTTTTCTTGCTGTTCCAAAAACATGAAAGTCAAATTGCCAGTTTGAAAGTCAAACGGCTAAAACAGGAAACTGTGGGAAACAGGAAACTGTGGGAAACAAGCAAGAGGAGTTGGAACCAACTTGGAGGAGGAGTCCAACTCCTCCAGGCCGGCGCCCAGCCCTAGGCCGAGTTGGGGAGGGACTCCCTCCCTCCCCTGGCGCGCCTAGCCCCTCCACCCATAAAAGGAGGGGCAGGGCTCCTCCTTGAGACACACAAGTTTCCACCTCTAATCTCAGGTTTAGAGCCGTTTGGTTTAGAGCTTCTAATTGCTTTAGCCTGCGGTTTAGAGCCTTCTAATTGGTGTGTCTAATCTCTAGACCACTAATAGCCCTCTCTCATAATCCACCATACTCGCTCCGGCTTAAGGCGAAGCCCTGCGGGATCTCCCCTTTACTTCCGGTACCACGCCGTTGTGCTGCCGGAATCGCGAGGAGAGTGCTACAACCTCCGCTGCCTGCTGGAACAAGGGAGAGGAAGGTCTTCGTCGAGTACCGAACGTGTGACCGACTGCGGAAGAGCTGCCGAAACGCAGCACCGGAAGGATCGTCCACACGATCTTGAGATCGGAAAGAGTACGACTACATCACCCACGAGAATCCGCTCTCGTTAAACACTTTGGAATCTTCGAGGGTAAGTTATTCCATCGACTCGTTGCTACAATCTAGTAGATAGATCTTGGCTTGTTTGTTTGTATGCGATAGAAATTTTTTGTTTTCCATGCTACGAACCCCTACACATCTGGTCTTCATGCTATCCGAGGAACCCTTCGTCTGGTGGACTTATCTTTGTTCCTTCTCGTGCCTTCCGGTGTTTTCCGACGCGACGACATCATCTACGCTAGATCCGATGCAGAGTCTGCATCACTCCTTTGTTTCTGAACCTCGATTGTCGAGATCTTCAGTCTGATTCCGAGAATGGTTGCACGCTTTTCTACTGATTGTGCAGAGTAATAGTTTGGGTGCGTGATGGATTGGCCCCCATGCCGACTACTCACTCTATTCTCTTGTGTACATTGAAGTGGATGAGAATGCATCGGTTCTCTCTTTCTATCGAAGTTAGAGGTGGATTGATTGGTTGATACCTCTACCTTCGTCCTTTGTTCCCGGAGTGTTCTCTTGACGATCACGGACAACGACCTCTTGTTAGTGGTGTCGCGAGGATCTACACGAAGCGAGAAGACGTAGATCGCCGACCTTCCTTCCGGTACCATGAGGCGGATCTCGAGGGCGAGATCCATTGTTAGTGGTGTCGAATTGTGGCGCCCCGCAAAAACCACTACCAGAAAATCGCGTTGTTTATGTGCATTGCATCACCATGACCGCATGCTCATGTAATCATGCTACATTGCATTTGAGCATCATCATCATCCTGCATGGTTTTTGTCTAAACTATTTTCGAAACGCCTAGTTTTGTTTTCTAAATATTCCCGTCTTTATCAAATTAAAACCCGGGTCTCCGGATTATTTTGTTTCGTCTATCAACGGATTTAAAATGCCCCGTTTTAAATAATAAAACTTTTATTTTATTTTTAGGAGGCAGCCTGCCAGGCCCGAAAGGCCGGCCGGCCACCTCCAAGCCCTAAACTAAAACTATCTAAACCTTTTCCTACCCTATCCTAATCTACCCAGCCCCCTCCACCTCATCCCAACCTATCCCTTTGCGCCACATCAGCCTGGCCCTCTCTCCACCCAATCATCATCCTCCACCTCACCACTCCCTCTCCCCATCCCAGCCGCCACCTCAGCCTCCTGGCCCCACCTCTTCTCCACACCCTCAACCACCTGCCCCAACACCACACAGCTGACCCACTCCTCTCCTACCCCGCGCCCACCGAGAGCCTGGCCCCACCCCGCCAGCCTCTCTCCCGTGGCCCACCGCCCCTGCACGTCCTCCCACGCCCGCCCCCAGGCACGCCTCCCCGAGAGCCCCGATTCCTTCCCCGACCCTCTCGCTCGTGACCCCTTCTCCCCCTCGCTCGTCGATCCCCGTCGCCGCTAGGGGCCCCCGCCTCCCTCGCGGTTCCCAAGCCACTGTCGGCCCCGTCGCCCGCGACCACCGGCTCGAGCCTGCAGCGTCAACAGCAACCGTCGCGCGGCGAGTCTGCAGCCGCACCCGCGCCCCGCAGCGAGCCGCTTCGGCCCCGCAGCACACGTCCTCCTCCTCGGTCTGCCCGACCTCACCGGAGCCCCTCCCTGCGCGCGACCCTGCCTCCGCCGCCAGCGCATCCGCCGCCCGGCCTCTCTCTGCTCGCCGGCCGCCTCCATCGCCCAACCGCCTCTACGCCCGCCGCCGCCTGCGCGTGGTCGTTCCCTCCTTCTCGATCTCCACCGCCGCCAGCGCTCACCGGCACCGCCGCCCCGAGGCCTGCACGTCCCCGGCCACGCCGACCCCGCCGCCGGAAGCCCCATCCGCCGCCTGCGACCGGCGACCCTCTGCGCCCTTCCACCCCCGGCGTCGCCCTGGACCCCCTGGGCCTCGCTCTTCTCACCGTCCCGCGCCTCCACCCCGTCCTCCGGCCGCCGCCGGAGTCGCGCTCGCCACCGCCTTGGACGCCGCCTCCCCGAGCTCCTGCCTGCGGCCGCGGGAGCCCAAGCCCGATGGTGGCGCCGACCTCTGCCCTCCTCGCGTTCTCCCGGCCGCCTTCCCCGCGTCCTCCGGCCGATCGCCCTCCTATAAAATGGGCCTATTTTTATACTAGAGGCGCATATCGCAAAGTGCGCCTCGCCTATTTTTATAGGAGGCGCATATGCTAAATGTGCCTCGCATAAGCATGTCTCCTATAGCCTTTCCTCGCATAAGTACTTCACATATGCGAGGCGCATATCGCAAACCCTTAAACCCTCCTATAAAATGGGCCCTGCAACTGCTCGCATGTGTCGCCCTCTCCCCTTGCTGGACATGTGTTGCCATGCGGTATACGATGTTTGTGTTGATGTAATGGATCAACGTTTGGTGATGTTGTCTGGTTAGTGCAATCGTGGAGCTTATGTTGTATGTGAAGGACTTTGTCATGAGCGTCAAGTTGAAACCTGCGAGGATTGAACCAAGGACTCACCATGATCGACACCGACTCCGACACCCGGCAAGGTCATCAAACCGTCTTGGTGAAAAAGATCGACAAGTGACACCCAGATCTACCTCACGGACCAAAGGCCCCGATCCCGGAGTCCAAAGACGGAACCTGAACCTGTCGGAACGACAAGTTCTTCTACCCGGACCCGAAGACCGAACCCGGACATGCCGAATTCTTTGACCCGAAGGCCACAGATGCGACAAGTACTTCTTCCCGGAACTGATGTCCGAGAACCCGGACGCCCAGGTCGTCGACACGGATACGCCAGGTACTTCCTCGAGGACGCCAAGTTCTTCACCCCGAATGCCAAGACCGACTCGATGACACGGACCCGACAAGATCTTCGCGACGACCAGATCGACCCTGACTAGGGCGAATCCGATGTGCCCCCGACGCCAACCAAGTTCTTCTTCTCGGATGCGACAAGATCGACTTCCGTTGTCCGAGACCGATCTCGTCGAGCCGTTCTCCCGTCGAACCCTGAGACCGATCCCCCCGAACCCTCGGAACCCCAAGATCGCCTTTCGATGTGTGACCCCTATCCGAGACCTCTATTTTTTATAATATAATATATCCTGCTGCATATTTAATTATTCATGCTTGCATCTCATCATGTGGTTTGGGGACATTATGTCGATTCATCTAATAATTACATATGGAAACTATATGACGGTTATTCTAGTCATATATTGGCTCCATTTAATTCTGTGTAGCGAACCGGTGATATGTTTTGCCATGTTAAGACAACATTTAATTTGCGGGGTAGATAAACAACTTGAACCACTAAATAAATGTCGGGACCCCGGTTTCCGCTTAATATTGCCTTAATGCATCGCACCTTTGCCATGTCATACATCATACATGCATCATGCCCGATTTTCTACCGTAGTATTAAATAGTCCATCCGGTGTTTCTTCTAGTGCTTTGCTTCTTCACGGATTAGGCCGATGAGTTGATGTGAGTGTCGACCCAATCTTCGGATGAACCTTCGGCAATGTTTTCAGGCGAGCATCCCTTCCCCTTCTACCTATTTTGAAGGGTTTCGCGGCGTAGTAAATCAAAATTTTCTACAGATGCGAACAGAGGGAAAGCCAAGATCTAATCTAGGAGATGCAATCAATGAGAGAGGTTGGATTAGATCTTCATACCCTTGAATATTCGCACAGCGGAACGTTCGTCGGAACGTGGGTGATGTAGTCGTACTCGCTTCTCCTCCTCACGATCCGATCCGATCTAGCACCACAAGTGGCGGTGCCTCCGTGAGATGCACACGTGCAGCACCTCGACGTCTCCTCCTTCCTCGGACCAGCAAGTATGGTGGAGAGATAGATTGGATCTACAACACGACGGCGTGGTGTATATGGTGGAGAATTTCTGCAGCAGGGCTTCGCCTACAAACAGTCGGGAGGGAGAGAGGAAAGCTAGCAAGGCGGCTAGGGTTTGGAGGAGAGGTGCGTGGGGTTGGTGCGCCCCCACCCCTCTTTATATAGAGGGGGGGCGCAGCCCTAGCCCCTCCCCCAAGCCCAAAGGATAAGGAGTGGGGGGCATGGACTCTCCCCTCTTCTAGAAACCCTATCTCTAGTTTAAACGATTTAAACTCTCTAGGATCGGCTGGGCCCTATGGGGACTTGTACCCCTGGCCCAATGCGTCCAGGACACTCCCTCATAGGCCCATGCCCCCTCCCGGAAGGTGGGGCCACGTTGGTCCCCTTCTGGAAGGTTCTAGAAGCTTCCGGTACAATACCGATTAACCCGGAACAATTCCGAACTCCAAAAACTGCATTGCCTTATATGAATCTTATTCTCCGGACCATTCCGGAACCTCTCGTGATATCCCGGATCCCATCCGAGACACTGAACAAAAATTCATAAACCAATTATCCAATCTATCCTAGCGTCGAGACACGTTAAGTGTGTGACCCTGCGGGTTCGAGAATATGCAGACATGATCTTCTATCAATAATCAACAGCGGGGTCTGGGCACCCATATTGACTCCCACACATTCATCGATGATCATGTCGGATGAACCACGATGCCAGGATTCAATCAATCCCATATATATATTCCCTTCGTCTCGCGATATTTTACTTGCCCGAGATTCGATCGTCGGTACCGTCATACCTAGTTCAATCTCGTTCACATCAAGTACTTTACTCGTTCCGTAATCCGATATCACTTTGTGATTAACTCCTTAACCATATGCTTGCAAGCGGTGTTGATATCGATTACCGAGTGGGCCTGAAGTATATCTCTCTGACTTGGGAGGGACAAATTCCATCTCGATACATACAACCCAACAGATACTTTCCGATCACCTGAGAGACACCTTTATGATCACCCTCTCATAGGATGACGTTTGATGACCTCAAATCTTTCTTACGATACCAGGGAGTTGCATTATCTCATGGTCTAAGGAATACAATATTTGACATAGGAAAAGCTTCGCAAAGATGAACACGATGAAACGATCTAATTGCTTCGCTTAGTTTGGGTCTGTCCATCATATCATTCTCCAATGATATGATCTCATTATCAATTGACAACTCATGTCTATGGTTAGGAAACCTTAACCATCATTGATCAATGAGCTAGTCCATAGAGGCGTACTAGGGACACGGTATTGTTCACAAACCACACAAGTATTAAAGTTTCCGCTTAATACAATTCTAGCATGGAATATAAACTTTATCATGAACAAGAATTATAATAATAACATCTTTATTATTGCCTCTAGGGCATAATTCCAACAGTCTCCCACTTGCACTAGAGTCAATAATCTAGTTTACATCTGGCAACAATCTCACACCCATGGCACTGAGGTGCTGATCATGTTTTACACGTGGAAGAGGTTTAGTCAATGGATCTGCGACATTCAGATCCGTATGTACTTTGCTAATCTTCAGATCTCCATCTGCTATATAATCTCGGATTATATGAAACTTGCGGTTGATATGCTTGGTCTTTGGATGATATCTTGGTTCCTTAGCGAGTGCTATGGCGCCAGTGTTGTCACACAATATCTCCAGTGGGTCCAATGCACTTGGAACCACACCAAGCTCAGTGATGAAGTTTCTGATCCAAACTCCTTCACTTGACGCTTCTGCAGCAGCCATGTATTCCGCTTCTACTGTATATCCCGCGATCACGCTTTGCTTGCAGCTTCTCCAGCTCACAGCTCCTCCATTCAAAATATAAACGTATCCTGTCTGAGATTTGGAATCATCCTTGTCGGTGTCGAAACTAGCATCGACGTAACCTTTTACGACAAGCTGTTCATCACCCCCATAGACTAAGAACATTTCTTTAGTTCTATTTAGGTACTTTAGGATGTTCTTCACGGCTGTCCAGTGTTCCACTCCTGGATCACTTTGATATCTGCTCGTCAAACTAAGAGCATTGGACACATCCGGTCTAGTACACAGCATGGCATACATGATGGAACCTATGGCCGAGGCATAAGGCACTTTGCTCATAGCTTCCCTATCATTTACAGTAGCTGGACACTGAGCCTTGCTCAATATCTTACCTGACAACATAGGCACTGAACCTTTCTTTGCCTTATCCATTCTGAACCTTTTCAGAACTTTGTCTAGGTATGTACTCTGGCTTAAAGCTATCAGGCGTCTTTGTCTATCTCTATAGATTTTGATGCCCAATATATAAGCAGCTTCACCTAGGTCTTTCATTGAAAAACACTTCTTCAAATAACTCTTCACATCGTTAAGCATGTTGATGTCATTTCCAATAATCAATATGTCATCCACATACAGTACCAGAAACGTCACCGAGCTCCCACTCACTTTCTTGTAGATACAAGCTTCGTAGCAATTTGGAACAAATCCAAAGCTCTTGATCACTTGATCAAAACGAAGGTTCAAACTCCGAGATGCTTGCTTCAGTCCATAAATGGAACGCTGAAGTTTGCATACTTTATCAGCATCCTTAGAATCGACAAAACCTTCGGGTTGCATCATATACAACTCTTCATCAATGTTGCCATTGAGGAACGCAGTCTTGACATCCATCTGCCATATTTCATAATCATGAAACGCAGCAATTGCTAATAAAATCCGAATGGACTTAAACATCGCTACGGGAGAGAAAGTCTCATCGTAGTCAACACCTTGAACTTGTCGAAAACCTTTTGCGACAAGCCGTGCTTTATAGACGGTAACATTACCATCCGCGTCCGTTTTCTTCTTGAAGATCCATTTGCACTCAACGGCCTTTCGGTCGCTAGGAGGGTCCACCAAAGTCCATACTTGGTTTTCGCTCATGGATCCCAATTCGGATTTCATGGCTTCTAGCCATTTCTCAGAGTCTGGGCTCATCATCGCTTCCTCATAGTTCGTAGGTTCACTGTCTTCTACTAACAAGACAGTCAATACAGGGTTGCCGTACCACTCAGGAGGGGCACGCGACCTTGTCGACCTGCGACGTTCAGTAGCAGCATCGTCCGAAGCTTCATGATCCTTGTCATTAGCTTCCTCTATTGTTGGTGGAGGCGGCACTGGAACACTTTCAGGTGCTGCGCTACTCTCCAATTCAAGAGAAGGTTCAATAACCTCGTCAAGCTCTACTTTCCTCCCACTCACTTCTTTCGAGAGAAACTCCTTCTCAAGAAAGGAACCGTTCTTTGCGACAAACACTTTGCCTTCGGTTCTGTGATAGAAGGTATACCCAATAGTTTCCTTAGGGTATCCTATGAAGACGCATTTCTCAGCTTTGGGTTCGAGCTTGAACGGCATCAACTTCTTGACGTAAGCTTCGCATCCCCAAACTTTAAGAAACGACAACTTAGGTTTAGCACCAAACCACAGTTCATACGGTGTCGTCTCAACGGATTTAGATGGAGCCCTATTTAAAGTGAATGCAGCGGTTTCTAATGCATAACCCCAAAATGATAACGGCAAATCGGTAAGAGACATCATTGATCGGACCATATCTAATAGGGTTCGATTCCGGCGTTCAGACACACCATTGCGCTGTGGTGTTCCGGGTGGCGTGAGTTGTGAAACGATTCCACTTGCTTTAAGATGCGTGAGAAAATCATAACTTAAATATTCACCTCCACGATCGGATCGTAGAAACTTAATCTTTTTGTTACGATGGTTCTCCACTTCATTCTGAAATTCCTTGAACTTTTCAAATGTTTCAGATTTATGTTTCATTAAATAGATATACCCATATCTACTTAAGTCATCGGTAAAAGTGAGGAAATAGCGATATCCACCGCGCGTCGAAACACTCATCGGTCCGCATACATCGGTATGTATGATTTCCAACAAGTCCGTTGCTCGCTCCATCATACCGGAGAACGGGGTTTTGATCATCTTGCCCATGAGGCATGGTTCGCATGTGTCAAATGATTCAAAATCAAGAGACTCCAAAAGTCCATCAGAATGGAGTTTCTTCATGCGCTTTACACCAATATGACCTAGACGACAGTGCCACAAATAAGTAGTATTATCACTATCTACTTTGCATCTCTTAGCCTCAATGTTATGGATGTGTGTTTCATCCCTTTCGAGATTTAGAAGAAATAAACCATTTACAAGAGGTGCATGACCATAAAAGATGTTACTCATATAAATAGAACAACCATTATTCTCCGATTTAAATGAATAACCGTCTTGCAATAAACACGATCCAGAAATAATGTTCATGCTCAACGCAGGCACATAATAACACTTATTAAGGTTTAAAACTAATCCCGAAGGTAAAACTAAGGAGAGCGTACCGACGGCCATCACATCAACTCTTGATCTGTTGCCAATGCGCATCATCACCTCATCCTTCGCAAGCCGTCGTCTATTCCGTAGCTCCTGTTTCGAGTTACAAATATTAGCAACTGAACCGGTATCAAATACCCAGGCACTACAACGAGGGCTAGTAAGGAAAACATCAATAACATGTATATCAAATATACCTTTGATGGTGCCAGCCTTCTTGTCCGCTAAGTACTTCGGACAGTTGCGCTTCCAGTGACCCTTGTCCTTGCAATAGAAGCACTCAGTGTCCGGCTTAGGACCAGACTTGAGCTTCTTCTCAGCAGGAGCATTGCGCTTGCCGCCGCCCTTCTTGAAGGGCTTCTTTGCTCCCTTACCTTTCTTAAAGGAGGGCTTGTTTACCATCAACACATGATTATCCTTCTTGATGTCCACCTCCGTAGCCTTCAGCTTTGCGAAGAGCTCGGTGATCGTATCAGTGGAGCCAATCTGATTATGAGTCACTACAAAACTTTTGTAGCTGGGAGGGAGTGATTGCAGAACCCTGTCAATCTTGAGCTCCTCTGGAATCGTGCATTCCATTTGCTCAAGGCGTTGAGTGTAGCCCGACATCTTTATGGCGTGCTCACTAACGGAACTCCCTTCCTCCATCTTGCAGTTAAAGAACTTCTCGGAGATCTCATATCTCTCAAAACGGGCCTGAGTCTGAAACATGGTTTTCAGCTCCTCGAGAATCTCGAAGGGCCCAGTATAGGTTTCAAAACGATTTTGAAGTTCCGGTTCCATAGCAAACAACATGGTGCTCTTAATCACACCATAATCATCTTTGCGCGACTGATAGACAGCTTTCTCATCAGCCGGCGCAGTTGCAGCAGGGGGGTCACCTAACGCTTTACCAAGGACATAGTCCTTTTGTCCGCCAGACAGAATGATTCTTAGATTGCGGAACCAATTGGTGAAGTTAGACCCATTGTTTCTAAACTTTTCCTTCTCAGCAAAAACGTTGAAGTTGAAGTTGGATTTTGCCATGTGATCTACAGTATTTGCAAGTACAATTTAGACTATGTTCATGATAAATAGTTCAACTTAATCAAATTACTAGATGAACTCCCACTAAATTCAACATCACTCAAGTTGTTTAGTGAACACGATCCAAATTCACCACACCTAATCCGATCATCACGAGAAGAGATGTGGTTTCAATGGTGGACAACAAAGTGTCGATCATATCATTCATATGACTCATGCTTAACCTTTCGGTTCTTGTGTTCCGAGGCCATGTCTGTACATGCTAGGCTCGTCAAGTTAGACCCAAGTATTTCCGCGTGTGCAAAACTGGCTTGCACCCGTTGTATGTGAGCGTAGATTCTATAGCACACGATCATCACGTGATGCTTGGACACGACGAACTTTCGCAACGGTGCATACTTGGGGAGAATACAGTTTTTATCTTGATCTTTAAGTGAGGAATCATCTTATAATGCTACCGTCGCGATCTAAGCATAATAAGATACATAAAAGGATAAACATCACATGCATATAACTTTATGTGACATGGTATAGCCAATCTTCGCGCAATGATCTCCATCTTGTGCGTTCCGGCATGATCTCCATCACTCCACCATGATTGCCTCCACCACGAATAGCAACTACAACTATTGCTAACTACTTAGCGATAAAGTGAAGCTATTACATGGCGTATAAGAAGTTGACTCGCAGGTCATACACAATTATAAAGACAACCATATGGCTCCTGCCGGTTGTGTACTCATCGACATGCAAGTCGTGAAACATTACAAAACATGATCATCGCATACAATATACACATCACATCTTGGGCCATACCATATCATAGAAAACACTCCCTGCAAAAACAAGTTAGACGCCTCTACTTTGTTGTTGCATGTTTTACGTGGCTTATGGGAGTAGATGCTAAGAACGATTCTTACCTACGGAAAGCGACAACGGTGATATTATGGTTGCCAAACTCCGGTGTTAATCCCATGACAACTATAGTGAGAGAAACAGACATCCACCAGCCGCATGTGTGGAACAAGCCACACGTCAAGTGCGGAGCCGGTCTCGCGAACGACGACGCGTAAGGTTGGCCTGGACCGCTTCAATCTCACTATCCCGCGTCATAAGAAGAACACAAACAAGAGGCTTGCAACAGAAAACATCAACGCCGGCAACAACCATGTTGCGTTCTACTCGTGAAACACATCTACGCATAGATCTAGCTCTGATACCACTGAAGGGTTTCGCGGCGTAGTAAATCAAAATTTTCTACGGATGCGAACAGAGGGAAAGCCAAGATCTAATCTAGGAGATGCAATCAACGAGAGAGATTGGATTAGATCTTCATACCCTTGAAGATTCGCACAGCGGAACGTTCGTCGGAACGTGGGTGATGTAGTCGTACTCGCTTCTCCTCCTCGCGATCCGATCCGATCTAGCACCACAAGTGGCGGTGCCTCCGTGAGATGCACACGTGCAGCACCTCGACGTCTCCTCCTTCCTCGGACCAGCAAGTATGGTGGAGAGATAGATTGGATCTACAACACGACGGCGTGGTGTATATGGTGGAGAATTTTTGCAGCAGGGCTTCGCCTACAAACAGTCGGGAGGGAGAGAGGAAAGCTAGCAAGGCGGCTAGGGTTTGGAGGAGAGGTGTGTGGGGTTGGTGCGCCCCCACCCCTCTTTATATAGAGGGGGGGCGCAGCCCTATCCCCTCCCCCAAGCCCAAAGGATAAGGAGTGGGGGGCATGGACTCTCCCCTCTTCTAGAAACCCTATCTCTAGTTTAAACGATTTAAACTCTCTAGGATCGGCTGGGCCCTATGGGGCCTTGTGCCCTTGGCCCAATGCGGCCAGGACACTCCCTCATAGGCCCATGCCCCCTCCCGGAAGGTGGGGCCACGTTGGTCCCCTTCTGGAAGGTTCTAGAAGCTTCCGGTACAATACCGATTAACCCGGAACAATTCCGAACTCCAAAAACTGCATTGCCTTATATGAATCTTATTCTCCGGACCATTCCGGAACCTCTCGTGATATCCCAGATCCCATCCGAGACTCTGAACAAAAATTCATAAACCAATTATCCAATCTATCCTAGCGTCGAGACACGTTAAGTGTGTGACCCTGCGGGTTCGAGAATATGCAGACATGATCTTCTATCAATAATCAACAGCGGGGTCTGGGCACCCATATTGACTCCCACACATTCATCGATGATCATATCGGATGAACCACGATGCCAGGATTCAATCAATCCCATATATATATTCCCTTCGTCTCGCGATATTTTACTTGCCCGAGATTCGATCGTCGGTACCGTCATACCTAGTTCAATCTCGTTCACAGCAAGTACTTTACTCGTTCCGTAATCCGATATCACTTTGTGATTAACTCCTTAACCACATGCTTGCAAGCGGTGTTGATATCGATTACCGAGTGGGCCCGAAGTATATATCTCCGACTTGGGAGGGACAAATTCCATCTCGATACATACCACCCAACAGATACTTTCCGATCACCTGAGAGACACCTTTATGATCACCCTCTCATAGGATGACGTTTGATGACCTCAAATCTTTCTTCCGATACCAGGGAGTTGCATTATCTCATGGTCAAAGGAATACAATATTTGACATAGGAAAAGCTTCGCAAAGATGAACACGATGAAACGATCTAATTGCTTCGCTTAGTTTGGGTCTGTCCATCATATCATTCTCCAATGATATGATCTCATTATCAATTGACAACTCATGTCTATGGTTAGGAAACCTTAACCATCATTGATCAATGAGCTAGTCCATAGAGGCGTACTAGGGACACTGTGTTGTTCACAAACCACACAAGTATTAAAGTTTCCGCTTAATACAATTCTAGCATGGAATATAAACTTTATCATGAACAAGAATTATAATAATAACATCTTTATTATTGCCTCTAGGGAATAATTCCTACCTATTTTGCATTTATAGTCTTTATTTCCTCCTGTTGATCTATTGCTATCTGTGTTGCGATGCTCTAGTTTCCGTACCCGTGATATCCCTTGCGGCCTTATATTGCCTTGGACACATCCTATTACCTGTTGTTTGGTAGATAGTTGGACCTGCGCGTCGTAGTCGCTTGCTCAAGTGCTGTTGCGTGTCGTCAAGTACCACAGTTGTTGGAGTATTGCCGCATGTTTAATGTTGGAGATGATCATGGCTTTAATTATTGTTTAATAACTAAAATTGGAAGTAGGTAAATGTAGAGGCACCGGTGGGTAATAGACAATATTTGGATTTTAACCGCTCACTGGTGTCCCGTAGGACCCCGAGTTCTTGACACCTGTTCCGAGATCGAGCGCGCTAACCACAGGTGGGGTGTGTGGGCACCCCCATCGATTAGTACCTGAATTCAAAGTATTGTACCGGGGGCCACAAGTAGTTTGGGGCTTTATTACTATCCTGTACTTATGCCATGCTTTACTGCTTTATTTACGATTGCGCGTGGAGCGCCTGTACTGTTTAGGTAAGCGGAGTGTTTTCGCGGTATCGACAAGCCCAGTCACACTTTCGGGTTCCCAGTCGTTTACAGCCATTGACGCAAACCCTGAGTCCGTCTCGGAGACCGGCCGACTTCGTTGCGGGTAGCTTAGTGGAGTGGCCCCCATGTACTTGCTTTGGGTCTGGGAAACGTCATGACTTAGGCCCCGCCGACATACCGATGGGTGTATGTTAACTGATCTGGCAAAAAGGGTCAAAGTGCGTGTGGATACTTTGGTGCACCCCTGCAGGGTTAAATCTTTTCGAGAAGCCGTGTTCGCGGTTATGGACGACTTGGAGCACAGTTCTCGATCATAGACAACTATAACTAAAGTTTACTGCTATAGTTTGACTTGTATCCGATATGACTAGTAATCAGCTTCACTGCAACGGAATGGCTAAATAAAAGTACCAACAACTGCTGGGTTTGGGATATCTCATGCTTATTGTATCTGACTAGTAAGTTGCCACTACAACGGAATGGTTAACTAAAACTGCCCACTGCTTATTATATCAGGATGACTATCTATACCTGACTAGTAATTGCTGCAACGATAACCGAATAAATAAAACTGCCAACGGTGTGAGTTTCTCGGTTGACTTCCTCGTCTGGTCTCGAGGGGGAAATACCAGGATGGGTATGTTTGGTGGTAGTATCAGGTTGGTTCCGGATAGGTCTTTCTTATCCCTCTCTGATAGCCGACAGTTATATCGAGTTTCTATAGGTTGATTAGTGCATGCCGCGCTGCCGCTTCAGTCCACCATACCTATGTAGGCGAGGACCGCCGAATTCTAGTCTCGCCGTGTACTGGCCTCAGTACTGACCGCTCTCTTTTTCCTTTGCCCTTTGTCGGCACCCCTTTTGTTTAAGCAGGTTTGAGATCGACGTCGTTAGCAGGGTTACCCTTCCGGCTTGGCCTGGGCAGGGTTATGGACGCCATTGGTTATTCTTCAGGGCTCTTAGCTCAATTTGCATCATGTCCGTACTCGGACGCTGTATTGTTTTCAAGGTGATCTGGATCTTTGTACTGTAAATCTGTATTCTTGACTCATTGAGTCGCTGTTGTATATATATATATTTTGTGGGTTCCATCGAGGACTATTGTGTAATGGTATTACTTCGTTTTCCACCCACACGCAAGTGCCTGGTGGGCACCTTTGAATCGTTTCTATGCGGGTTTTGGCGGGAAGCGCTGAAACTTGCATAGGGCCGATTCTGGGGGTGTTACAAAAGATGCCACATTAATTAATAATTAATTCTTATGCGCCTAGGAACATTGCAGTTTTGGAAAAACCTAAATTTGATTAGAAGCCCTGCAAACCGTGAAGGAGGTAGTACTCATGCACAATTTATGTGGCAACCATTAATTCTTACCTCGTGTGTTGACAGCACAAATTCGGTGTCTTCACTGTGAGTTTATGGGGACTAGAATTGTGCATCCAGTTGGGATAGACTTCCGTGGGGGTGAGTCAGAGTTTGAGAAGATGGCCTGCGGAAAATACCCCTATGCCGGTGACTTTGGCCACATGAATATCATCAACAACAGGTTTAGCTTGGCAGACAACATTTATGGCAGTGCGAAAGAAGATAGCCTCTATGATGAACTTGATGGGCGCAAGATTGAGGAGCGTGATCTGAGTTCCATGAGTATCAAAGCACGGATTTTGTTTTTGGCGAAGGAAATGTAAGGTGTTGTGCGATGTGTTGTTGTCTATGACGCAAGAGACATGTTAAGTTTATGTTGTCTGACTATGTAAGACTAGGTTGTCTGTGACTGCAAGACTAGGTTGTCTATGATATGCACGACAAGTTTATGTTTTCTTATAGGTAGGTTGATATCATGAAATTTATCAAGTGGTTAATGTACCATCAGAATATCCTCTGATAGTAGTAGTATTTGAAAATGTCAAAAGTGATTATGTGATTGTGGTACAATAAACTAATATGTAACTACTTTGGTTAGCAATCACGGGTTGGTGCATCTTTGTTGTCAAATTCGGCCATGATAGATGGATATGCACCGAACCTGTGGAAATTTGGTTGTGCATTTGCTCTTTTTTTTGTCCGTTATCAAAATTTTGACGAGCTAGTTTCCACTATGGTTCTACCTGTTTTGTTCTTGGCAACTAATATCATTACTGCCTAAGATAGCTACATTTCTGTAGTTTGTCGAGTAAACTTTGTTTGGAGATGTATTTGAAACGAAATGAGCATGCCAGAATTGTCAACGTTTCCAGCAGTTAGCCATTTTTAGTGCATCTGTGGTGATGCTTGTAGCAGTGGGTGAAAGGTTCCACTGTTAAGATGGTATTTTTGTTGATCTGCCGCAAGATATGGTTGGCAAAATTGCTCGGGTTAGTTGGGAGGAGATATATTGTTAAGGTGACAGTCTCCCATTATTCCGTTTGCCGAGATTGAATTTCTGTTTACAGGTTCTGGATGTTATGTTCTGGATGTTATCAATTTCTCCCATTATTCCGTTTGCAAGATATGTTACTTTGTCTGAATTTGGGACTACCTGGTGCTAACTTTGGCAAATCGGTTGTCTCTGCTATGCTTGCTGATTGAACCTGGTGAGTTTGATGTTCACACAACTTTGGAATTGAAACCGTTTGCTGTTTTTCAGTTCGTATTGTTTAACATGTTCTTACGGTTTACTAGGTGGACATGCGGATGTTGGAAAGCAAGATGAGGTAGTCGCCGCTGATGCAACTGATCTCATACCCGCTGATGCGGTTTATCTTCTCTACTCTAACAGATAAGAAACCTTACAGAGGAGACACCGAAATTGGTGAGAAGCTTGTAGCTATGGCTGATGCAGCGTTGCACTCTTGCCAGTGTACTAAAAAATGGTGCGAAACCGCTCTTTGGTTCTGATTTCGTTAGGTACCATTTCTCAGCTGCTTAGTGTTTTTATTTTCTGTTTTCAGAACACATGATGGTACTGTCAGGTCATCTGCTTCAGAAGAAACCGTTTGACAATGGAAGGCAGCGAAAAGGTTTGACTACAAACACTGACTACTGTTCCAGATCGACAGTTATTTAGTAAGGTTGTGAACCTGATCTGCCCTCGGGGATGCTTAAAATTCCACCGGAACAAAAAAAGAAGGGGAGACGGCTGAAAACACGAATGTTTTTCAAGTTAAAAGTAACACCGGATCAGTGTGCATTAGCACATGACACAGTCCTTCTGAAAAGCTACTCAAGCTGCTACAAATCTTTGCTTAGAAGTTAACCAAATATTTTGGCACTAGCTTGTTCAAGGAACGATTGAACGATCAAAAAGAAAAGGCTGAATCTTCTCCTTTATGAGTAGATGTGTTCCTTTCTCTTGTGGATGGTATGGTGTGTGATGCTCCTACCCATTGCATCGTTAGAATAGGCATCGCAGAAAAAAGGGTTTAGAAAAGATGAAATGTTTTATGGTCGTGGTTGCTCACCCTGCCTCAAAGCTGACGCTTCCTTTCTGAATCACACTAGTAACTGACAAGTGCAGGGAGACATAAAAATATGTTTCTTCAGAATCCTAGCGAGTTTGGTCTGAAAACTATTCCTTGAGATAGCTCTGCTTCCTTTTTTGCATCTTCTGCAAGTGTGGAACAGTGACGTAAGGCTGCATGCATGATTGACGAGGTTAAGCCATACAACATTGGATGTCATGTTATGGGGCATTCCTTCAGACGAATGAAAATTGACATTGGATGTAGTAATGTTTTTCTAGGGATGTCACCTGTCCCAACCATCCTGGTAATATTTCCCAATTGCTAAAAAGTGCTTGGAGGCAAGTGCTTGGAGGCTCGTTAGCACGTCCGAGCCTCCGTTTTCAGACTGTCTGATCCACTCGATTGAGCCCATCACGCCCATATCCCGACAAAACTCCCACACCCCGAGAGGATCCCCACCGCCGGCATTTCTCTCACCATCGGCGCGCTTCCTCACCGGCGGCTAGTCCCGGTAACCACCTCTCGCTCAACTCCCACCGCCAACCGCCATGCTTCCCCCACTGTTGGAGCGCTGCCTCACCAACCCAGTGCGCCATGGAGATGGAGCTCGTCTCTGTCCTCAACTGCTGGGATTTGGGCCGGGTTGACAACGAAGATCGAAGAAGCAAGGACCCAGGGTGAGAGGGTGCTGATTTCGCGGTGGCCGCCATGGACGCCGCCGTCTAGACCACGGGCGCCGTCGTCGTCTCGAGTACAGCGCCGCCCACGAATATCTCTGTACGAAGAAGGGAGTAGGAGCCGTACGATGGATCCGATCTGGAGGATGAGAGGAGAAGGATCTATTATTCTGGAGGAGAGTGAGTGCTAGTAGCTGGAAGCCTGGAACTGAATGCAATTCGCGTGCGCTGGGCATACCGTTGTTCTGCACTGGCACCAAGAGTCTAGGAAGCAAGGAGACATTGATGAGAATTAGTGCAGGTAGCAGCGCACATACTTTATTTTGGGGATTTTTCTTGAAAGAATTCATTTTGGAGAAATATTGATAGGTAAGCAGAAAAATAATAATTACAGCACTCAGGTGGATCCGTTGGTATCTCGTGGATGCATGTAAAGAATCATTTTGCATCGGTCGTAAATATTTTGCTAAGTTGTATTGCGTGGTGTCATTATTGTGCCACACTTGAGCAAATTTATCAGGGACAAAAACAACTTGGCAAATTTTAGGGTTGACACTCTTCACACGCGTGATAAGTTGTATTTGCAGGCCGTCTGCCCAGTACCCTGCCCTCCCGTCCTTATGGAGCTTTGACCCACCTCCGTACGTGAATCTAGCCAGTCCACCCACCATCCAGCCATCCCAATCGTCATCAAGCTCCGACCCCTCACCATTCAGCCTAGCTCCGCGAAGGGTTGGGCACCGTCGGTCTCAAAGTCACATCCCTTTCGGCTTCTTGCAGGTTCCTTTGTGCCTTGTGTCATGAAACGTGCCACCGACGACATCCACATTGATCGATGTGGAGTTGTACCTCGTGGCCGCGACTGCCATGAAGACAACAAAAAAATTCCTCACTAACGTGCTAAGTTAAAATTTTAATCGGTATTATTGGTTTCAAAGATGAGCTAAGTTCTCTTACACATATGTCAAGGCATAAATAGTAAATCATCGTTTCACGCATGTTTTAAACTTCATTATTACAAAGTTGTATCACACTTAGTACTAAGTTGCGTAGGCCTTTGTGAAATAGCCTACCTCTACAACGTAGTGGAAACAACAACTTATATCAAGAAGTGGTAAAAACTATAGCACGCATTAACTACAACTCACTAGGGAGTATGATTGCAACTAAGACATCACCTGCATCAAGTGTTTTTTTATCCCAAGTTGCATTCCTTTACTCATTGAGTTGTAGATCAAACAAGAAAAGTTGCATGTTTGGGATGCTAAAGTTGCATTGTTGACAATAGATTGTTGTTTCACACATGTAACTAAGTTGCATACCCCACATTGCTAAGTTGTATACCCTCATTGCTAAGGTACATACCCGATCTGTGAAGTTGGCTACCTCTACATGAGAGTGGCAGTGACTTATTTCATGAAGCGGCAACAACTATAGCATGCACAAAAATTCAACTCAGTGGGGGTATGGCTCCAACTAAAACATCACCACCACCAAGTTGCTATGCATCCCCAAGGTTCCATGCATTCACTAACTAGGTTGTCGCTGGAATAACAAAGTTGCATGTTGGAGATGATAAGTAGCATCTAGAAATAGTAAAGTGTTGTTTCACACATGTACTAAGTTGTGGTTTACTTCTGAGCATGGATAGGCCATGATGCCAGTGTTGGTCTCCTTGTTCTCCCGTCGGAGGTTTTCTGCTTGAGTTGTTGATACTCGAGTCAGGGTGGGGCCATCGCAACAAGGCAGTGGGGACGGTGAACTTGCCTATCACCGTAGCTAAGTTGCCTACCAGTTATACCACGCCGGCTAACATCATTGTTATGAATTTTTGTACCATTGTCGCTAAGTTGCACATTGATTGTTATGAAGTTGTATTTTAGTTGCTAGTAAGTTGTGTCCCTTAGAAATCAAGTTATCAACGATACTAAAAAATACGCTAGACAACTAGTACTCCTCCGATCTAAATTAACGGAATCTGATTGTAGACATCCGAATCTAGACAAATCTTAGTCTATTAATTTGGATCGGAGGAAGTAGTGTAAAGTTCCAACTCTCACTACTATGAAGACGTTGGGTGTTGTAAGCAAGTCTTTGTGCGAGTTTATTTGCCCTCGCACTAAGTTGCTTTCAAAAAAGAAAGTTTGTCAAAACATGTACATTGTATTCATGAAGTTGCATACCCATTATTACTAAGTTGCTGTTGGAATTATGCCCTAGAGGCAATAATAAAGATGTTATTATTATAATTCTTGTTCATGATAAAGTTTATGTTTCATGCTAGAATTGTATTAAGCGGAAACTTTAATACTTGTGTGGTTTGTAAACAACACCGTGTCCCTAGTACGCCTCTATGGACTAGCTCATTGATCAATGATGGTTAAGGTTTCCTAACCATAGATATGAGTTGTCAATTGATAATGAGATCATATCATTGGGAGAATGATATGATGGACAGACCCAAACTAAGCGAAGCAATTAGATCGTTTCATCGTGTTCATCTTTGCGAAGCTTTTCCTATGTCAAATATTGTATTCCTTAGACCATGAGATAATGCAACTCCCTGGTACCGGAAGAAAGCTTTGAGGTCATCAAACGTCATCCTATGAGAGGGTGATCATAAAGGTGTCTCTCAGGTGATCGGAAAGTATCTGTTGGGTTGTATGTATCGAGATGGAATTTGTCCCTCCCAAGTCGGAGAGATATACTTCGGGCCCACTCGGTAATCGATATCAACACCGCTTGCAAGCATGTGGTTAAGGAGTTAATCACAAAGTGATATCGGATTACGGAACGAGTAAAGTACTTGCTGTGAACGAGATTGAACTAGGTATGACGGTACCGACGATCGAATCTCGGGCAAGTAAAATATCGCGAGACGAAGGGAATATATATATATATGGGATTGATTGAATCCTGGCATCGTGGTTCATCCGATATGATCATCGATGAATGTGTGGGAGTCAATATGGGTGCCCAGACCCCGCTGTTGATTATTGATAGAAGATCATGTCTGCATATTCTCGAACCCGCAGGGTCACACACTTAACGTATCTCGACGCTAGGATAGATTGGATAATTGGTTTATGAATTTTTGTTCGGAGTCTCGGATGGGATCCGGGATATCACGAGAGGTTCCGGAATGGTCCGGAGAATAAGATTCATATAAGGCAGTGCAGTTTTTGGAGTTCGGAATTGTTCCGGGTTAATCGGTATTGTACCGGAAGCTTCTAGAACCTTCCGGAAGGGGACCAACGTGGCCCCACCTACCGGGAGGGGGCATGGGCCTATGAGGGAGTGTCCTGGTCGCATTGGGCCAGGGGCACAAGGCCCCATAGGGCCCAGCCGATTCTAGAGAGATTTGACTCGTTTAAATCTCGGGATAGAATTTCTAGATAAGGGAGAGTTTAAATCGTTTAAATCTAGAGATAGGATTTCTAGATAAGGGAGAGTTTAAATTGTTTAAACTAGAGATAGGCTTGGAGGAGGGGCAAGGGCTGGCCGCCCCCCCCCCCCTCCCCTCTATATATAGAGGGGTGGTGCGCCCCCTCCCCCCTACACACACCTCCCTCCAAGCCCTAGTAGCCCTGCTGCCTTCCTCTCTCCCTCCCGACTGTTTGTAGGCGAAGCCCTGCAGCAGAAATTCTCCACCATATACACCACGCCGTCGTGTTGTAGATCCAATCTATCTCTCCACCATACTCGCTGGTCCGAGGAAGGAGGAGACGTCGAGGTGCTGCACGTGTGCATCTCACGGAGGCACCGCCACTTGTGGTGCTAGATCGGATCGGATCGCGAGGAGGAGAAGCGAGTACGACTACATCACCCACGTTCCGACGAACGTTCCGCTGTGCGAATCTTCAAGGGTATGAAGATCTAATCCAATCTCTCTCGTTGATTGCATCTCCTAGATTAGATCTTGGCTTTCCTTCTGTTCGCATCCGTAGAAAATTTTGATTTACTATGCCGCGAAACCCTTCAGTGGTATCAGAGCTAGATCTATGCGTAGATGTGTTTCACGAGTAGAACGCAACATGGTTGTTGCGGGCGTTGATGTTTTCTATTGCAAGCCTCTTGTTTGTGTTCTTCTTATGACGCGGGATAGTGAGATTGAAGCGGTCCAGGCCAACCTTACGCGACGTCGTTCGCGAGACCGGCTCCGCACTTGACGTGTGGCTTGTTCCACACATGCGGCTGGTGGATGTCAGTTTCTCTCACTATAGTTTTCATGGTATTAACACCGGAGTTTGGCAACCATAATATCACCGTTGTGACTTTCCGTAGGTAAGAATCGTTCTTAGCATCTACTCCCATAAGCCACGTAAAACATGCAACAACAAAGTAGAGGCGTCTAACTTGTTTTTGCAGGGAGTGTTTTCTGTGATATGGTATGGCCCAAGATGTGATGTGTATATTTTATGCGATAATCATGTTTTGTAATGTTTCACGACTTGCATGTCGATGAGTACACAACCGGCAGGAACCATATGGTTGTCTTTATAATTGTGTATGACCTGCGAGTCAACTTCTTATACGCCATGTAATAGCTTTACTTTATCGCTAAGTAGTTAGCAATAGTTGTAGTTGCTATTCGTGGTGGAGGCAATCATGGTGGAGTGATGGAGATCATGCCGGAACGCACAAGATGGAGATCATTGCGCGAGGATTGGCTATACCATGTCACATAAAGTTATATGCATGTGATGTTTATCCCTTTTATGTATCTTATTATGCTTAGATCGCGACGGTAGCATTATAAGATGATTCCTCACTTAAAGATCAAGATAAAAACTGTGTTCTCCCCAAGTATGCACCGTTGCGAAAGTTCGTCGTGTCCAAGCATCACGTGATGATCGGGTGCTATAGACTCTACGCTCACATACAACGGGTGCAAGCCAGTTTTGCACACGCGGAAATACTTGGGTCTAACTTGACGAGCCTAGCATGTACAGACATGGCCTCGGAACACAAGAACCGAAAGGTTAAGCATGAGTCATATGAATGATATGATCGACACTTTGTTGTCCACCATTGAAACCACATCTCTTCTCGTGATGATCGGATTAGGTGTGGTGAATTTGGATCGTGTTCACTAAACAACTTGAGGGATGTTGAATTTAGTGGGAGTTCATCTAGTAATTTGATTAAGTTGAACTATTTATCATGAACATAGTCTAAATTGTACTTGCAAATACTGTAGATCACATGGCCAAATCCAACTTCAACTTCAACGTTTTTGCTGAGAAGGAAAAGCTTAGAAACAATGGGTCTAACTTCACCAATTGGTTCCGCAATCTAAGAATCATTCTGTCTGGCGGACAAAAGGACTATGTCCTTGGGAAAGCGTTAGGTGACGCCCCTGCTATAGATGCGCCAGCTGATGAAAAAGCTATGTATCAGTCACGCAAGGATGATTATGATTTGATTAAGATCGTCATGTTGTATGCTATGGAATCGGATCTTCAAAATCGTTTTGAGGAGTTCGTCGGGCCCTTTGAGATTCTCGAGGAGCTGAAAAACATGTTTCAGACTCAAGCCCATTCTAAGAGATATGAGATCTCTAAGAAATTCTTTAACTACAAGATGGAGGAAGGGAGGTCCGTTAGTGAGCACGCCATTAATATGTCGGGCTACACTCAACGCCTTGAGCAACTGGACTGCAAGATTCCAGAGGAGCTAAAGATTGACACTCCTAGCTACAAAAGTTTTGTAGTTGATCACAATCAGATTGGTTCCACTGATACGATCACTGAGCTCTTTGCTAAGATGAAAGTAGCGGAGGTGAACATCAAAAAGAATAATCATATGTTGATGGTCAACAAGCCCCCCACCTTTAAGAAAGGTAAGGGTGCAAGGAAGCCCTTCAAGAAAGGCAGCGGCAAGCGCGTTGCCCCTGCTGAGAAGAAGCTCAGGTCTGGTCCAAAGCCGGACACTGAGTGCTTCTATTGCAAGGACAAGGGTCACTGGAAGCGCAACTGTCCGAAGTACTTAGCGGACAAGAAGGCTGGCACCATCAAAGGTATATTTGATATACATGTTATTGATGTTTTCCTTACTAGCCCTCGTTGTAGTGCCTGGGTATTTGATACCGGTTCAGTTGCTAATATTTTTAACTCGAAACAGGAGCTACGGAATAGACGGCGGCTTGCGAGGGATGAGGTGACGATGCGCGTTGGCAACGGATCAAGAGTTGATGTGATGGCCGTCGGCACGCTCTCCTTAGTTTTACCTTTGGGATTAGTTTTAAACCTTAATAAATGTTATTATGTGCCTGCGTTGAGCATGAACATTATTTCCGGATCATGTTTATTGCAAGACGGTTATTCATTTAAATCGGAGAATAATGGTTGTTCTATTTATATGAGTAACATCTTTTATGGTCATGCACCTCTTGTAAATGGTTTATTTCTTCTAAATCTCGAAAGGGATGAAACACACATCCATAACATTGAGGCTAAGAGATGCAAAGTAGATAGTGATAATACTACTTATTTGTGGCACTGTCGTCTAGGTCATATTGGTGTAAAGCGCATGAAGAAACTCCATTCTGATGGACTTTTGGAGTCTCTTGATTTTGAATCATTTGACACATGCGAACCATGCCTCATGGGCAAGATGATCAAAACCCCGTTCTCCGGTATGATGGAGCGAGCAACGGACTTGTTGGAAATCATACATACCGATGTATGCGGACCGATGAGTGTTTCGACGCGCGGTGGATATCGCTATTTTCTCACTTTTACCGATGACTTAAGTAGATATGGGTATATCTATTTAATGAAACATAAATCTGAAACATTTGAAAAGTTCAAGGAATTTTAGAATGAAGTGGAGAACCATCGTAACAGAAAGATTAAGTTTCTACGATCCGATCGTGGGGGCGAATATTTGAGTTATGATTTTCTCACGCATCTTAAAGCAAGTGGAATCGTTTCACAACTCACGCCACCCGGAACAAACACAGCGCAATGGTGTGTCTGAATGCCGGAATCGAACCCTATTAGATATGGTCCGATCAATGATGTCTCTTACTGATTTGCCGTTATCATTTTGGGGTTATGCATTAGAAACCGCTGCATTCACTTTAAATAGGGCTCCATCTAAATCCGTTGAGACGACACCGTATGAACTGTGGTTTGGTGCTAAACCTAAGTTGTCGTTTCTTAAAGTTTGGGGATGCGAAGCTTACGTCAAGAAGTTGATGCCGCACAAGCTCGAACCCAAAGCGGAGAAATGCGTCTTCATAGGATACCCTAAGGAAACTATTGGGTATACCTTCTATCACAGAACCGAAGGCAAAGTGTTTGTCGCAAAGAACGGTTCCTTTCTTGAGAAGGAGTTTCTGTCGAAAGAAGTGAGTGGGAGGAAAGTAGAGCTAGACGAGGTTATTGAACCTTCTCTTGAATTGGAGAGTAGCGCAGCACCTGAAATTTTTCCAGTGCCGCCTGCACCAACAATAGAGGAAGCTAATGACAAGGATCATGAAGCTTCGGACGATGCTGCTACTGGACGTCGCAGGTCGACAAGGTCGCGTGCCCCTCCTGAGTGGTACGGCAACCCTGTCTTGACTGTCTTGTTGGTAGAAGACAGTGAACCTACGAACTATGAGGAAGCGATGATGAGCCCAGACTCTGAGAAATGGCTGGAAGCCATGAAATCCGAATTGGGATCCATGAGCGAAAACCAAGTATGGACTTTGGTGGATCCTCCTAGCGACCGAAAGGCCGTTGAGTGCAAATGGATATTCAAGAAGAAAACGGACGCGGATGGTAATGTTACCGTCTATAAAGCACGGCTTGTCGCAAAAGGTTTTCGACAAGTTCAAGGTGTTGACTACGATGAGACTTTCTCTCCCGTAGCGATGTTTAAGTCCATTCGGATTTTATTAGCAATTGCTGCGTTTCATGATTATGAAATATGGCAGATGGATGTCAAGACTGCTTTCCTCAATGGGAACATTGATGAAGAGTTGTATATGATGCAACCCGAAGGTTTTGTCGATCCTAAGGATGCTAGTAAAGTATGCAAACTTCAGCGTTCCATTTATGGACTGAAGCAAGCATCTCGGAGTTGGAACCTTCGTTTTGATCAAGTGATCAAGAGCTTTGGATTTGTTCCAAATTGCTACGAAGCTTGTATCTACAAGAAAGTGAGTGGGAGCTCGGTGACGTTTCTGGTACTATATGTGGATGACATATTGATTATTGGAAATGACATCAACATGCTTAACGATGTGAAGAGTTATTTGAACAAGTGTTTTTCAATGAAAGACCTAGGTGAAGCTGCTTATATATTGGGCATCAAAATCTATAGAGATAGACAAAGACGCCTGATAGCTTTAAGCCAGAGTACATACCTAGACAAAGTTCTGAAAAGGTTCAGAATGGATAAGGCAAAGAAAGGTTCAGTGCCTATGTTGTCAGGTAAGATATTGAGCAAGGCTCAGTGTCCAGCTACGGTAAATGATAGGGAAGCTATGAGCAAAGTGCCTTATGCCTCGGCCATAGGTTCCATCATGTATGCCATGCTGTGTACTAGACCGGATGTGTCCAATGCTCTTAGTTTGACGAGCAGATATCAAAGTGATCCAGGAGTGGAACACTGGACAGCCGTGAAGAACATCCTAAAGTACCTAAATAGAACTAAAGAAATGTTCTTAGTCTATGGGGGTGATGAACAGCTTGTCGTAAAAGGTTATGTCGATGCTAGTTTCGACACCGACAAGGATGATTCTAAATCTCAGACAGGATACGTTTATATTTTGAATGGAGGAGCTGTGAGCTGGAGAAGCTGCAAGCAAAGCGTGATCGCGGGATCTACAGTAGAAGCGGAATACATGGCTGCTGCAGAAGCGTCAAGTGAAGGAGTTTGGATCAGAAACTTCATCACTGAGCTTGGCGTGGTTCCAAGTGCATTGGACCCACTGGAGATATTGTGTGACAACACTGGCGCCATAGCACTCGCTAAGGAACCAAGATATCATCCAAAGACCAAGCATATCAACCGCAAGTTTCATATAATCCGAGATTATATAGCAGATGGAGATCTGAAGATTAGCAAAGTACATACGGATCTGAATGTCGCAGATCCATTGACTAAACCTCTTCCACGTGTAAAACATGATCAACACCTCAGTGCCATGGGTGTGAGATTGTTGCCAAATGTAAACTAGATTATTGACTCTAGTGCAAGTGGGAGACTGTTGGAATTATGCCCTAGAGGCAATAATAAAGATGTTATTATTATAATTCTTGTTCATGATAAAGTTTATGTTCCATGCTAGAATTGTATTAAGCGGAAACTTTAATACTTGTGTGGTTTGTAAACAACACCGTGTCCCTAGTACGCCTCTATGGACTAGCTCATTGATCAATGATGGTTAAGGTTTCCTAACCATAGACATGAGTTGTCAATTGATAATGAGATCATATCATTGGGAGAATGATATGATGGACAGACCCAAACTAAGCGAAGCAATTAGATCGTTTCATCGTGTTCATCTTTGCGAAGCTTTTCCTATGTCAAATATTGTATTCCTTAGACCATGAGATAATGCAACTCCCTGGTACCGGAAGAAAGCTTTGAGGTCATCAAACGTCATCCTATGAGAGGGTGATCATAAAGGTGTCTCTCAGGTGATCGGAAAGTATCTGTTGGGTTGTATGTATTGAGATGGAATTTGTCCCTCCCAAGTCGGAGAGATATACTTCGGGCCCACTCGGTAATCGATATCAACACCGCTTGCAAGCATGTGGTTAAGGAGTTAATCACAAAGTGATATCGGATTACGGAACGAGTAAAGTACTTGCTGCGAACGAGATTGAACTAGGTATGACGGTACCGACGATCGAATCTCGGGCAAGTAAAATATCGCGAGACGAAGGGAATATATATATATGGGATTGATTGAATCCTGGCATCGTGGTTCATCCGATATGATCATCAATGAATGTGTGGGAGTCAATATGGGTGCCTAGACCCCGCTGTTGATTATTGATAGAAGATCATGTCTGCATATTCTCGAACCCGCAGGGTCACACACTTAACGTATCTCGACGCTAGGATAGATTGGATAATTGGTTTATAAATTTTTGTTCGGAGTCTCGGATGGGATCCGGGATATCACGAGAGGTTTTGGAATGGTCCGGAGAATAAGATTCATATAAGGCAGTGCAGTTTTTGGAGTTCGGAATTGTTCCGGGTTAATCGGTATTGTACCGGAAGCTTCTAGAACCTTTCGGAAGGGGACCAACGTGGCCCCACCTTCCGGGAGGGGGCATGGGCCTATGAGGGAGTGTCCTGGTCGCATTGGGCCAGGGGCACAAGGCCCCATAGGGCCCAGCCGATTCTAGAGAGATTTGACTCGTTTAAATCTCGGGATAGAATTTCTAGATAAGGGAGAGTTTAAATCGTTTAAATCTAGAGATAGGATTTCTAGATAAGGGAGAGTTTAAATTGTTTAAACTAGATATAGGCTTGGAGGAGGGGCAAGGGCTGGCCGCCCCCCCTCTATATATAGAGGGGTGGTGCGCCCCCTCCCCCCTACACACACCTCCCTCCAAGCCCTAGTAGCCCTGCTGCCTTCCTCTCTCCCTCCCGACTGTTTGTAGGCGAAGCCCTGCAGCAGAAATTCTCCACCATATACACCACGCCGTCGTGTTGTAGATCCAATCTATCTCTCCACCATACTCGCTGGTCCGAGGAAGGAGGAGACGTCGAGGTGTTGCACGTGTGCATCTCACGGAGGCACCGCCACTTGTGGTTCTAGATCGGATCGGATCGCGAGGAGGAGAAGCGAGTACGACTACATCACCCACGTTCCGACGAACGTTCCGCTGTGCGAATCTTCAAGGGTATGAAGATCTAATCCAATCTCTCTCGTTGATTGCATCTCCTAGATTAGATCTTGGCTTTCCCTCTGTTCGCATCCGTAGAAAATTTTGATTTACTATGCCGCGAAACCCTTCAGTTGCACCCACTTAACAACTAGGTTGTATCTAAAACAAACGAAGTTGCATGCTGAAGAAGATAAATTGTATTTGTCAATAGTAAATTATTACTTCATACATCGGGTAAGTTTTATTTTGATGCCATGGAGCTCGGTTGTCCCGTGACCCGTTCTGTAGCGCCGGTCTCCTCGTTCTCCCTCTGGTGGTCGCCTGCTTGAGTTGTTGCTACCGACAGCGCCAGGATGGAGCAGCTAGATCAATTGTTGCTAACTCTTATGACTACAAACTATACATTAAAGTGTTGTAAGAAACTTTTTGTAGGAAGTTGTATTGTCACGACACTAAGTTGTTTTTCAAAAAACAAGTTTGTCAAAACATATATAAATGAGATCTAGTTTTAAAGATCTCGTCATGAGAGACCCAACGGTGAAAACGAATCGCAATTCGAACATACGGTTTAAGAGTTATGGCTTTTTAATTTTGTTTTCCATGAAATTAAATGCACATGCAGGCCCATGTGGTATACTTTCTATTTTTGGGTGAACCCTCCTTGTACTAACCGGACACTTTCTATTTTTGGGTGAGGGCTCCTTCATACTAACTAGCCCCAGAGGCTCTCTAGCCGCGTCCGTAATATTTTGAGGCCTTTGCGCTCTACCAAAGTCAGATCTATAAGAACAGTGAGGTTCTTGGAACTTTCGGTGCTAGTGAGTAACATGATCCCATGGTCTAAGGAACATGATACTTTGACATGATAATGTTTTGGTAATTTAAACTTAGTGACATGGTCAAATTGCCTATGCTTTAGGTTAGGTCTGTCTATCACATCATTCTCCTAATGATATGACATTGTCATTAATTGACAACACATGTCATGGTTAGAAAATCTTAATCATCATTTAATCAAAGCGCTAGTCTAGTAGAGGCTTAATAGGGACACAATGTTTTATATGTAGCCACACATGTATATTGTTTTCCGTTGATATGATTATAGCATGGAGAATAAAAAATTATCATGAACACAAAACATGATAATATCAACTTTATTATTGTCTCTATTACATATTTCCAACATAGTTCATGCTATCATTGGGTATTTTTGTGCTTGTATGTGATTTCTCAATATTTCACTATACATTGTTGTACTTCTCACTTATCTTCTTAGTTATCCGATAATTTGGGTGTTTACCCAACCAATCTCCATCCTGACCATTGTTATGTGTTGCTTCAAGCAGAAATGACATATGAAAAAGGGTAAGATAACACAGGATGCTCTTGGACGACGTACAACAAGCAGCTACATCACCTCATGATTCCCAGTCAATAGTTGCATCGATGATGCCGCTCCGTCTTGGAGGCATTGTCTTGGAGGAGGGTTCCTTTTGTCAGACATGCAAGAGGCCGGCAGGGCCGGTCCATACATATTGAAGGCCCTGGGGCAAGACAACAAAAAGAGCCCTTGTTTATAAACTCATATTTAAAATGCATTACATTTCGAAAGCAATACAGCTTTGAACTACAAAACTTGCACTAAAATTACTTATTTGTAACTATACATAGACTGATGGCTTTACATCATACTAGTAAAAAATAATATCAGCAAAAAACCGATCTTCTAAGTGGCTCTTAAGTGGCATTGTGATAAAATTCATCTGCAAAATAAATAAGCTTGTCAGAACTGATTGCTACGTAAAGTTTTTGTCCTACCATAAGATATACAATTAGTACATCAAACTCAGCATTGCTATTTATACTATGATGATCAGATCTTAGAGAACTTACATTAGTTCATGTCTCTACCCGAATAAAACTTCTCCAAAGTTTTCTGGATAAGACACAACAAAGAAATCTTAGCACTTCATCATCTTGTTGTTCCTTGTAACACTTCTAGAAGCAAAGTCCTTGTAACATTGAGGATGGAAAGAGAGAATATTGGGGAGAAAAATAGCGCAGTAGCTCTCCATTAATGGCTACGGCAATCTTGGAATTGGAAAAGCACGAGAAACGGCGGCGCTGTTCTTTGGGAGTGGAGAATTTGGGGGGAGAAGACGAGCCGGCGAGTAAAGACAGAGGAGAAAGATGTGCATGTTGGGTCGCAGGCTCACAGAGATCGATAGATTTTAATTCCATTTCACATCACCGATCGATCCATGGTGTGTTGGTCTGTGATCGATTTTAATTCCTCTTCGCATCACCGATCGATCCATGGTGTGTTGGTATGTGACTTGTACATACGTGGTGGGCTTGGACTATTTTTTCTCTTTTTTTTCTTGGACCTAATGCAGAAATATAATTATTAATATACTGGATAGCTACATGGGTCGGGGCCCCTGCCTCCTAAGGGCCCTTGGCGGGCGCCCCGTTGCCCCCCTTCATGGGCCGTCCTTGGAGGCCGGCAGCGCACTGTGTGGCCAACTGGTGCCGCCCCACTCACTTGCAGTTTGCAGCTCTTAGAAGTATACATATTTGTTTTAGAAAAATGAAAGCTTACATCACTCCTAGCCTTTGTGAGTTGGTATATAGTCCAAATATTGACCACATTCCACTATTCATGCCTCGTCGTACAATAGAAAATGAACGTTTGAGCTCTCGCCACAGGTACCCCGCGCGTCGCCTCCCCTCGCGAGGCGACCGGGGTCCCGGCCGCCTTTTTCCTCCAGCAACTCCCCCACGCTCCTCTCCTCTCGCCATGATGGCGGCCGGTGATGGCGGCTCAGCCTTTCCCCACGCGCGGGAGGCGCGGCTTGGGCGCGTCAGCCTGGCGGAGGTGCTCCTCGGCCAGCAGTGGTCCGGTGCGGCGCCGGGTGGCTCCACAACGTCGCCGCTCCCTCTTGGCTGCAGGGTGGTGCGACAGCTAGCTATGGCCGGGGCTCCTCGACTGGGCCTTTTGGGCCCGATCTGGGTTTGGGCGGGTTGGGCTCGCTGGGGCTCAGCGGTGCTACTTTCGGTGGACTAGGAGGAGGGTTGGACTGGGGGTGGCGGTTATGGCAGCACGCTTGCTGCAGCACGGCGGCAGGAGCTTCACGGGCCCACCTCGGGCCTGGCCGACCCCCCCCCTATGGGTCTGGTGTGCTCCCGCTGCTACGCCGGTCGGCTACCACTGATGGTGGTGGAGGTCGTTCTCTCCCGCGCCGCTGCGGTACTATCGCCTCTAGTTCCTAAATTTTTGTCTCGGTTCCTCTGGTCGTGTTGTGTTAGCTTCAGTGAGACGGTGTTGGCGCTTGCAAAACCGTGGTGGCGCGCGCTGGTGGGCGGAAAACGGGTGGAGCGCTATAGTTCATCGGGGGCGTGGTTTGGTGGTTGGGAGAAATCCATGTCGGCGCAGCTGGCACCGACGCGGTTACACATGTGGGCGTCACCATCCTTCCTGAAGGGCGTGAGATGTACCCCTTCCCACTGCCCTCCGCGTACCGGGGGAAACCCTAGGACTAGTCCCGGCAGCAGCGTCGTCATCGTCGCTTTCCTTCTTGAAGGGCTTGCTTGATACGCGCTGAGTTGATACGCTAGGAGAGTGGTGGGTCTAATCCGGTGAGCGCAGCGATTCTGGATCGTCTTTGTTTTAGTTGAACTGTCGTTGTTGGCATTTGTTCTTTTTGTTTTCTCTTCTTTTTTCTTTTGGTCTTGCTTGTGCTGCGGCCCCAGCATGTCAGTTGTATCCGGTGGTTTGCTATATTAATATAGCGGGCGAAAGCCTGTTTTGAGGATAGAAAAGAACGTTTAAGCACACAAGCTTGGTTCATAGCTATATACTTTAACCTCAAGATTGAGAATACCCTAGCAAACCACCACCATTTCGAGGTGTGCTAATGTGCTAGAACATTTTGAGGCAGGAAGGAAAACATGCCACAATTATTAGTCGGGAACTATATATCTTCCATCTAAGAACAATGTAAGCGTTGCAAATCGACTATGTTCATAGGGGATATTCCCTCGAGAATATGTTAATATACTGTCAGATGAATCTCAGACGAAAAAACGCTGAAACTAGTGTGCGTTAGCATCAGCATGGATGCTGGAATTTGCTTGCATTCGCAGAACAACGTTGCAAAACAACCTCCATTGAACAAAGGAAACCACCCGCAACAGAGATTTTTTTTCGAAAAGGGGGAGAAACCCTGGCCTCTTGTAGCAGAGATGGACCTAGGGTTGACTCGGATGGCAATTGAAGGCTCTGCCCTCGGAACTTTCACTTGCATTCTCAGGTACCATAGGAAGTTGCTTACATGTGACACTTCGAGCATGACTGGAACCACAGCTGAGTCGGTATTCCTGAGAAAATTGGTGCGAATCAAGTAAGCAGAGTAACATATACATGAAGTTAGATCTCCCAAGGCTTGAAGAGATGGCAACAAACTGGTACATGATATTGCAGATCATATACGACACCTTGCCTTGGCTAAAGGAATGCTTCCTTCGTTTTGAGATGTATCTGGTACTTGAGACCCACGTCATAGCTGGTAGAGTAGAAACCGTAGGCTCTACAAACACCAGTGCAGAACGTCCAACAACACATGTTATTCTTTCTTTCCCCATGCCTCTTATGCCCAGAGCCTTGAAATGGTTATTTTTGGAGTGAAACAAGGAGATAACACCATGATCATGGCCTAGGTCAAGCCGGTTGACCCCAAGCTCAGTCGAACACCCTTTGAAGTGTAGCTCTCATGCTTAAGAGCTCGACCCTGATGCATCCCCTGCTTCATAGTCTACAACTACCATGCGTGCAGTGCAAGACAAATACTAAGAAATAATGAAGTTGGGATGTTGTGAGGCAGATCCACTAGGTGAGACTCATAGATGAACGGAGACGATAGATGAGACGAACGGTATGCATATATGCACATGGATGAAGTAGAGCTCTGCACGTCCATGTGGCTTCCGCCAACATCGATCGATCGAATCTGCTGCATTGAAGACGGTCTCTCTTGACGGATGTTCTCTTACTTACGTAGTGTAAGCTGCACATGCATGCCAGCCTACCAAGCTGATCCATGATGGTCCCTTACATTCATTCAATCGTTAAGTCATCCATACATATTGTGTACCTCCATAGCAGACCTCAGGTTACTAATTAACCACAATAAAAAGATAGATCGTGCATTGCATTCCACAAGTCTTAAATTGTATTTTTGCATCGCCATACATCCTAAGAGCATCTTCAACAAACTACGAACCCATCCTAGGGGTGTGATTGGTTGTTGGGGGCAATTTAGGAGCTTCCCGGGGACAGGCCCTGGGAGGCATTGCCACGGAAAAAACGGCCATAGAGCCATGTTGTGGATATTGTTTGGTACCCAGAGTCGCATCGTTGGGAACATGGGGGCACTTTCGATTGGTTGCCAGCCGACTCACATGTAGTCTTGCCTCTTTTTATATGGTGAACCCACCTCTCACCACCACACTTGAACACAGTTATGTCTCTAGGAATCGATTGCCGGAATGAAACCACATCGCTGATCCAAATATTTTTCATGTAGACCTTGTAATGAAACGATGTACTGACAAAGGTTAAGGTTAGACATAACAAGAAACACACTTAAGAGGACACCTTGAGTTTACAATAGAGGAACAAATGAACAGAGTTACAGTACACGGAGAGGGCGGGGGAAGGATAAGAGGAGACAGAGGCTGCTGCTAGGCGAGAGAGGAGTCATAAGGGAGAGTGGAAGAGAGTACACAAGCTGGCGGTGGAGGTTGAGGATCTTTTTTTTTTTGGATAAAATATAAGAGCAAGCAAGCCGCCTCATTAAAACCCTTTCAGTCCCCTTAGGTACCCTGGTAAGGAAAAGAGTGCATTAGAAACTTGCTGTGACAAGTTAACATAAACGATTACAACATCTCAACTGAGATCAGATCCCTCACATAGTCCGGAGCATCAATGCTAAGAGACCCATTAAACCCAGCTTTACCTAACTGTGCTAGCACATGCGCTACACCATTGCACACGCGATCCACTTTCGAGACGACAATATCGCGGAAGACCTTGAGCAATTCTGTAGCTTCTAAAATGAGAGCCCAGCTAGGTGATTGTTCTTCAAAATCAGACATAAATGAATTAACAGCACGCAAGCAATCTGACTCCAAGATTGTCGGCTAATGTCGGAGATGCACCAGGTGTCGTAGCCCATCAAGACATGCAAGTATTTTCACTTCCTCTGCACTACCACAGTAGGGAATACATGTCCACTGTCAAAAGAACGTTTCCGCTATGATCTCGAATGACGATTCCTATACCTCCTTGCTTTGAAATGGCATCCCACCCGGCATCAACGTTTGCTTTGATTTTCCCCTTACTCGGCGGCTTCCAGGAGGAGACTTGCAGAAGCTTCTCATTGTCTCCTGGAGACACCGCTGCAAAGGACGACTGATAGTTCACCAAAAATTGGACCGATGTTGTAATAGACGCCTTCCCGTCTCCATGGATGACATTGTTCCGGTGATGCCATACCCGCCAGAATAAGAAGATGATCCTTGCATGTACATCAGCCACCGAATTACAGATGGAACGGCCAATCACGACCAGCCTGCAAGAAGGTTGTCTCTGGCGGCAAAGTCCAGTGGCTCCAAAGTTCATCACGAAGAGCTCTGGCAAGGGTACACCGGACAAGAGCATGGTGTGTGTCCTCCACTTCGCGCCCACAGATGGAACAAGTAGGATTTATAGTGCTAATTCTCCGGTGTAGACCCTCAAGAACTCCCAGGGATTTTGTCGCAACACGCTAGGCAAACACACGCATTTTCTGAGGTACCGTGGCCTTCCAAATCAGCTGCCATATTTTCCGATCCCCGTCCAGTTCAGCGCTGGACTGACCAGAGCTAAGCTGCTGCAAAGAGTCCTACGTACCGATCCGATAAGCAGCTGAGCGCACACTGAAAAATCCATTGCTTTCTCCACTCCAAGCCACAAAGTCTTCTGTTTGATATTCAGAATAGTGTTCGTATCATGTGGCCATCAACAATCATGTGTTAGACATAATCATCGTATGCATATATGCGCAGTGGTATCCGAGTAGGTTTTATGTAGCCGATAAGGGTAGAAATTAGGAGTTCTGATTCTACTTGGCTAGCGCTAGAACAAAACTGTTGTACATGTGTAGTACCTGTAATCGATCGTGCCACCTAGAAATAGAAAAACACAAGGCTCGGACATGAGCCTTTGGCTATCATCGATTCCTGCCGTACACGAGTAGCAGTAGCTGAGATCGATCAAGTTGTACGTGCAGGTGGTCGTGGGTGGATACTAGCTTTGCTAGTTGACCGTGCGCGTGTAGCCGGAAAGCAATCGGCAATCACGTTTCGTCGGAAAATAGCTGAGCGACTATGTCCCGACGAAAATATTGCTGGGTCTGTACAAACAATAGGCATACGTAAACATTATTACACGATACTAGGGAGACTCGTCTATAATCACTTAATAGAAAAACTTATAACATGAAACTTGTGTGAACCGGAAAGATAAAGCTACTCCTCAATGAAATATCAAATGGTCAACCGTGTACGATGAATTTCGTTCAAAAAGCTTGAGACATGAGCACAAAATTAAGTAGATGCGGTTTAGGTTTTTTTTAGTTTCTCTTTTTTTGGTTGCTTTCTTGCGCCTTTTTGTATTGACTTTCGCTATGTTGGCTCTTCAATGAAATTGGTTCAGGCTAGCCTTGTGCCCGTCGTTGATTCCTCAAAAAAACAAAACTCGGTACCGATATTGTCATAATTGAATCACCTTGTCGGCGTGCATCATTTTAATGTAGAACGTATTTTCAATCGAAGCATGCTTGTGAAGGGCTTAGGATGAAGCACCCTCGCCTATCATGACACGTGCAAAGATCCGCTCGGTCTAGTACAAGGTAATAAAATCATGTGAAAAAGAATGAGGATAAAAACAATTATCATGTGGCACATACGAAACGAATATGTACGTCGCAGCAATTACATATGACTTAACCTTTATTCCCAAAATGAGCATGAAACTAATTTTAAATCAAGTTTAACTTTTTTGCGGGTAATCAAGCTTAACTTGTACATGTATAATACCCTTTTAGCTTTTATTTTGTACACACACAAAAAATACTCCAACCTAACTAAAATATCCTCCCGGTAATCGCGTACCCCTTCGCCTCCAAGAGAGCCAGGAGACTAGGGTCCCTCGCCTCCCGCCGCCATCGCCGTAGATCTGCCCCGTCTCTGTGGCCTTCGGGCCATGGAGGCGCAGTGGATCTCGGTCCTTATCGGCGGGAGGGCTCTGTTTTTTGGTGTTGGGGCGGTGCTCGGATGGTGGTGGCGGCGCCTCGTTCAATAAAGTCTCCCCGGATTAAGTCCCATCTCGGCGGTGATGTCGAGAAGCTTGTGTGAGTGGTGTAGTCCTCGAGGACTTCTTCTGACTGTGGGGATCTTCGGATTGTCAAGGAGTTTCATCGGCGGTTCATCCTTTTTCTTCATCTCCGGGAGGGATGTGGTCTTTTTGACCCGTTCGGTGACTTCTCGTCCGCCACCAACAACGTCAGGCAGGCTCAAGCATGATCCGCAGCCGCGGCACGCCGTTGACATGGTCTGGATGTTCTCAAGACTTTCGATGTAATTTTCATTTATTATAGATGCAAAAAATTAAACCACAAACTATACTAAATGCAAAAGGATCTTATTTTTGTGTTTCGGTGGCCGGTGGCCGGTAGAACCAAGTCGGTACGGTGGCTGGCCGTACCTATTCGATGGGAACACGGCATCCTATTGTCTTCATATATTCCACTAAGGCTGGTCCTAGTGGGAGTATCATAGCTAGTATCATACATGTCATGTTGGCAAAAATTTGATGTGGCACAACAATTAATGAAGAAAGAGATGATTAGAGTATCATAGGTAGATACCGTATCGTAGCACGTAAAACTAGAAAATCCTCATACGAATAAATCTTGTACACAATTTTGTATTAAGATTCTAAAAATCATTAAATATAGTACTAGTATGATACTACCCTATGATACCATGCACTATAAAGGTAGTATCATACATATGATACTACCACTAGGACCAGGACCAGCCTAAAAAAAACCTCTTGAAAAAATTGCAAGAGTTTATTTATATCTTTATTAATCTAAATCTTGAGAGTACCTAGTCGATTCCAGTTCCATCCCTCGATCGGTACGACAAGACATGATGACGCCGACGAGAAGCAAGAGGATGGCGACCACCGCGCCCTCCACGCTGCCGGAGGAGATGGAGATGGAGGTGCTGATGCATCTGCCCGTGAAATCCATCCTCCGTTTCAGAGCCGTGTGCCGACGTTGGGCGGCGCTGCTATCCTCCGGGGAGTTCCGCGCGGCGTGGACGAATCTTGCCAAGTCGTCGACGATGCTGGAGCCAGCAGCTCAGCTGCTGTTCCTCCCCTTGACGCCATGGACATCTGAGATATCCACCGAGGTGATCTCCGGCGACGGCAGGAGGCTGCTCACCCTCGACGGCGTGCGCGACACATGCGCGTTCATGGCACCCGCGCCGTGCCGCGGCGTCACCCTCCTGCACGACACCGAGTCAGGACAGTACCACGTCTTCAACGCAACCACGCGAGCGGCCGCCACACTCCCGCCTTCGCCTTCTTGCCAGAACGGCACGCTGACGCAGCTATTTGTATCGACCGCCGGCCTTGGGTTCGACGAGAGATCCAAGGATCACAAGGTGGTGCGGCTGGTCTGCTCCGGCGAGGACTTGTTCAGCAGGATCAGGTGCGAGGTGCACACCCTCGGAATTGGACCGGACCGTCGCTGGAGGGCGCCCACCGACGCTGAGGGCGTGGTGGTGCCATCTACGCTCGCCAGGTCCGCCCTGGCCGCGACGTTGATCAACCCGGCGCCGGTTTTCGCGGACGGCTTCCTGCACTGGCTCGTCAATCCGGACTTCGAAAATCCGACCGCCGGCGCGAGAAGGTCTGTGCCGCCAGTGCTTTCGTTCTCCCTCGCGGAGGAGACTTTCAGCCGCTGGGTCCGGCCACCGCCCTTCCACTAGCACGCCTATGGGGGCGCAATTGTTAGCTCAGCCACTGCCGCCGAGTACTTTCCGACGACACCGACGAGGAAATTCCAACGAGACGACACGCACGTATCCGATAACTTCCGCCGAGATGCACGTGTTGCTAGCCGATCGATTCTTTTGATCCAACTAGTACACTCACGCACGCACACGCAAAACAACTTTGATCGCCAAAGGCTCTTGTCGAGCCTTGCTTTTTCTCTATTTCTCACAATCGCACGGTTTGATTACAGGGGCATAGGCGTGTATATGTAGTAGTTCTAGTGTAGCTATTCTAGTAGGATTAGGACATCTAATTCCTACTCTATTCGGCTACCCGTGTCTACTCGGATACGTACCCTTATTACGACGTACTTATTCCTAACAATCACCCCCTAAGCACGACGTACTCTCTTCGTCTTCGACCAGGGTCCCAAATGCGTCGGTTGCTCCTCGCCGACGTCTTCCTTAGCATTGCTTTCGCCATCCCCTTCCTTGGCACCCATGTCACCGACATTGCTTTCGCCGGCTTCTCCATGGTTTCACATCGACCCTTCTCGTCCGCGTCCTTATTTTCTGCGTCCTCCTTGTCGATATTGTCCATGAATGTGCCTTCAGTCTTCACTGGTTCCTTGATGAACAAACATTGATTCTCGTACTCCATCTTCACCAGATAATTTACCGTCCAAAATTCTTTCTTCGGATAGTAGTCCAACACGTCTCGCATGCGTTCTTGCATCGGTCGTAGTCGTCTCATCTCCAGTGCAGTCGGAGGCTCTGCGACATACTCTTCTGCGTCCGACAACGCGCTTGTTTCTGAACCTTGTGTGCCTCCACGTAGAGCTCCTGGAGCCAACGGCTCTACATGCAGCGTATCCTGCATGCCTATTTCTGAGCCAATTTCTTGACTCACCACCACATCACATGGCCCTTGCACTTCTGGACACTCCTTTGCCCCAAGCTCTTCACGTGGATCATCACCTCCTGTATTAGCGGATGATGAGCTAAACACAACACCTTCTAGCTCTGTTTTTTCTGACCACGGACTAGCCTTTTCTCCGGACACTTTTCCTTCTGGGAGTATCCCTAGTTCTTCTGGCCTGGTGTCCACGCCTGGAGCACCCCCTAGGCCTTCAATCTCTTCTGGGTCTGAATTTTCTGACAAAGATAAGCTTGGTTGATCCATATTTTCTTCATACTCAAGATCCCACGTGATGTGAAAAGATGAATATTCCGGTTCCTTGGAGCCCCAATTCCATGATTTCTCTTCCTAAAAGACTACGTCGTCCGTGAAAACCACCTTATTGGTATAAGGATTGCACAAACGGTATCCCTTCGAGCCTTCATAGCCTGTCATGATCATTGGAGTACTCTGATTCACCTTATGCGCCACACATCCAAAAGTACGAAGATGATCAACCGAGGGCTTCCGTCCATACCATGCTTCATACGGAGTCATACCAACTCCACTCTCAGATGGTTCCATGTTTAGCAAATACACAGCCGTATTGACTGCCTCACCCCAGAAGTTTCCTGGCAAACCTTTACTCTTCATCATCCTCCGTGCCATGGTCAACACGGTTTGATGCAGCTCGCCTTCCTGATCAATGCGTAGAGCTCTTATCTTCGCCTCCACCTTAAACTCTTCGGCTTCCTTGATCTTCTCGAATGCTTGTTGTGCTTGATACTTACTTTTCAGCAACACAATCCACATGTATTTACTATGATCATCCACCGCAAGCATGAAGAACTTATTGCCGGACGGAGTTGCAGGCGAAATTTCAACGCATAGACCGCCATGATCAGATTCTGAAGCTTCACTCGCCTCAAACGTGGCTTCACGTAGAAACCGGACACTCCGTTGCTCGTGATCCACACACGGTAAAACGTGATCCACTTGCGCCACAATCTCCGTACCCGGTGATGGAGGATCCTCCTCATCCTTCAGCTCAGTTACTTCGAGCATCAGCATCATCGGTCCATCATCATCTCCTTCCTGGGCGATGAGAGCCCTCTCCTTCGACGATTTCTTGCAATCCTTCTTGAAGTGACCGAACTCGCCGCACTTATGACATCTTACTTTCTTGATGTCAAACTTCCTCCGCGGCGGAGCCTCGTCCTCGTCCTCCCCTGCGATATGCTTTTTCGCTGGGCGAGAATCTTCTCTATCACTCCTGCTGCCGGATGCTTTATCGCCCTTCTTCTCCTTAGCGAACAACGCTCGAGCCATAAGCATGAGATGCTCATCCACTTTCGCGTCGCCATAGGTGATCTTCATCCGCTCGTCGTGCGCCTTGAACCGTCCAACTAGATCATCCATCGTGAGAGTCTTGAGATCAACGCATTGCTCGATCGCCGAGACAACAGGTGAGTAACGCGGGGGCGCCACGCGGAGGAAACGCCTCACAATAGAGATCTCATCCAGCTTCTCGCCGAGTCCGCGAATCCCATTGACCAGTGTAGCGACCCTTGAAGCAAAGGCATCTAGCGTCTCATCTTCTCCCATCTCCAGATTCTCGTACTTCTTCTGCAAGGTCTGCAGGGTCGCCTCGCGGACGCGCTCGTGCCCAAGATTTAGCGTCTTGAGCGTATCCCACACCTCCTTTGCAGATTTCTTCGAGATCAGGTGTTGCATCAGATCCGTTGGCACCACCGAGCAGATGGCCGTGAGTGCTAGTCGGTCTAGGTGGTACTTCAACGCGCCCTTCTTGAACTCGTCGCCGCCTGGATCGACAGCCTCCCAGAGTCTGGCGCCTTCTAACGCCCACTCCATCTGGACCGCCCAGACCGTGTAGTTGTCGCGGCTGTACCGCGGATACTGCATCGACACCGGCGCACCCGTAGCCGCACCAGAATACTCGCCCACCTCCTTCGCCATGACCTCCCGTTACTAGGAGATATTCCACGAGACTCTGATACCAATTGTTAGCACAGCCCCTGCCGCCGAGTACTTTCCGACGACACCGACGAGGAAATTCCAACGAGACGACACGCACGTATCCGATAACTTCCGCCGAGATGCACGTGTTGCTAGCCGATCGATTCTTTTGATCCAACTAGTACATCTCGGCGGAAGTTATCGGATACGTGCGTGTCGTCTCGTTGGAATTTCCTCGTCGGTGTCGTCGGAAAGTACTCGGCGACAGGGGCTGTGCTAACAGGGGCGCGCACCTGGCGGAGCTCGATGGCAGGCTGTGCATGGTCCGGGACCTCCGTCGTGGTTACAGTGACCGCCGGCTGGAGATCTGGAGCTACGGCGCGGCGGCAGATGGTGGTGACGACGTCTGGTCGCTGGCGCATCGTATCGATTTGGCGCAGCATACTGGAAGAGATTTGTTGACTGAGCCATGGCACATCAGAGTTCTCGGCTTCTCTGCTGGAAAGAGAGTGATCTTGGTTGCCACGACCGTACCAAGGGCAATGTAGTTGCCTATGATCCCACGAGTGGAACCCTAGAAACCGTCCTTCAGATCGCACGAGGAAGAACAACTCATGCCGAGACGACAGAGACTAGGCAAAATCTTGCAAGATTCTCTTTGTTTAAAGAGAGCCTTACTCCAGTGTATTAGAAAATCATTAAGGAATTGATTACATAAAGCAAAGAAAGGGATATAAACTACTCATGCCATTGGTTTTACTCCATCCGATCCATATTAATTGTCGAACGTGATTTTTCTACCTATACGTGGGTGTCCCTGGCTTATCCTAAGGTTACGATAGCTTCAAGATTCGTGTTTGCAAATTTACATCTACATCCTGGACATGGACAGTTTCTCACCTTATAGGAAGCAAAGTGTACACGTCCACTTTATTTTCTCTATTCCGACCTTCTCTCTCCTCAAACAGCGACGGCGCCTGCGCGTGCTCTTCCCCACCAACGTGCAGTCCTGTCAACACGACCACCTCCTCCTCAACTCCGTCGCCATCGTGGCAGCCGGGCGTCTCAACGCCAGCAACGCTGAGCCCGAGCACATCGCCTCCCTGGCACATCCCCCGACAGCAACACCCTCCATTCCGTCAGATCCAAAGCATTCCCATCCTTGTTCTCCGTCGTCCCTAGGTCGCAGAATTTGGCGGCAGCGCTGGAAGGAGGGTTGGTGACGATTGGAGAGGCGGCGGCATGGAACGAGGCTGATTTAATCATCCTTTTCGATTCTGATTTGTTCCGCTCTTTCCGCATACAGGGGTTCATGGAGTTGGATCTTGGTAGATGGGATATGCCATAATACTACTGATTGCTAATTCATGTACTGTATTAACTGCTCCAAACCAAATGGAGCTGTTACTAGTATCGTACGATATGTTCAGATGGAAACAAAACGGAGTACCAAACGAGCAATGGGTGCATGTAAGGGACTGCTCTACAAGAAACCGACATATCTGAGGGTGTTTTTTGTAAAATAATCTCATCAATCTACAAGCAAAACAGGGCTAGTGGAGGGACCTGATAAGCCCGGCACCCCATCGTGTATGTAGAGTTGGGTTTTCGATTAATTGTCAGACTGAAGTGGAATTGAAGGGTACTTTGTACACACTAGACATCGTGCTTTCTGAACCTTCTACACATATAGTTAAATAATAGCAATTACTAGTCATGCTACAAATGAATTGTTTGGTGATTGGTGATGGCATTTCGCTCAGTTTTATCAGTGTATTCTGAACTATCAAGCATTCGTATGTGCAAAAATAAATTTATCATTCAAAAGTATAAACATTGTTATTGTTGTATGTTTATGTATGTTGAAAAATTCTACTTGCGGAACAAATGCATTACTTGATTTTTTGAGCGCCCATAATGTTTGGAATCGTTGCACTAGCCACTTGTGTTTCTTATTGATTTCAAATTTGGTAGACAATTTTTCTCATCCCGAGGTATGGTCGTCTGCCCTTGAAACAACATTGTCATGTGAAGAACCAAGATATCAAGCAGCTCTTGGATAGTATTTAGTTCGAACTGTCCTTATTATAACTCGTAATAGAGATTTACTAATTAGGAATTAGGATGCGATGTGACTGGGAGCAGGTTATCCAATATATATCATGTGGCATGGTTACTGTTTCTGATTGAGAACTTTGTGTTTGTGTTGTTGAGAAGAGAATACCTGAATGTTGAATATCACTACAAAAATACCCCCATACCCAGCGAATTTTTGGGACGACACAAGCAAAAAGTTCCTCCAAATATTGGATACGCACTGGATGAGCAATCACGGCACCATTTTGTCATGGCGGTCACTTATACGTCGTGGCCGACGCGGCACAATTTTTTAGCGCCGCCGTACATGACCGGGGAAACCGGCGGATTTAATGCCGCAGTAGATGGATGGAGGCATATACCAGTGCGATGAGCTTTGTACAGCGTGTCCTGCACTATGGATAGGTCAAGCACCCCGCGTTGACTGGTCAGGTTTGTCTCACTGACTGGTGTGGCCCACTACCGGCGAGGCCTTTATATCTCCGTCTTCAGCTTCCGCTTCCAATCTCGATCTAGTCTTTTGTACTCCCTGCCACAGTACTCTCCCCAATTCTCTCGATCTTTCATTCTCATACAGGGCCTCAGAGCATCTCCACTCGTCCCCCAATACGGTGTTCGACGCGGCTCGATTTTGGTCCATATGGGGGGCGCCGGATAAGTTCACGATTTGGAGGGGCATTGGCTCCCAGCTATGTCCCCAATACAAAAAATAATCAAACATTCAAGCACTTCAATTTTTACATTCATACACTTTAATTTACATAGAAAGGAAAAGAAAAAACCAATAACGCCTCCGGCGGCCGAAGGCGCTGCTCTCGCCGGGAGGGCGCGACGGCCCTCGGGTGATACCCCACAGGTCGAACAGTGAGTTGCATCTCCCTAGCTGCGTCTTGGCATCCTTCTTTGCTCGGTCGTGGCTGGATGCAAGTCAGCGTCGTCGGGCTATTTGTGCGACGCATAGAGGAAATGCTTGTAGATGTCATCGAGTTGTTGCAGCAGGCAGTGCTCCAGCAGGAAAACTTGACGGAAGATGTTCCACCCGTAAGGCTTGCTGGTGGTCCGGTAAGCCGGCCGCAAATTTGCTCGGACTCGGGGTCAGAACTGGCCCAACCCATATCATCGGAGTTGGCTATGTCAGAGTCGTCGGAGTTGATCCACTCCATGTCGGAGCACTCCGAGTCGGTGTGGTTGGGTCCAGGGAGAGGCTCTTCTGCGGGGGGTGGGCTAGCTGGAGGAGCACGATGGCCAGGCATGGTAGTGCGCCGGCCCTACTGGTGAAAGCAGCACCGCGGACCGCCGCCCTAGATGTAGCGGGAGAGGGTGTGAGGTCTGATCATGGTGTAGATCTGCAATGGTTATGGCTGCTGCGCCTACATATAGCGAGAAAAGGACGTGAAGCTATAGAAAAGGCAGAAAGGGCACGGCGGGAGAACGTTGTTAGACGTGTATGTATAGGACACGTCTACCGGTCGTATAGTTTCCAAATTATAATCTCTAGCTAGCTTGGCAACCAAGTCTCCTTGTACTATTTATAATCACAGCCGTGGAACAAATCAATTAAGTGCAACAATTATATTTGCCTTCATGGTATCAGATTAGGGTTTACGATCCTCTCCCTCCATGGCGCCGCAAGATCCCTCCGCCTCCGATCTCGCGGCGGTTGCTGCCGAGGCTGCCGCCAAGGCCTCTCTCTGGGCGCTCGCCGTCGCGCTCCCAAGCATTCGCGCCGTTGTTCCGGTCACCCTCGAGCTCTCAATGTCAAAATACCTCCAATGGTGTGGCATGTTCACCGACGCAGCTGAGAAGTACACCCTCGAGGATCATCTTCTCGAGGAAGAGTACCCCGCCAATCCCACGCCACAGTGGCTTCGGAACCACGCCATCGTTCGATCATGGCTCAATGGCGCCGTTGCACCCGATCTTCTGGCCATGGTTGTCGACACCACCACGCCGCTGCCTGCCCACGCCTTATGGACGCGTCTCTCCAACATCTACCATGACAACTCTGAGATGCGGTCCTCCTACCTTGAGCAAGAATTCCACGGTCTCAAACAGGGCCCCATGACCGTGGCGGATTACTGCCGCAAGCAGAAGATCCTCGCCGATGATCTCAACGCGTTGGGCATGACCATCACCGACAGGCGCCTTGTCCAAAACACGCTCCGCGGGCTCGGGTCTAAACTTGCGTACATGCGCGCGCTGACCCTCAAGCAGCACCCCCTACCGTCGTTCCTCGACGTGCGCTCATCGCTTCTCCTCGAGGAGCTCACACTACAGTAGTCCGACGAGTCATCCTCCTCGGCTCCATATGCCTTTGTCGCTCGAGGTGCTCCAATGCCTTCACCACCGCGTGGTCCAGCAGACAATAATGCACCACCACGCCACCCTGATGCGTGAAGTAATTTCCAGCGAGGAAGCTGCCGCTTCGGCACGCGGTGCCGCTACCTCCACTCGGCGCCTCCCCAGCAGCAAGGCGGCATCCAACCCAACACTCCCGGGAAGGGTCCCCAGGCTTCCTGGCCGTCAATGCAGAACCCCTGGGCAGGATCCATCCAGATGTGGCCCGAGCAGCCCCAGCGCCCACCGTTTCTTGGCTCGCCTCAGGCTCATCACGCCGTGGTGTCTCCTCCGAGTTTGTGGTCCTATGCTGCTTCCCCGACTATGCCATGGCCACCTGGGACACCTCTACCTCACATGCCGTGGATGCAAGGAGCACCAGGACTGTTGCCGACCACTCCACCGCCTGCACCGACATACACTGCTCCATCTCCGTCCTTCGACCAAGGTTCCCTCATGCATGCTTTCAACACCATGTCCCTGACGCCACCGTCATCGAATGTGTGGTTCATGGATTCAGGAGCTTCCGCTCACATGAACGGCAACCAGGGTAACCTCTCGCACATCCTCCCCTCTCACTCCCCTTATCCACATGTCATCGTCGGCAATGGTCATACCCTTCCAATCACCAGCGTCGGTCACACAACTATTTCTACACCTAATCAGTCTTTTCAACTTAACAATGTCTTAGTTACCCCCAACCTCATAAAAAATCTTCTCTCTATCCGCAAGTTCACCACTGATAATTTTGTTTCTATTGAGTTTGATCCGTTTGGTCTTTCTGTGAAGGACCTCCGCACCAAGAACGAGATTGTCAGGTGCAATAGTGTTAGTGACCTCTACCCCTTCTGGTGGCCATCTTCTCCTGCGCACGCCCTCTCCACCACTACATCGTCGTCAACATTATGGCATCGTCGTCTAGGACATCTCAATAGTCAAGCTTTATCGCACCTAGCAAGTGCATTTTCTTTTCCGTGTAATAAGAATAACACCGATTATCATTTATGTCATGCTTGTCAATTAGGGAAACATGTTCAACTACCCTTTGATAATTCATCTACTCAAACCACTCGCCCCTTTCAACCTAATTCATTGTGATTTGTGGACTTCTCCTCTCTCTAGTGTGTCTGGCTACAAATACTATCTAGTTGTGTTAGATGATTTCTCTCACTATCTTTGGACTTTTCCTTTGCGCGTCAAATCCGATACTTTCTCCACCCTCAAAAATTTCTTTGCTTGTCTCTACACAATTTAACACAACTATTCAGTCCTTGCAATGTGACAATGGCCGTGAATTTGGCAACAATGCAGCTTGTGTTTTTCTCTCATCCTTAGGCACCATGCTTCGTCTATCTTGCCCATACACATCCCCCCATAACGGCAAAGCCGGACGTGTCATTCGTTCCACGAACAATATGGTGCGTTCACTTCTTTTCCAAGCAAGCATGCCTCCGGTCTATTGGGTTGAAGCTCTTCACACTACCACCTTTCTCTTCACCCTTCACCCCACCAAAACCCTTCAGCAGCGTACACCACACGAAGTTTTCCTAGGTCTCCCACTTCCATTAGACCAGCTCCGTGTTTTTGGTTGTCTATGTTATCCTAACATCTCCGCCACAGCACCTCACAAACTATCTCCTCGCACAACCGCTTGCGTCTTCCTAGGGTACTCCTCTAATCACCGTGGCTATCGATGTCTTGACCTTACCACTCACAAAATTATCATATCTTGTCATGTCATATTTGACGAAAATTCATTACCTTTCTCCAAAACTTCAACACCCCCTCCTACCGCCACTGATCTATCCTTTCTGGATGATATTCCCTCCATCCTTCCGCTGCCTATTACCCCTCCTATACCTCCTACACAGCCTCACGCCCCTCAACCCGAGCCACACACACCGCCTCCACCTACACCTCCTACACCTCCTGTGGTCCTGGCGCCCGTCGGTCCTCCTCTGGTCGATAACACTCATTCGATGTATACTCGTGGAAAACGTGGTATGGTGCCAAAGCCTGCTGATCGCCTTACTCTCCTTGTTGATATTCCTAGTCCCCTTCCTAAGAGCTATCGCAGTGCTCTGAAATATGCTCACTGGCATTCTGCTATGGTCGATGAATTTACTACCCTAAAAACAATCAGACATGGGATCTTGTCTGTGGCATCCCGCAAAACCACTACTAGAAAATCGCGTTGAATTTGTGCATTGCATCGTCATCATCATGTTGTTTGTCTAAAACTATTTCGCAAAAACCTGTTTTATTTCCTAAGACGCCCCATCCTAATTCAAACGCAAAACCCGGTTCGCCGGATTATTTTGTTTTGGCCGCGAGCGGTTTGCAAACGGTCCAATTAAACAAATAAAGTTTTATTTTATTTTTAGTTGGGGCAGTCGAACGGGCCAGAACGACCCGAACGACCGCCCCAGAAAACCAGATCGGTCCAACTAGTCTGCCCCAAACTAATCTAAAACTACCCAGTTTTCTACCCACCCCCCTTGGCCACATCACTCCTACCTATCACGCGCTGCCACCTCACCCCTCTCCCTTCCCCAACCAACCATAGTCTGCCACGTCACCCCATACCCCCACCTAATCTCTCCCTCTCCCTCTCTCTCTCAACCCCCAGCCACCTGCCTCACACGCACGCCCCACCCCCCGCTGACACCTGTGGCCCACGCGCCTGCAGCCCCTGACCCGACACGCCCCACCCCCGCTGACACCTGTGGCCCACGCCTGGACCCCACGCTCCCTCTCCTCTCCCCGAGACCGCCCCCGACCCCTGTCTTCTTCCTCCTCCCTCTGCTCCCCGCGTGACCTCCCCCTCTCTGCTTCCTCTCTCCCTCTCAACCGCCCGCAGCGCCCTTCGCCGCCGCCGCTGCGCCAACCGCCCCCGACGCCGTTCTGCCGCCGCCGGCTCCGCGCGCCTCCGCTCCGCTCGCCTCCTCCCTCTGCACCGCCCGCTCCACCGCCGCCTCTCTCCCTCTGTCGGTGCGCTTCCGCCGCCGCCCCGGGGCGCCGCCCGCACGCGCCGCCCCTCCGCTCGCCTCGACCGCCCCCAACGCCACCCCGCGCCGCCGCCTCGCAGGCGAGCTTCTCCGATCCTCCTCCACCACGCCCGACCTCCGCCGGCCCCGCTCGGTCCCCAGCCCCGCCGCCGCGGCCTCCCCAAGCCCGCTCGCCGCCGCACCCGCTCGGCTCCGCCCCCGGCGGCCCCTCTCCGGCCCGGCGCCGCCGGAGGTCGCCCGCGTCTCCGCCGCCCTCCTGCGCACGCCGCCGCAGCCCCGGCCGTCCCCCTCCTGCTGGCGTCCGCCCCGCCATCGCCGGTCCGCCGTGTGCCAGGGCCGCCCCGCGGTCCCTCGTCGCCTGCAGCGCCGCCCGTCCGCCCGTACCGCCTGCCGCGACCCCGCGAGCTCCGTCCGGCCGTCCAGCTTCGCAAGCGCCACCGCCGCCCTCGCCTTGGTGCCAAGTTCCGCCCCCGAGCCGCGTCCCCGGGTCCGCTTCCGCCTCACGCACGCCATCGTCCCTTCGGTCACGTGGTGCCGTTCAAGATGCAAGGCCGTCTTCGGAAGATCTTCTATGCCAAGAACAGCTGAACTCAGGTTACACCGACAAGACATCGGGATCCCCTTGACAAGGCCGGCTCGGTGCCGATGTTTCGAAAGATGTACAGGGTGCTACACGGATACCCTGACATTAATATCGAGATCTTCACGGTTTCAAGACCGAACCCGAACCATGGCGCCGACCCCAAGTCCGCCACCGGCGAGTACGGTGGTACCTCAAGGCCTTCATCACGAGACGCCGAAACCCCGAAGATCGACAACGAACCCGACGGTACCTCAGGATCTTCCTCGCGACGCCCGCAGACCCGAACCCTGTCGAGCCCTCTCGGTGAACGCCCAGCTCGCCACGGAACAACATGATCTTCTCCTCGGACGCCAAGATCTACTTTCGGACCCGAAGCCCGCGAGGATGTTGAACCAGGATCTCCATCGGACAAGATCGTCACCAAGACCGGCTATGTTGAGATCCGAAGACCGTTCCCGAAGTCCAAACCTCGAGCTCGTCGAACCCTGGACCCCGAACCCCGAACCCCGGAACCCAAGATCGTCGAGCCCCTCCGATGTGTGAACCCCTTCCCGAAACCCTATTTTATAACACAATATAACTTGTCGCATACTAATTGTCTTGCATGCATACATTCTTGTGGTATGGGGGCCTTCCGCCGATACACCTAATAACTAAATATGGGGCCCATATGCGGGCAAATCTAGTCTCATATCGGCCTCATTTAAACATGTGTAGCGAACCGGTTCCATCTGTTGTCTTGCTAAACAACATTTAATTTGCGGGGTAATTAAACAACTTGAACCATCTAATAATTGTCGGGACCCCGGTTCCGCTTAATATAACCTAATTGCATCGCACCGTTGCCATGCCATACATCATACATGCATCATGCCGATCTTCTGCCTTGTATTAAATATTGCATCCGGCGTTTCTTCTAGTGTTTTGCTTCTTCGCGGATAAGGCCGTTGAGTTGATGTGAGCTTCGCCCCGATCTTCGGATGAACCTTTCGACGATGTTTTCAGGCGAGCATCTCCCCCTTTCTACCTATCTTACTTTGCTAGTATTTACTTCCCTCCTGTTGATCTTTGCTATCTGTGTTGCGATGCTCTAGATTTCGCGCCCGTGATATCCCTTGCAGCCATATATAGCCTTGGACACATCCTATTACCTGTTGTTTGGTAGATAGTTGGACCCGTGTGTCGTTGTCGCTTGCTCAAGAGTTTGTGTGATGACAAGTACCACCTTTGTTGGAGAATTGCCGCATGTTGACGTTGGAGATGATCATGGCTTTAATTATTGTTCACTTAATTCCTGTTTAACAACTAAAACTGAATTAAGCAGAGGCATCGGTGGGTGATAGGTAAGATTTGGTTTCCGACCGCCCACTTGTGTCCCGTAGGACCCGAGTTCTTGACACCTGTTCCGAGATCGAGCGCGCTAACCACAGGTGGGGAGATATGGGCCCCCCATTGATAATTACCTGATTTCAAAGTATTGTACTGGGGGCCACAAGTAGTTTGGGGCTTTATTTACTATCCTGTACCTATGCCATGTTTTACTGCTTTATTTACGATTGTGCGAGGTACTGCACACTGTACTGTTTTGGAAGCGGAATGTTTTCGCGGTGTCGACAGTCCCCGATTGGGGACCTGCTGTCGTTCACAGCCATTGTCGCAAACCCTGAGTCCGTCTCGGAGACCGGCCGACTTCGTTGCGGGTGTACTTAGTGGGGTGGCCCCCCAGTGCTTGCTTTGGGTCTGGGAACGTCGTGACTTAGGCCCCGCCGACATACCGATGGGTGTATGTTAACTGATCTGGCAAAAAGGATCGAAGTGCCTGTGAATACTTTGGTGCACCCCTGCAGGGTTAAATCTTTTCGAGAAGCCGTGTCCGCGGTTATGGACGACTTGGAGCACAGTGTCTGATCATAGATAACTATAACTAAAGTTTACTGTTTTAAATTGACTTGTTTCCGATATGATTAGTAATCAGCTTCACAACAACGGAATGGCTAAGTAAAAGTACCAACAACTGCTGGGTTTTGGGTTATCTCATGCTATTTGAATCTGACTAGTAAGTGATGCCACTATAACGGAATGATTAACTAAAAGTGCCCACTGCTTACTTTATCAGGACGTTTATCTAAACCTGACTAGTAAAGTGCCACAACTATAACTGATTAACTAAAACTGCCAACTGTGTGAGTTCCTCGGTTGACTTCCTCGTTTGGTCTCGAGGGGGAAACGCCAGGATGGGTTTGTTTGATGCTAGTATCAGGTTGGATCCGAATAGGTCTTTCTCACCCCTCTCTGATGGCCGCCAGTTGTATCGAGTCTCTATAGGTTGTTTGGTGCATGCTGCCGCTGCCGCTCAGTCCACCATACCTATGTAGGCGAGGACCGCCGAATTCTAGCCTCGCCGTGTACTGGCCTCAGTACTGACGCTCCTTCTTTTTCCTTTGCCCTTTGTCGGCACCCCTTTTTGTTTAAGCAGGTTTTGAGATCGACGCCGTTAGCAGGGTTACCCTTCCGGCTTGGCCTGGACAGGGTTATGGACGCCATTGGTTATTCTTCAGGGCTCTTAGCCCCATTTGCATCTTGTCCGTAGTCGGACGCTTCATTGTTTTCGAGGTGATTTGGATCTTTGTACCGTATATTTTTATTCTTGACTCTTTGAGTCGCTGTTGTATATATATCTGTTCTGTGGGTCCCATCGAGGACTGTTGTGTAATGTTATTACTTTGTTTTCCACCCGCACGAAAGTGCCTGGTGGGCACCTTCGAATCGTTTCTATGCGGGTTTGGCAAATTTCGCTAAAACTTGCATAGGGCCGATTCTGAGGGTGTTACAGAGTGGTATCAGAGCCCAGCAGTTGCGATACCCCACAAGTCCAGCCTGTAGGATAACCTAGCTAACGGCCGAAGTAGAGTGTCAAAATTATTTTGCAAAATCGGTTGGATAGTTCTGGTTAGGTCTGATTTTACTCCTTACCCCTCTGCTATTCTCCTCTTATCTCGACGCGTTTTGAATCCGCTCTTTTCCCTTTCTTCGAGTCCAGGAATTCTCGTGGTTGGGTTTCCGTCGTACCTTCAGGGTTTCGCTTCCACCTCTGATAATGTTTAAAAGCAACTAGGTCTTCTGTACCATTTCTTTATATTCCATGGCTCCATGCATGGTGAAACTAGAAAGACACATGTCCTTTCAATTTTTATATTTTTTACTCATGCACAATTTATGTGGCAACCATTAATTCTTACCTCGTGTGTTGACAGCACAAATTCGGTGTCTTCACTGTGAGTTTATGGGGACTAGAATTGTGCATCCAGTCGGGATAGACTTCCATGGGGGTGAGTCAGAGTTCGAGAAGATGGCCTGCAGAAAATACCCCTACGACGGTGAATTTGGCAACATGGATATCATTAACAATAGATTTAGCTTGGCAGAGAGCATTTATGGCAGTGTGAAAGAAGATAGCCTCTACAATGACCTTGATGGACGCAAGATTGAGGAGCGTGATCTAAGTTCCATGAGTATGAAGGCTCGGATTTTTTTGTTGGCCAAGGAAATGTAAGGTGTTGTGCGATGTAGTTGTCTGTGGCGCAAGAGACATGTTAAGTTTATGTTTTCTGTGACTATGCAAGGCTAATTTAAGTTTAGGTTGCCTGTGACTATGCAAGAAAAGTTAAGATTATGTTGTCTATGACAATGCAAGACAAGTTTATGTTTTCTCATAGGTAGGATGATGCTCATGAAATTTATCAAGTGGTTAATGTACCATTGGAATATCATCTGATAGTAGTGGTATTTGAATGTTGAAAGTGATTGTGGGATTGTGGTACAATAAACTAATCTGCAACTACTTTGGCTAGCAATCATGGGTTGGTGCATCTTTGTTGTCAAATTCGGCTGTGATAGAACACATGATGGTACTGTCAGGTCATCTGCTTCAGAAGAAACTGTTTGACAATGGAAGGCAGCGAAAAGGTTTGACTACAAACACCGACTACTATTCCAGATCGGCAGTTATTTAGTAAGGTTGTGAACGTGATCTGAACTCGGGGATGCTTAAAATTCCACCGGAACAAAAAAAGAAGGGGAGACAGCTGAAAACACGAATGTTTTTCAAGTTAAAAGTAACACCCGGATCATTGTGCATTAGCACATGACACAGTCCTTCTGAAAAGCTACTCAAGCTGCTACAAATCTTTGCTTAGAAGTTAACCAAATATTTTGGCACTAGCTTGTTCAAGGAACGATTGAACGATCAAAAAGAAAAGGCTGAATCTTCTCCTTTATGAGTAGATGTGTTCCTTTCTCTTGTGGATGGTATGGTGTGTGATGCTCCTACCCATTGCATCGTTAGAATAGGCATCTCAGAAAAAAGGGTTTAGAAAAGATGAAATGTTTTATGGTCGTGGTTGCTCACCCTGCCTCAAAGCTGACGCTTCCTTTCTGAATCACACTAGTAACTGACAAGTGCAGGGAGACATAAAAATATGTTTCTTCAGAATCCTAGCGAGTTTGGTCTGAAAACTATTCCTTGAGATAGCTCTGCTTCCTTTTTTGCATCTTCTGCAAGTGTGGAACAGTGACGTAAGGCTGCATGCATGATTGACGAGGTTAAGCCATACAACATTGGATGTCATGTTACGGGGCATTCCTTCAGACGAATGAAAATTGACATTGGATGTAGTAATGTTTTTCTAGGGATGTCACCTGTCCCAACCATCCTGGTAATATTTCCCAATTGCTAAAAAGTGCTTGGGGGCTCGTTAGCATGTCCGAGCCTCCGTTTTCAGACTGTCTGATCCACTCGATTGAGCCCATCACGCCCATATCCCGACAAAACTCCCACACCCGACAGGATCCCCACCGCCGGCATTTCTCTCACCATCGGCGCGCTTCCTCACCGGCAGCTATTCCCGGTAACCACCTCTCGCTCAACTCCCACCGCCAACCGCCATGCTTCCCCCACTGTTGGAGCGCTGCCTCACCAGCCCTGGGAACCGAATCCCCGCACAACCCAGTGCGCCATGGAGATGGAGCTCGTCTCTGTCCTCAACTGCTGGGATTTGGGCCGGGTTGACAACGAAGATTGAAGAAGCAAGGACCCAGGGTGAGAGGGTGCTGATTTCGCGGTGGCCGCCATGGACGCCGCCGTCTAGACCACGGGCGCCGTCGTCGTCTCGAGTACAGCGCCGCCCACGAATATCTCTGTACGAAGAAGGGAGTAGGAGCCGTACGATGGATCCGATCTGGAGGATGAGAGGAGAAGGATCTATTATTCTGGAGGAGAGTGAGTGCTAGTAGCTGGAAGCCTGGAACTGAACGCAATTCGCGTGCGCTGGGCATACCGTTGTTCTGCACTGGCACCAAGAGTCTAGGAAGCAAGGAGACATTGACGAGAATTAGTGCAGGTAGCAGCGCACATACTTTATTTTGGGGATTTTTCTTGAAAGAATTCATTTTGGAGAAATATTGATAGGTAAGCAGAAAAATAATAATTACAGCACTCAGGTGGATCCGTTGGTATCTCGTGGATGCATGTAAAGAATCATTTTGCATCGGTCGTAAATATTTTGCTAAGTTGTATTGCGTGGTGTCATTATTGTGCCACACTTGAGCAAATTTATCAGGGACAAAAACAACTTGGCAAATTTTAGGGTTGACACTCTTCACACGCGTGATAAGTTGTATTTGCAGGCCGTCTGCCCAATACCCTGCCCTCCCGTCCTTATGGAGCTTTGACCCACCTCCGTACGTGAATCTAGCCAGTCCACCCACCATCCAGCCATCCCAATCGTCATCGAGCTCCGACCCCTCACCATTCAGCCTAGCTCCGCGAAGGGTTGGGCACCGTCGGTCTCAAAGTCACATCCCTTTCGGCTTCTTGCAGGTTCCTTTGTGCCTTGTGTCATGAAACGTGCCACCGACGACATCCACATTGATCGATGTGGAGTTGTACCTCGTGGCCGCGACTGCCATGAAGACAACAAAAAAATTCCTCACTAACGTGCTAAGTTAAAATTTTAATCGGTATTATTGGTTTCAAAGATGAGCTAAGTTCTCTTACACATATGTCAAGGCATAAATAGTAAATCATCGTTTCACGCATGTTTTAAACTTCATTATTACAAAGTTGTATCACACTTAGTACTAAGTTGCGTAGGCCTTTGTGAAGTAGCCTACCTCTACAACGTAGTGGAAACAACAACTTATATCAAGAAGTGGTAAAAACTATAGCACGCATTAACTACAACTCACTAGGGAGTATGATTGCAACTAAGACATCACCTGCATCAAGTGTTTTTTTATCCCAAGTTGCATTCCTTTACTCATTGAGTTGTAGATCAAACAAGAAAAGTTGCATGTTTGGGATGCTAAAGTTGCATTGTTCACAATAGATTGTTATTTCACACATGTAACTAAGTTGCATACCCCACATTGCTAAGTTGTATACCCTCATTGCTAAGGTACATACCCGATCTGTGAAGTTGGCTACCTCTACATGAGAGTGGCAGTGACTTATTTCATGAAGCGGCAACAACTATAGCATGCACAAAAATTCAACTCAGTGGGGGTATGGCTCCAACTAAAACATCACCACCACCAAGTTGCTATGCATCCCCAAGGTTCCATGCATTCACTAACTAGGTTGTCGCTGGAATAACAAAGTTGCATGTTGGAGATGATAAGTAGCATCTAGAAATAGTAAAGTGTTGTTTCACACGTGTACTAAGTTGTGGTTTACTTCTGAGCATGGATAGGCCATGATGCCAGTGTTGGTCTCCTTGTTCTCCCGTCGGAGGTTTTCTGCTTGAGTTGTTGATGCTCGAGTCAGGGTGGGGCCATCGCAACAAGGCAGTGGGGACGGTGAACTTGCCTATCATCGTAGCTAAGTTGCCTACCAGTTATACCACGCCGGCTAACATCATTGTTATGAAGTTGTGTACCATTGTCGCTAAGTTGCACATTGATTGTTATGAAGTTGTATTTTAGTTGCTAGTATGTTGTGTCCCTTAGAAATCAAGTTATCAACGATACTAAAAAATACGCTAGACAACTAGTACTCCTCCGATCTAAATTAACAGAATCTGATTGTAGACATCCGAATCTAGACAAATCTAAGTCTATTAATTTGGATCGGAGGAAGTAGTGTAAAGTTCCAACTCTCACTACTATGAAGACGTTGGGTGTTGTAAGCAAGTCTTTGTGCGAGTTGATTTGCCCTCGCACTAAGTTGCTTTCAAAAAAGAAAGTTTGTCAAAACATGTACATTGTATTCATGAAGTTGCATACCCATTATTACTAAGTTGCACCCACTTAACAACTAGGTTGTATCTAAAACAAACGAAGTTGCATGCTGAAGAAGATAAATTGTATTTGTCAATAGTAAATTATTACTTCATACATCGGGTAAGTTGTATTTTGATGCCATGGAACTCGGTTGTCCCGTGACCCGTTCTGTAGCGCCGGTCTCCTCGTTCTCCCTCTGGTGGTCGCCTGCTTGAGTTGTTGCTACCGACAGCGTCAGGATGGAGCAGCTAGATCAATTGTTGCTAACTCTTATGACTACAAACTATACATTAAAGTGTTGTAAGAAACTTTTTGTAGGAAGTTGTATTGTCACGACACTAAGTTGTTTTTCAAAAAACAAGTTTGTCAAAACATATATAAATGAGATCTAGTTTTAAAGATCTCGTCATGAGAGACCCAACAGTGAAAACGAATCGCAATTCGAACACACGGTTTAAGAGTTATGGCTTTTTAATTTTGTTTTCCATGAAATTAAATGCACATGCAGGCCCATGTGGTATACTTTCTATTTTTGGGTGAACCCTCCTTGTACTAACCGGACACTTTCTATTTTTGGGTGAGGGCTCCTTCATACTAACTAGCCCCAGAGGCTCTCTAGCCGCGTCCGTAATATTTTGAGGCCTTTGCGCTCTACCAAAGTCAGATCTATAAGAACAGTGAGGTTCTTGGAACTTTCGGTGCTAGTGAGTAACATGATCCCATGGTCTAAGGAACATGATACTTTGACATGATAATGTTTTGGTAATTTAAACTTAGTGACATGGTCAAATTGCTTATGCTTTAGGTTAGGTCTGTCTATCACATCATTCTCCTAATGATATGACATTGTCATTAATTGACAACACATGTTATGGTTAGAAAATCTTAATCATTATTTAATCAAAGCGCTAGTCTAGTAGAGGCTTAATAGGGACACAATGTTTTATATGTAGCCACACATGTATATTGTTTCCCGTTGATATGATTATAGCATGGAGAATAAAAAATTATCATGAACACAAAACATGATAATGTCAACTTTATTATTGTCTCTATTACATATTTCCAACATAGTTCATGCTATCATTGGGTATTTTTGTGCTTCTATGTGATTTCTCAATATTTCACTATACATTGTTGTACTTCTCACTTATCTTCTTAGTTATCCGATAATTTGGGTGTTTACCCAACCAATCTCCATCCTGACCATTGTTATGTGTTGCTTCAAGCAGAAATGACATATGAAAAAGGGTAAGATAACACAGGATGCTCTTGGACGACGTACAACAAGCAGCTACATCACCTCATGATTCCCGGTCAATAGTTGCATCGATGATGTCGCTCCGTCTTGGAGGCATTGTCTTGGAGGAGGATTCCTTTTGTCAGACATGCAAGAGGCCGGCAGGGCCGGTCCATACATATTGAAGGCCCTGGGGCAAGACAACAAAAAGAGCCCTTGTTTATAAACTCATATTTAAAATGCATTACATTTCGAAAGCAATACAGCTTTGAACTACAAAACTTGCACTAAAATTACTTATTTGTAACTATACATAGACTGATGGCTTTACATCATACTAGTAAAAAATAATATCAGCAAAAAACCGATCTTCTAAGTGGCTCTTAAGTGGCATTGTGATAAAATTCATCTGCAAAATAAATAAGCTTGTCAGAACTGATTGCTACGTAAAGTTTTTGTCCTACCATAAGATATATAATTAGTACATCAAACTCAGCACTGCTATTTATACTATGATGATCAGATCTTAGAGAACTTACATTAGTTCATGTCTCTACCCGAATAAAACTTCTCCAAAGTTTTCTGGATAAGACACAACAAAGAAATCTTAGCACTTCATCATCTTGTTGTTCCTTGTAACACTTCTAGAAGCAAAGTCCTTGTAACATTGAGGATGGAAAGAGAGAATACTGGGGAGAAAAATAGCGCAGTAGCTCTCCATTAATGGCTACGGCAATCTTGGAATTGGAAAAGCACGAGAAACGGCGGCGCTGTTCTTTGGGAGTGGAGAATTTGGGGGGAGAAGACGAGCCGGCGAGTAAAGACAGAGGAGAAAGATGTGCATGTTGGGTCGCAGGCTCACAGAGATCGATAGATTTTAATTCCACTTCACATCACCGATCGATCCATGGTGTGTTGGTCTGTGATCGATTTTAATTCCTCTTCGCATCACCGATCGATCCATGGTGTGTTGGTATGTGACTTGTACATACGTGGTGGGCTTGGACTATTTTTTCTCTTTTTTTTCTTGGACCTAATGCAGAAATATAATTATTAATATACTGGATAGCTACATGGGTCGGGGCCCCTGCCTCCTAAGGGCCCTGGGCGGGCGCCCCGTTGCCCCCCTTCATGGGCCGGCCCTGGAGGCCGGCAGCGCACTGTGTGGCCAACTGGTGCCGCCCCACTCACTTGCAGTTTGCAGCTCTTAGAAGTATACATATTTGTTTTAGAAAAATGAAAGCTTACATCACTCCTAGCCTTTGTGAGTTGGTATATAGTCCAAATATTGATCACATTCCACTATTCATGCCTCGTCGTACAATAGAAAATGAACGTTTGGGCTCTCGCCACAGGTACCCCGCGCGTCGCCTCCCCTCGCGAGGCGACCGGGGTCCCGGCCGCCTTTTTTCCTCCAGCAACTCCCCACGCTCCTCTCCTCTCGCCATGATGGCGGCCGGTGATGGCGGCTCAGCCTTTCCCCACGCGCGGGAGGCGCGGATTGGGCGCGTCAGCCCGGCGGAGGTGCTCCTCGGCCAGCAGTGGTCCGGTGCGGCGCCGGGTGGCTCCACAACGTCGCCGCTCCCTCTTGGCTGCAGTGTGGTGCGACAGCTGGCCATGGCCGGGGCTCCTCGACTGGGCCTTTTGGGCCCGATCTGGGTTTGGGCGGGTTGGGCTTGCTGGGGCTCAGCGGTGCTACTTTCGGTGGACTAGGAGGAGGGTTGGACTGGGGGTGGCGGTTATGGCAGCACGCTTGCTGCAGCGCGGCGGCAGGAGCTTCACGGGCCCACCTCGGGCCTGGCCGACCCCCCCCCCTATGGGTCTGGTGTGCTCCCGCTGCTACGCCGGTCGGCTACCACTGATGGTGGTGGGGGTCGTTCTCTCCCGCGCCGCTGCGGTACTATCGCCTCTAGTTCCTAAATTTTTGTCTCGGTTCATCTGGTCGTGTTGTGTTAGCTTCAGTGAGACGGTGTTGGCGCTTGCAAAACCGTGGTGGCGCGCGCTGGTGGGCGGAAAACGGGTGGAGCGCTATAGTTCATCGGGGGCGTGGTTTGGTGGTTGGGAGAAATCCATGTCGGCGCAGCTGGCACCGACGCGGTTACGCATGTGGGCGTCACCATCCTTCCTGAAGGGCGTCAGATGTACCCCTTCCCACTGCCCTCCGCGTACCGGGGGAAACCCTAGGACTAGTCCCGGCAGCAGCGTCGTCATCGTCGTTTTCCTTCTTGAAGGGCTTGCTTGATACACGCTGAGTTGATACGCTAGGAGAGTGGTGGGTCTAATCCGGTGGGCGCAGCGATTCTGGATCGTCTTTGTTTTAGTTGAACTGTCGTTGTTGGCATTTGTTCTTTTTGTTTTCTCTTCTTTTTTTCTTTTGGTCTTGCTTGTGCTGCGGCCCCAGCATGTCAGTTGTATCCGGTGGTTTGCTATATTAATATAGCGGGCGAAAGCCTGTTTCGAGGATAGAAAAGAACGTTTAAGCACACAAGCTTGGTTCATAGCTATATACTTTAACCTCAAGATTGAGAATACCCTAGCAAACCACCACCATTTCGAGGTGTGCTAATGTGCTAGAACATTTTGAGGTACGAAGGAAAACATGCCACAATTATTTGTTGGGAACTATATATCTTCCATCTAAGAACAATGTAAGCATTGCAAATTGACTATGTTCATAGGGGATCCCTCGAGAATATGTTAATATACTGTCAGCTGAATCTCAGACGAAAAAAACTCTGAAACTAGTGTGCGTTAGCATCAGCATGGATGCTGGAATTTGCCTGCATTCACAGAACAACGTTGCAAAACAACCTCCATTGAACAAAGCAAACCACCCGCAACAGAGATTTTTTTTCTGAAAAGGGGGCAGAAACCCTGGCCTCGGGATCAATACCTGTAGCAGAGACGGACCTAGGGTTGACTCGGATGACAATTGAAGGCTCTGCCCTCGGAACTTTCACTTGCAGTCTCAGGTACAATAGGAAATTGCTTACATGTGACACTTCGAGCATGACTGGAACCACAGCTGAGTCGGTATTCCTGAGAAAATTGGTGTGAATCAAGTAAGCAGAGTAACATATACATGAAGTTAGATCTCCCAAGGCTTGAAGAGATGGCAACAAACTGGTACATGATATTGCAGATCATATACGACACCTTGCCTTGGCTAAAGGAATGCTTCCTTCGTTTTGAGATGTATCTGGTACTTGAGACCCACGTCATAGCTGGTAGAGTAGAAACCGTAGACTCTACAAACACCAGTGCAGAACGTCCAACAACACATGTTATTCTTTCTGTCCCCATGCCTCCTATGCCCATAGCCTTGAAATGGTTATTTTTAGAGTGAAACAAGGATATAACACCATGATCATGGCCTAGGTCAAGCTGGTTGACCCAAGCTCAGTCGAACACCCTTGGAAGTGCAGATCTCACGCTTAGGAGCTCTACCCTGATGCACCCCTTTTTCATAGTCTACAACTACCGTGCATGCAGTGCAAGACAAATAAGAAATAATGAAGTTGGAATGTTGTGAGGCAGATCCACTAGGTGAGACTCATAGATGAACGGAGACGATAGATGAGACGAACGGTATGCATATATGCACATGGATGAAGTAGAGCTCTGCACGTCCATGTGGCTTCCACCAACATCGATCGATTGAATCTGCTGCATTGAAGACGGTCTCTCTTGACGGATGTTCTCTTACTTACGTAGTGTAAGCTGCACATGCATGCCAGCCTACCAAGCTGATCCATGATGGTCCCTTACATTCATTCAATCGTTAAGTCATCCATACATATTGTGTACCTCCATAGCAGACCTCAGGTTACTAATTAACCACAATAAAAAGATAGATCGTGCATAGCATTCCACAAGTCTTAAATTGTATTTTTGCATCGCCATACATCCTAAGAGCATCTTCAACAAACTACCAACCCACCCTAGCGGTGTGATTTGTTGTCTGGGGCAATTTAGGAGCTTCCCGGGGACCGGCCCTGTGAGGCATTGCCACAGGAAAAACGGCCATAGAGCCATATGTTGTGGATTTTGTTTGCTACCCAGAGTCGCATCGTTGGGAACATGGGAGCACCTTCGATTGGTTGCCAGCCGACTCACATGTAGTCTTACCTTTTTTCATATGATGAACCTACCTCTCACCACCAAACTTGAACACAGTTATGTCTCTAGGAATCGATTGCGGGAATGAAACCACATCGCTGATCCAAATCTTTTTCATGTAGACTTCGTAATGAAACGATGTACTAACAAAGGTCAAGGTTAGACATAAACAAGAAACACACTTAAGAGGACACCTTAAGTACAATAGAGAAACAAATGAACAGAGTTACAGTACACGGAGAGGGTGGGGGAAGGATAAGAGGCGGCAGAGGTTGCTGCTAGGTGACAAAGGAGTTATAAGGGGAAGTCGCGGAGAGTACACAAGCTAGCGGTGGAGGTTGAGGATGTTACAAGAAAGCCACATACCAACACAGGTGTTAGAAATAATCATCGTATGCATATATGCGCAGTGGTATCCGAGTAGGTTTTATGTAGCCGATAAGGGTAGAAATTAGGAGTTCTGATTCTACTTGACTAGCTAGAACAAAACTGTTGTATATGTGTAGTACCCTGTAATCAGTCGTGCCACTGAGAAATAGAAAAACACAAGGCTCGACATGAACCTTTGGCTATCATCGATTCCTGCCGTACACGAGTAGCACTAGCTGAGATCGATCAAGTAGATCAAGCTAGTTGTACGTGCAGGTGGTCGTGGGTGGATACTAGCTTTGCTAGTTGACCGTGCGCGTGTTGCTGGAAAGCAATCGGCAATCACGTTTCGTCGGAAAATAGCTGAGGGACTATGTCCCGACGAAAATATTGCTGGGTCTGTACAAACAACAGGCATACGTAAACATCATTACATGATACTAGGAAGACTTAGATCTACTCGTCTATAATCACCTGAATCGAAAGACTTACAATACGAAAGTTATGTGAAACGAAAGTTGTCTGAAACTGAGAGGTAAAGCTACTCCTCAAATGAAATATCAAATGGTTGACCGTGTAGGATGAATTTGATGAATTTCGTTCAAAAAGCTTCAGACACGAGCACAAAATGAAGTAGATGTGGTTAACGAAACTCGGTACCGATTGTCATAATTGAATCACCTTGTCAACATGCATCATTTTAATGTAGAACGTATTTTCAATCGAAACATGCTTGTGCTAATAAGAAGGGCTTATGATGAAGCACCCTCGCCTATCCTTACGTGCAAAGATTCGCTCGGTCTAGTACAAGGTAATAAAATCATGTGAAAAAAAACCGGGATAAAAACAATTAGCATGTGGCACGTACAAAACGCAATATGTACGTAGCAGCAATTACATATAAATTTACCTTTTTCCCAAAATGAGCATGAAACTAATTTTAAATCAAGTTTAACTTTTTTTGCGAGTAATCAAGCTTAACTTGTACGTGTAGAATACCCTTTTAGCTTTTATTTTGTACACACACAAAAAATGCTCCAACCCCTAACTAAAATATCCTCCCGGCAATCACGTACCCCTTCGCCTCCAAGAGAGAGCCAGGAGACTAGGGTTCCTCGCCTCCCACCGCCACCGCGGCAGATCTGCCCCGTCTCTGTGGCCTTCGGGCCATGGAGGTGCAGTGAATATCGGTCCTTGTCGATGGGAGGGCTCCGTTTTTTGGTGTGAGGGTTAAAATTTGTTGGGACGGTGCTCAGATGGTGGTGGCGGCGCCTCGTTCAATAAAGTCTCCCTGGCTTAAGTCTCATCTCGGCGGTGATGTCGAGAAGCTTGTGTGAGTGGTGTAGTCCTCGAGGACTTCTTTTGGCTGTGGGGAACTTCGGATTGTCAAGGAGTTTTATCGGCAGTTCATCTTTTTTCTTCATCTCCGGGACGGATGTGGTCTTTTTGATCCGTTCGGCGACTTCTCGTCCGCAATCAACAACGTCAGGCGGGCTCAGGCATGAGCCGCAGCGGCAGCACGCCGTTGACATGGTCTGGATGTTCTCAAGACTTTCAATGTAATTTTCATTTAGGCTAGATGCAAAAAAATTAAACCACAAATTATACTAAATGCAAAAGGATCTTATTTTTATGTTTCGGTGGCCGGTAGAACGTCTTCAACGCAAGGACGCGAGTCAGGACAGTACCACGTCTTCAACACAACCACGCGAGCGGCCGCCACACTGCCACCTCCCAGGGCCGGCCTTGACATACGAGTGCCCCGGGGCAAGAAGAAAAAAGGGGCCCTATATATAAATAACAGAGGTGTTTTAATACTTCTTCCGACTCATAGTAGTTGACTCTGGATTCATTCAAATTTTAAAAAAACCAAGTCAAGTAATATGGGTCGGACGGAGTAACATTTTATGAACACAATTATCCTCAGACGGTTGGTCTATAGTATGGTAGCTGCGTGCGTTGCAAGACCTCAACTGCTAGCGGGCTGCTTCGATTCATCTTATTTTTCTAAGCAGATGGCGTGGCTGTACGTACATGGATGGGGCCCTATGATATGGGGGCCTAGTGCGGCTGCACTGGTTGCACAGGCTCAGCGCCGGCCCTGCCGCCTCCGCCTTCTTGCCAGAACGGCACGCTGACGCAGCTATTTGTATCGACCGCCGGCGTCGGGTTCGACGAGAGATCCAAGGAGCACAAGGTGGTGCGGCTGGTCTGCTCCGGCGAGCTGGAAGCGCCGCCCGAGGACTTGTTCAGCAAGATCAGGTGCGAGGTGCACACCCTCGGAAGTGGACCGGACCGCCGCTGGAGGCCGCCCACCTCCTCCACCGACGCTGAGGGCATGGTGGTGCCGTCTACGCTCGCCAGGTCCGCCCTGGCCGCGACGTTGATCAACCCGGCGCCGGTTTTCGCGGACGGCTTCCTGCACTGGCTCGTCAATCCGGACTTCGAAAATCCCACCGCCGGCGCGAGAAGGTCTATGCCGCCGGTGCTTTCGTTCTCCCTCGCGGAGGAGACTTTCAGCCGCTGGGTCCGGCCACCGCCCTTCCACTGGCACGCCTATGGGGGCGCGCACCTGGCGGAGCTCGATGGCAGGCTGTGCATGGTCCGGGACCTCCGTCGTGGTTCCAGCAGTGACCGCCGGCTGGAGATCTGGAGCTACGGCGCGGCGGCAGATGGTGGTGACGACGTCTGGTCGCTGGTGCATCGTATCGATTTGGCGCAGCATACTGGAAGAGATTTGCTGACTGAGCCATGGCACATCAGAGTTCTCGGATTCTCTGCTGGAAAGAGAGCGATCTTGGTTGCCACGACCAAGGGCAATGTAGTTGCCTATGATCCCACAAGTGGAACGCTAGAAACCGTCCTTCAGATCGCAGGAGGAAGAACAACTCATGCCGAGACGGAGACTAGGCAAAATCTTGCAAGATTCTCTTTGTTTAAAGAGAGCCTTACTCCAGTGTATTAGAAATTCATTAAGGAATTGATTACATAAAAGCAAAGAAAGGGATATAAACTACTCATGCCATTGGTTTTACTCCATCCGATCCATATTAATTGTCACTGGAGTGGAATTGAAGGGTACCTTGTACACACCAGAGATCGTGCTTTCTGAACCTTCTCCACATACAGTCAAATAATAGCAATTACTAGTCATGCTACAAATGAATTGTTTGGTGATTGGTGATGGCATTTCGCTCAGTTTTATCAGTGTATTCTGAACTATCAAGCATTCGTATGTGCAAAAATAAATTTATCATTCAAAAGTATAAACATTGTTATTGTTGTATGTTTATGTATGTTGAAAAATTCTACTTGCGGAACAAATGCATTACTTGATTTTTTGAGCGCCCATAATGTTTGGAATCGTTGCACTAGCCACTTGTGTTTCTTATTGATTTCAAATTTGGTAGACAATTTTTCTCATCCCGAGGTATGGTCGTCTGCCCTTGAAACAACATTGTCATGTGAAGAACCAAGATATCAAGCAGCTCTTGGATAGTATTTAGTTCGAACTGTCCTTATTATAACTCGTAATAGAGATTTACTAATTAGGAATTAGGATGCGATGTGACTGGGAGCAGGTTATCCAATATATATCATGTGGCATGGTTACTGTTTCTGATTGAGAACTTTGTGTTTGTGTTGTTGAGAAGAGAATACCTGAATGTTGAATATCACTACAAAAATACCCCCATACCCAGCGAATTTTTGGGACGACACAAGCAAAAAGTTCCTCCAAATATTGGATACGCACTGGATGAGCAATCACGGCACCATTTTGTCATGGCGGTCACTTATACGTCGTGGCCGACGCGGCACAATTTTTTAGCGCCGCCGTACATGACCGGGGAAACCGGCGGATTTAATGCCGCAGTAGATGGATGGAGGCATATACCAGTGCGATGAGCTTTGTACAGCGTGTCCTGCACTATGGATAGGTCAAGCACCCCGCGTTGACTGGTCAGGTTTGTCTCACTGACTGGTGTGGCCCACTACCGGCGAGGCCTTTATATCTCCGTCTTCAGCTTCCGCTTCCAATCTCGATCTAGTCTTTTGTACTCCCTGCCACAGTACTCTCCCCAATTCTCTCGATCTTTCATTCTCATACAGGGCCTCAGAGCATCTCCACTCGTCCCCCAATACGGTGTTCGACGCGGCTCGATTTTGGTCCATATGGGGGGCGCCGGATAAGTTCACGATTTGGAGGGGCATTGGCTCCCAGCTATGTCCCCAATACAAAAAATAATCAAACATTCAAGCACTTCAATTTTTACATTCATACACTTTAATTTACATAGAAAGGAAAAGAAAAAACCAATAACGCCTCCGGCGGCCGAAGGCGCTGCTCTCGCCGGGAGGGCGCGACGGCCCTCGGGTGATACCCCACAGGTCGAACAGTGAGTTGCATCTCCCTAGCTGCGTCTTGGCATCCTTCTTTGCTCGGTCGCGGCTGGATGCAAGTCAGCGTCGTCGGGCTCTTTGTGCGACGCATAGAGGAAATGCTTGTAGATGTCATCGAGTTGTTGCAGCAGGCAGTGCTCCAGCAGGAAAACTTGACGGAAGATGTTCCACCCGTAAGGCTTGCTGGTGGTCCGGTAAGCCGGCCGCAAATTTGCTCGGACTCGGGGTCAGAACTGGCCCAACCCATATCATCGGAGTTGGCTATGTCAGAGTCGTCGGAGTTGATCCACTCCATGTCGGAGCACTCCGAGTCGGTGTGGTTGGGTCCAGGGAGAGGCTCTTCTGCGGGGGGTGGGCGAGCTGGAGGAGCACGATGGCCAGGCATGGTAGTGCGCCGGCCCTACTGGTGAAAGCAGCACCGCGGACCGCCGCCCTAGATGTAGCGGGAGAGGGTGTGAGGTCTGATCATGGTGTAGATCTGCAATGGTTATGGCTGCTGCGCCTACATATAGCGAGAAAAGGACGTGAAGCTATAGAAAAGGCAGAAAGGGCACGGCGGGAGAACGTTGTTAGACGTGTATGTATAGGACACGTCTACCGGTCGTATAGTTTCCAAATTATAATCTCTAGCTAGCTTGGCAACCAAGTCTCCTTGTACTATTTATAATCACAGCCGTGGAACAAATCAATTAAGTGCAACAATTATATTTGCCTTCATGGTATCAGATTAGGGTTTACGATCCTCTCCCTCCATGGCGCCGCAAGATCCCTCCGCCTCCGATCTCGCGGCGGTTGCTGCCGAGGCTGCCGCCAAGGCCTCTCTCTGGGCGCTCGCCGTCGCGCTCCCAAGCATTCGCGCCGTTGTTCCGGTCACCCTCGAGCTCTCAATGTCAAAATACCTCCAATGGTGTGGCATGTTCACCGACGCAGCTGAGAAGTACACCCTCGAGGATCATCTTCTCGAGGAAGAGTACCCCGCCAATCCCACGCCACAGTGGCTTCGGAACCACGCCATCGTTCGATCATGGCTCAATGGCGCCGTTGCACCCGATCTTCTGGCCATGGTTGTCGACACCACCACGCCGCTGCCTGCCCACGCCTTATGGACGCGTCTCTCCAACATCTACCATGACAACTCTGAGATGCGGTCCTCCTACCTTGAGCAAGAATTCCACGGTCTCAAACAGGGCCCCATGACCGTGGCGGATTACTGCCGCAAGCAGAAGATCCTCGCCGATGATCTCAACGCGTTGGGCATGACCATCACCGACAGGCGCCTTGTCCAAAACACGCTCCGCGGGCTCGGGTCTAAACTTGCGTACATGCGCGCGCTGACCCTCAAGCAGCACCCCCTACCGTCGTTCCTCGACGTGCGCTCATCGCTTCTCCTCGAGGAGCTCACACTACAGTAGTCCGACGAGTCATCCTCCTCGGCTCCATATGCCTTTGTCGCTCGAGGTGCTCCAATGCCTTCACCACCGCGTGGTCCAGCAGACAATAATGCACCACCACGCCACCCTGATGCGTGAAGTAATTTCCAGCGAGGAAGCTGCCGCTTCGGCACGCGGTGCCGCTACCTCCACTCGGCGCCTCCCCAGCAGCAAGGCGGCATCCAACCCAACACTCCCGGGAAGGGTCCCCAGGCTTCCTGGCCGTCAATGCAGAACCCCTGGGCAGGATCCATCCAGATGTGGCCCGAGCAGCCCCAGCGCCCACCGTTTCTTGGCTCGCCTCAGGCTCATCACGCCGTGGTGTCTCCTCCGAGTTTGTGGTCCTATGCTGCTTCCCCGACTATGCCATGGCCACCTGGGACACCTCTACCTCACATGCCGTGGATGCAAGGAGCACCAGGACTGTTGCCGACCACTCCACCGCCTGCACCGACATACACTGCTCCATCTCCGTCCTTCGACCAAGGTTCCCTCATGCATGCTTTCAACACCATGTCCCTGACGCCACCGTCATCGAATGTGTGGTTCATGGATTCAGGAGCTTCCGCTCACATGAACGGCAACCAGGGTAACCTCTCGCACATCCTCCCCTCTCACTCCCCTTATCCACATGTCATCGTCGGCAATGGTCATACCCTTCCAATCACCAGCGTCGGTCACACAACTATTTCTACACCTAATCAGTCTTTTCAACTTAACAATGTCTTAGTTACCCCCAACCTCATAAAAAATCTTCTCTCTATCCGCAAGTTCACCACTGATAATTTTGTTTCTATTGAGTTTGATCCGTTTGGTCTTTCTGTGAAGGACCTCCGCACCAAGAACGAGATTGTCAGGTGCAATAGTGTTAGTGACCTCTACCCCTTCTGGTGGCCATCTTCTCCTGCGCACGCCCTCTCCACCACTACATCGTCGTCAACATTATGGCATCGTCGTCTAGGACATCTCAATAGTCAAGCTTTATCGCACCTAGCAAGTGCATTTTCTTTTCCGTGTAATAAGAATAACACCGATTATCATTTATGTCATGCTTGTCAATTAGGGAAACATGTTCAACTACCCTTTGATAATTCATCTACTCAAACCACTCGCCCCTTTCAACCTAATTCATTGTGATTTGTGGACTTCTCCTCTCTCTAGTGTGTCTGGCTACAAATACTATCTAGTTGTGTTAGATGATTTCTCTCACTATCTTTGGACTTTTCCTTTGCGCGTCAAATCCGATACTTTCTCCACCCTCAAAAATTTCTTTGCTTATGTCTCTACACAATTTAACACAACTATTCAGTCCTTGCAATGTGACAATGGCCGTGAATTTGGCAACAATGCATCTTGTGTTTTTCTCTCATCCTTAGGCACCATGCTTCGTCTATCTTGCCCATACACATCCCCCCATAACGGCAAAGCCGGACGTGTCATTCGTTCCACGAACAATATGGTGCGTTCACTTCTTTTCCAAGCAAGCATGCCTCCGGTCTATTGGGTTGAAGCTCTTCACACTACCACCTTTCTCTTCACCCTTCACCCCACCAAAACCCTTCAGCAGCGTACACCACACGAAGTTTTCCTAGGTCTCCCACTTCCATTAGACCAGCTCCGTGCTTTTGGTTGTCTATGTTATCCTAACATCTCCGCCACAGCACCTCACAAACTATCTCCTCGCACAACCGCTTGCGTCTTCCTAGGGTACTCCTCTAATCACCGTGGCTATCGATGTCTTGACCTTACCACTCACAAAATTATCATATCTTGTCATGTCATATTTGACGAAAATTCATTCCCTTTCTCCAAAACTTCAACACCCCCTCCTACCGCCACTGATCTATCCTTTCTGGATGATATTCCCTCCATCCTTCCGCTGCCTATTACCCCTCCTATACCTCCTACACAGCCTCACGCCCCTCAACCCGAGCCACACACACCGCCTCCACCTACACCTCCTACACCTCCTGTGGTCCTGGCGCCCGTCGGTCCTCCTCTGGTCGATAACACTCATTCGATGTATACTCGTGGAAAACGTGGTATGGTGCCAAAGCCTGCTGATCGCCTTACTCTCCTTGTTGATATTCCTAGTCCCCTTCCTAAGAGCTATCGCAGTGCTCTGAAATATGCTCACTGGCATTCTGCTATGGTCGATGAATTTACTACCCTAAAAACAATCAGACATGGGATCTTGTCTGTGGCATCCCGCAAAACCACTACTAGAAAATCGCGTTGAATTTGTGCATTGCATCGTCATCATCATGTTGTTTGTCTAAAACTATTTCGCAAAAACCTGTTTTATTTCCTAAGACGCCCCATCCTAATTCAAACGCAAAACCCGGTTCGCCGGATTATTTTGTTTTGGCCGCGAGCGGTTTGCAAACGGTCCAATTAAACAAATAAAGTTTTATTTTATTTTTAGTTGGGGCAGTCGAACGGGCCAGAACGACCCGAACGACCGCCCCAGAAAACCAGATCGGTCCAACTAGTCTGCCCCAAACTAATCTAAAACTACCCAGTTTTCTACCCACCCCCTTGGCCACATCACTCCTACCTATCACGCGCTGCCACCTCACCCCTCTCCCTTCCCCAACCAACCATAGTCTGCCACGTCACCCCATACCCCCACCTAATCTCTCCCTCTCCCTCTCTCTCTCAACCCCCAGCCACCTGCCTCACACGCACGCCCCACCCCCCGCTGACACCTGTGGCCCACGCGCCTGCAGCCCCTGACCCGACACGCCCCACCCCCGCTGACACCTGTGGCCCACGCCTGGACCCCACGCTCCCTCTCCTCTCCCCGAGACCGCCCCCGACCCCTGTCTTCTTCCTCCTCCCTCTGCTCCCCGCGTGACCTCCCCCTCTCTGCTTCCTCTCTCCCTCTCAACCGCCCGCAGCGCCCTTCGCCGCCGCCGCTGCGCCAACCGCCCCCGACGCCGTTCTGCCGCCGCCGGCTCCGCGCGCCTCCGCTCCGCTCGCCTCCTCCCTCTGCACCGCCCGCTCCGCCGCCGCCTCTCTCCCTCTGTCGGTGCGCTTCCGCCGCCGCCCCGGGGCGCCGCCCGCACGCGCCGCCCCTCCGCTCGCCTCGACCGCCCCCAACGCCACCCCGCGCCGCCGCCTCGCAGGCGAGCTTCTCCGGTCCTCCTCCACCACGCCCGACCTCCGCCGGCCCCGCTCGGTCCCCAGCCCCGCCGCCGCGGCCTCCCCAAGCCCGCTCGCCGCCGCACCCGCTCGGCTCCGCCCCCGGCGGCCCCTCTCCGGCCCGGCGCCGCCGGAGGTCGCCCGCGTCTCCGCCGCCCTCCTGCGCACGCCGCCGCAGCCCCGGCCGTCCCCCTCCTGCTGGCGTCCGCCCCGCCATCGCCGGTCCGCCGTGTGCCAGGGCCGCCCCGCGGTCCCTCGTCGCCTGCAGCGCCGCCCGTCCGCCCGTACCGCCTGCCGCGACCCCGCGAGCTCCGTCCGGCCGTCCAGCTTCGCAAGCGCCACCGCCGCCCTCGCCTTGGTGCCAAGTTCCGCCCCCGAGCCGCGTCCCCGGGTCCGCTTCCGCCTCACGCACGCCATCGTCCCTTCGGTCACGTGGTGCCGTTCAAGATGCAAGGCCGTCTTCGGAAGATCTTCTATGCCAAGAACAGCTGAACTCAGGTTACACCGACAAGACATCGGGATCCCCTTGACAAGGCCGGCTCGGTGCCGATGTTTCGAAAGATGTACAGGGTGCTACACGGATACCCTGACATTAATATCGAGATCTTCACGGTTTCAAGACCGAACCCGAACCATGGCGCCGACCCCAAGTCCGCCACCGGCGAGTACGGTGGTACCTCAAGGCCTTCATCACGAGACGCCGAAACCCCGAAGATCGACAACGAACCCGACGGTACCTCAGGATCTTCCTCGCGACGCCCGCAGACCCGAACCCTGTCGAGCCCTCTCGGTGAACGCCCAGCTCGCCACGGAACAACATGATCTTCTCCTCGGACGCCAAGATCTACTTTCGGACCCGAAGCCCGCGAGGATGTTGAACCAGGATCTCCATCGGACAAGATCGTCACCAAGACCGGCTATGTTGAGATCCGAAGACCGTTTCCGAAGTCCAAACCTCGAGCTCGTCGAACCCTGGACCCCGAACCCCGAACCCCGGAACCCAAGATCGTCGAGCCCCTCCGATGTGTGAACCCCTTCCCGAAACCCTATTTTATAACACAATATAACTTGTCGCATACTAATTGTCTTGCATGCATACATTCTTGTGGTATGGGGGCCTTCCGCCGATACACCTAATAACTAAATATGGGGCCCATATGCGGGCAAATCTAGTCTCATATCGGCCTCATTTAAACATGTGTAGCGAACCGGTTCCATCTGTTGTCTTGCTAAACAACATTTAATTTGCGGGGTAATTAAACAACTTGAACCATCTAATAATTGTCGGGACCCCGGTTCCGCTTAATATAACCTAATTGCATCGCACCGTTGCCATGCCATACATCATACATGCATCATGCCGATCTTCTGCCTTGTATTAAATATTGCATCCGGCGTTTCTTCTAGTGTTTTGCTTCTTCGCGGATAAGGCCGTTGAGTTGATGTGAGCTTCGCCCCGATCTTCGGATGAACCTTTCGACGATGTTTTCAGGCGAGCATCTCCCCCTTTCTACCTATCTTACTTTGCTAGTATTTACTTCCCTCCTGTTGATCTTTGCTATCTGTGTTGCGATGCTCTAGATTTCGCGCCCGTGATATCCCTTGCAGCCATATATAGCCTTGGACACATCCTATTACCTGTTGTTTGGTAGATAGTTGGACCCGCGTGTCGTTGTCGCTTGCTCAAGAGTTTGTGTGATGACAAGTACCACCTTTGTTGGAGAATTGCCGCATGTTGACGTTGGAGATGATCATGGCTTTAATTATTGTTCACTTAATTCCTGTTTAACAACTAAAACTGAATTAAGCAGAGGCATCGGTGGGTGATAGGTAAGATTTGGTTTCCGACCGCCCACTTGTGTCCCGTAGGACCCGAGTTCTTGACACCTGTTCCGAGATCGAGCGCGCTAACCACAGGTGGGGAGATATGGGCCCCCCATTGATAATTACCTGATTTCAAAGTATTGTACTGGGGGCCACAAGTAGTTTGGGGCTTTATTTACTATCCTGTACCTATGCCATGTTTTACTGCTTTATTTACGATTGTGCGAGGTACTGCACACTGTACTGTTTTGGAAGCGGAATGTTTTCGCGGTGTCGACAGTCCCCGATTGGGGACCTGCTGTCGTTCACAGCCATTGTCGCAAACCCTGAGTCCGTCTCGGAGACCGGCCGACTTCGTTGCGGGTGTACTTAGTGGGGTGGCCCCCCAGTGCTTGCTTTGGGTCTGGGAACGTCGTGACTTAGGCCCCGCCGACATACCGATGGGTGTATGTTAACTGATCTGGCAAAAAGGGTCGAAGTGCCTGTGAATACTTTGGTGCACCCCTGCAGGGTTAAATCTTTTCGAGAAGCCGTGTCCGCGGTTATGGACGACTTGGAGCACAGTGTCTGATCATAGATAACTATAACTAAAGTTTACTGTTTTAAATTGACTTGTTTCCGATATGATTAGTAATCAGCTTCACAACAACGGAATGGCTAAGTAAAAGTACCAACAACTGCTGGGTTTTGGGTTATCTCATGCTATTTGAATCTGACTAGTAAGTGATGCCACTATAACGGAATGATTAACTAAAAGTGCCCACTGCTTACTTTATCAGGACGTTTATCTAAACCTGACTAGTAAAGTGCCACAACTATAACTGATTAACTAAAACTGCCAACTGTGTGAGTTCCTCGGTTGACTTCCTCGTTTGGTCTCGAGGGGAAACGCCAGGATGGGTTTGTTTGATGCTAGTATCAGGTTGGATCCGAATAGGTCTTTCTCACCCCTCTCTGATGGCCGCCAGTTGTATCGAGTCTCTATAGGTTGTTTGGTGCATGCTGCCGCTGCCGCTCAGTCCACCATACCTATGTAGGCGAGGACCGCCGAATTCTAGCCTCGCCGTGTACTGGCCTCAGTACTGACGCTCCTTCTTTTTCCTTTGCCCTTTGTCGGCACCCCTTTTTGTTTAAGCAGGTTTTGAGATCGACGCCGTTAGCAGGGTTACCCTTCCGGCTTGGCCTGGGCAGGGTTATGGACGCCATTGGTTATTCTTCAGGGCTCTTAGCCCCATTTGCATCTTGTCCGTAGTCGGACGCTTCATTGTTTTCGAGGTGATTTGGATCTTTGTACCGTATATTTTTATTCTTGACTCTTTGAGTCGCTGTTGTATATATATCTGTTCTGTGGGTCCCATCGAGGACTGTTGTGTAATGTTATTACTTTGTTTTCCACCCGCACGAAAGTGCCTGGTGGGCACCTTCGAATCGTTTCTATGCGGGTTTGGCAAATTTCGCTAAAACTTGCATAGGGCCGATTCTGAGGGTGTTACAGAGTGGTATCAGAGCCCAGCAGTTGCGATACCCCACAAGTCCAGCCTGTAGGATAACCTAGCTAACGGCCGAAGTAGAGTGTCAAAATTATTTTGCAAAATCGGTTGGATAGTTCTGGTTAGGTCTGATTTTACTCCTTACCCCTCTGCTATTCTCCTCTTATCTCGACGCGTTTTGAATCCGCTCTTTTCCCTTTCTTCGAGTCCAGGAATTCTCGTGGTTGGGTTTCCGTCGTACCTTCAGGGTTTCGCTTCCACCTCTGATAACGGTGCTCTACCATCCGGTGTTCTAGCTGCTTGAGGAATCCGTCTTCCGTGGAATCATTCTTTATTCCTTGTTTGTTCCTTCCGGTGTTTTCTGACGCGACGACATCATCTACGCCAGATCCGATGCAGAGACTGCATCACTCCTTTGATCCGAACCTCGCTTGTCGAGATCTTCAGTCTGAATCCTGAGAGTTGGTTGCATAATCTGTCTATTCGGGTACATAGTAATGCTTTGAGTGCGGGATGGAGTCGCGACCATACCACTACTCTTATCATTCGCTTTTGTACATTGAATAGTGGATCGATGCAATTTTACTCCTTCCGCCGAAGTTAGAGGTGGCCTTACCTTTAGCTTCGTCCGTTGTCATTCCGGAGTGTTCTCTTGACGAACAGGGACAACGACCTCTTGTTAGTGGTGTCGCGAGGATCTACGCGAAGCGAGAAGATGCAGATCGCCGACCTTCCTTCCGGTACCATGAGGCGGATCTCGAGGGCGAGATCCTTTGTTAGTGGTGTCGAATTGTGGCATCCCGCAAAACCACTACTAGAAAATCGCGTTGAATTTGTGCATTGCATCGTCATCATCATGTTGTTTGTCTAAAACTATTTCGCAAAAACCTGTTTTATTTCCTAAGACGCCCCATCCTAATTCAAACGCAAAACCCGGTTCGCCGGATTATTTTGTTTTGGCCGCGAGCGGTTTGCAAACGGTCCAATTAAACAAATAAAGTTTTATTTTATTTTTAGTTGGGGCAGTCGAACGGGCCAGAACGACCCGAACGACCGCCCCAGAAAACCAGATCGGTCCAACTAGTCTGCCCCAAACTAATCTAAAACTACCCAGTTTTCTACCCACCCCCCTTGGCCACATCACTCCTACCTATCACGCGCTGCCACCTCACCCCTCTCCCTTCCCCAACCAACCATAGTCTGCCACGTCACCCCATACCCCCACCTAATCTCTCCCTCTCCCTCTCTCTCTCAACCCCCAGCCACCTGCCTCACACGCACGCCCCACCCCCCGCTGACACCTGTGGCCCACGCGCCTGCAGCCCCTGACCCGACACGCCCCACCCCCGCTGACACCTGTGGCCCACGCCTGGACCCCACGCTCCCTCTCCTCTCCCCGAGACCGCCCCCGACCCCTGTCTTCTTCCTCCTCCCTCTGCTCCCCGTGTGACCTCCCCCTCTCTGCTTCCTCTCTCCCTCTCAACCGCCCGCAGCGCCCTTCGCCGCCGCCGCTGCGCCAACCGCCCCCGACGCCGTTCTGCCGCCGCCGGCTCCGCGCGCCTCCGCTCCGCTCGCCTCCTCCCTCTGCACCGCCCGCTCCGCCGCCGCCTCTCTCCCTCTGTCGGTGCGCTTCCGCCGCCGCCCCGGGGCGCCGCCCGCACGCGCCGCCCCTCCGCTCGCCTCGACCGCCCCCAACGCCACCCCGCGCCGCCGCCTCGCAGGCGAGCTTCTCCGGTCCTCCTCCACCACGCCCGACCTCCGCCGGCCCCGCTCGGTCCCCAGCCCCGCCGCCGCGGCCTCCCCAAGCCCGCTCGCCGCCGCACCCGCTCGGCTCCGCCCCCGGCGGCCCCTCTCCGGCCCGGCGCCGCCGGAGGTCGCCCGCGTCTCCGCCGCCCTCCTGCGCACGCCGCCGCAGCCCCGGCCGTCCCCCTCCTGCTGGCGTCCGCCCCGCCATCGCCGGTCCGCCGTGTGCCAGGGCCGCCCCGCGGTCCCTCGTCGCCTGCAGCGCCGCCCGTCCGCCCGTACCGCCTGCCGCGACCCCGCGAGCTCCGTCCGGCCGTCCAGCTTCGCAAGCGCCACCGCCGCCCTCGCCTTGGTGCCAAGTTCCGCCCCCGAGCCGCGTCCCCGGGTCCGCTTCCGCCTCACGCACGCCATCGTCCCTTCGGTCACGTGGTGCCGTTCAAGATGCAAGGCCGTCTTCGGAAGATCTTCTATGCCAAGAACAGCTGAACTCAGGTTACACCGACAAGACATCGGGATCCCCTTGACAAGGCCGGCTCGGTGCCGATGTTTCGAAAGATGTACAGGGTGCTACACGGATACCCTGACATTAATATCGAGATCTTCACGGTTTCAAGACCGAACCCGAACCATGGCGCCGACCCCAAGTCCGCCACCGGCGAGTACGGTGGTACCTCAAGGCCTTCATCACGAGACGCCGAAACCCCGAAGATCGACAACGAACCCGACGGTACCTCAGGATCTTCCTCACGACGCCCGCAGACCCGAACCCTGTCGAGCCCTCTCGGTGAACGCCCAGCTCGCCACGGAACAACATGATCTTCTCCTCGGACGCCAAGATCTACTTTCGGACCCGAAGCCCGCGAGGATGTTGAACCAGGATCTCCATCGGACAAGATCGTCACCAAGACCGGCTATGTTGAGATCCGAAGACCGTTTCCGAAGTCCAAACCTCGAGCTCGTCGAACCCTGGACCCCGAACCCCGAACCCCGGAACCCAAGATCGTCGAGCCCCTCCGATGTGTGAACCCCTTCCCGAAACCCTATTTTATAACACAATATAACTTGTCGCATACTAATTGTCTTGCATGCATACATTCTTGTGGTATGGGGGCCTTCCGCCGATACACCTAATAACTAAATATGGGGCCCATATGCGGGCAAATCTAGTCTCATATCGGCCTCATTTAAACATGTGTAGCGAACCGGTTCCATCTGTTGTCTTGCTAAACAACATTTAATTTGCGGGGTAATTAAACAACTTGAACCATCTAATAATTGTCGGGACCCCGGTTCCGCTTAATATAACCTAATTGCATCGCACCGTTGCCATGCCATACATCATACATGCATCATGCCGATCTTCTGCCTTGTATTAAATATTGCATCCGACGTTTCTTCTAGTGTTTTGCTTCTTCGCGGATAAGGCCGTTGAGTTGATGTGAGCTTCGCCCCGATCTTCGGATGAACCTTTCGACGATGTTTTCAGGCGAGCATCTCCCCCTTTCTACCTATCTTACTTTGCTAGTATTTACTTCCCTCCTGTTGATCTTTGCTATCTGTGTTGCGATGCTCTAGATTTCGCGCCCGTGATATCCCTTGCAGCCATATATAGCCTTGGACACATCCTATTACCTGTTGTTTGGTAGATAGTTGGACCCGCGTGTCGTTGTCGCTTGCTCAAGAGTTTGTGTGATGACAAGTACCACCTTTGTTGGAGAATTGCCGCATGTTGACGTTGGAGATGATCATGGCTTTAATTATTGTTCACTTAATTCCTGTTTAACAACTAAAACTGAATTAAGCAGAGGCATCGGTGGGTGATAGGTAAGATTTGGTTTCCGACCGCCCACTTGTGTCCCGTAGGACCCGAGTTCTTGACACCTGTTCCGAGATCGAGCGCGCTAACCACAGGTGGGGAGATATGGGCCCCCCATTGATAATTACCTGATTTCAAAGTATTGTACTGGGGGCCACAAGTAGTTTGGGGCTTTATTTACTATCCTGTACCTATGCCATGTTTTACTGCTTTATTTACGATTGTGCGAGGTACTGCACACTGTACTGTTTTGGAAGCGGAATGTTTTCGCGGTGTCGACAGTCCCCGATTGGGGACCTGCTGTCGTTCACAGCCATTGTCGCAAACCCTGAGTCCGTCTCGGAGACCGGCCGACTTCGTTGCGGGTGTACTTAGTGGGGTGGCCCCCCAGTGCTTGCTTTGGGTCTGGGAACGTCGTGACTTAGGCCCCGCCGACATACCGATGGGTGTATGTTAACTGATCTGGCAAAAAGGGTCGAAGTGCCTGTGAATACTTTGGTGCACCCCTGCAGGGTTAAATCTTTTCGAGAAGCCGTGTCCGCGGTTATGGACGACTTGGAGCACAGTGTCTGATCATAGATAACTATAACTAAAGTTTACTGTTTTAAATTGACTTGTTTCCGATATGATTAGTAATCAGCTTCACAACAACGGAATGGCTAAGTAAAAGTACCAACAACTGCTGGGTTTTGGGTTATCTCATGCTATTTGAATCTGACTAGTAAGTGATGCCACTATAACGGAATGATTAACTAAAAGTGCCCACTGCTTACTTTATCAGGACGTTTATCTAAACCTGACTAGTAAAGTGCCACAACTATAACTGATTAACTAAAACTGCCAACTGTGTGAGTTCCTCGGTTGACTTCCTCGTTTGGTCTCGAGGGGGAAACGCCAGGATGGGTTTGTTTGATGCTAGTATCAGGTTGGATCCGAATAGGTCTTTCTCACCCCTCTCTGATGGCCGCCAGTTGTATCGAGTCTCTATAGGTTGTTTGGTGCATGCTGCCGCTGCCGCTCAGTCCACCATACCTATGTAGGCGAGGACCGCCGAATTCTAGCCTCGCCGTGTACTGGCCTCAGTACTGACGCTCCTTCTTTTTCCTTTGCCCTTTGTCGGCACCCCTTTTTGTTTAAGCAGGTTTTGAGATCGACGCCGTTAGCAGGGTTACCCTTCCGGCTTGGCCTGGGCAGGGTTATGGACGCCATTGGTTATTCTTCAGGGCTCTTAGCCCCATTTGCATCTTGTCCGTAGTCGGACGCTTCATTGTTTTCGAGGTGATTTGGATCTTTGTACCGTATATTTTTATTCTTGACTCTTTGAGTCGCTGTTGTATATATATCTGTTCTGTGGGTCCCATCGAGGACTGTTGTGTAATGTTATTACTTTGTTTTCCACCCGCACGAAAGTGCCTGGTGGGCACCTTCGAATCGTTTCTATGCGGGTTTGGCAAATTTCGCTAAAACTTGCATAGGGCCGATTCTGAGGGTGTTACAGAGTGGTATCAGAGCCCAGCAGTTGCGATACCCCACAAGTCCAGCCTGTAGGATAACCTAGCTAACGGCCGAAGTAGAGTGTCAAAATTATTTTGCAAAATCGGTTGGATAGTTCTGGTTAGGTCTGATTTTACTCCTTACCCCTCTGCTATTCTCCTCTTATCTCGACGCGTTTTGAATCCGCTCTTTTCCCTTTCTTCGAGTCCAGGAATTCTCGTGGTTGGGTTTCCGTCGTACCTTCAGGGTTTCGCTTCCACCTCTGATAACGGTGCTCTACCATCCGGTGTTCTAGCTGCTTGAGGAATCCGTCTTCCGTGGAATCATTCTTTATTCCTTGTTTGTTCCTTCCGGTGTTTTCTGACGCGACGACATCATCTACGCCAGATCCGATGCAGAGACTGCATCACTCCTTTGATCCGAACCTCGCTTGTCGAGATCTTCAGTCTGAATCCTGAGAGTTGGTTGCATAATCTGTCTATTCGGGTACATAGTAATGCTTTGAGTGCGGGATGGAGTCGCGACCATACCACTACTCTTATCATTCGCTTTTGTACATTGAATAGTGGATCGATGCAATTTACTCCTTCCGCCGAAGTTAGAGGTGGCCTTACCTTTAGCTTCGTCCGTTGTCATTCCGGAGTGTTCTCTTGACGAACAGGGACAACGACCTCTTGTTAGTGGTGTCGCGAGGATCTACGCGAAGCGAGAAGATGCAGATCGCCGACCTTCCTTCCGGTACCATGAGGCGGATCTCGAGGGCGAGATCCTTTGTTAGTGGTGTCGAATTGTGGCATCCCTCAAAACCACTACTAGAAAATCGCGTTGAATTTGTGCATTGCATCGTCATCATCATGTTGTTTGTCTAAAACTATTTCGCAAAAACCTGTTTTATTTCCTAAGACGCCCCATCCTAATTCAAACGCAAAACCCGGTTCGCCGGATTATTTTGTTTTGGCCGCGAGCGGTTTGCAAACGGTCCAATTAAACAAATAAAGTTTTATTTTATTTTTAGTTGGGGCAGTCGAACGGGCCAGAACGACCCGAACGACCGCCCCAGAAAACCAGATCGGTCCAACTAGTCTGCCCCAAACTAATCTAAAACTACCCAGTTTTCTACCCACCCCCCTTGGCCACATCACTCCTACCTATCACGCGCTGCCACCTCACCCCTCTCCCTTCCCCAACCAACCATAGTCTGCCACGTCACCCCATACCCCCACCTAATCTCTCCCTCTCCCTCTCTCTCTCAACCCCCAGCCACCTGCCTCACACGCACGCCCCACCCCCCGCTGACACCTGTGGCCCACGCGCCTGCAGCCCCTGACCCGACACGCCCCACCCCCGCTGACACCTGTGGCCCACGCCTGGACCCCACGCTCCCTCTCCTCTCCCCGAGACCGCCCCCGACCCCTGTCTTCTTCCTCCTCCCTCTGCTCCCCGCGTGACCTCCCCCTCTCTGCTTCCTCTCTCCCTCTCAACCGCCCGCAGCGCCCTTCGCCGCCGCCGCTGCGCCAACCGCCCCCGACGCCGTTCTGCCGCCGCCGGCTCCGCGCGCCTCCGCTCCGCTCGCCTCCTCCCTCTGCACCGCCCGCTCCGCCGCCGCCTCTCTCCCTCTGTCGGTGCGCTTCCGCCGCCGCCCCGGGGCGCCGCCCGCACGCGCCGCCCCTCCGCTCGCCTCGACCGCCCCCAACGCCACCCCGCGCCGCCGCCTCGCAGGCGAGCTTCTCCGGTCCTCCTCCACCACGCCCGACCTCCGCCGGCCCCGCTCGGTCCCCAGCCCCGCCGCCGCGGCCTCCCCAAGCCCGCTCGCCGCCGCACCCGCTCGGCTCCGCCCCCGGCGGCCCCTCTCCGGCCCGGCGCCGCCGGAGGTCGCCCGCGTCTCCGCCGCCCTCCTGCGCACGCCGCCACAGCCCCGGCCGTCCCCCTCCTGCTGGCGTCCGCCCCGCCATCGCCGGTCCGCCGTGTGCCAGGGCCGCCCCGCGGTCCCTCGTCGCCTGCAGCGCCGCCCGTCCGCCCGTACCGCCTGCCGCGACCCCGCGAGCTCCGTCCGGCCGTCCAGCTTCGCAAGCGCCACCGCCGCCCTCGCCTTGGTGCCAAGTTCCGCCCCCGAGCCGCGTCCCCGGGTCCGCTTCCGCCTCACGCACGCCATCGTCCCTTCGGTCACGTGGTGCCGTTCAAGATGCAAGGCCGTCTTCGGAAGATCTTCTATGCCAAGAACAGCTGAACTCAGGTTACACCGACAAGACATCGGGATCCCCTCGACAAGGCCGGCTCGGTGCCGATGTTTCGAAAGATGTACAGGGTGCTACACGGATACCCTGACATTAATATCGAGATCTTCACGGTTTCAAGACCGAACCCGAACCATGGCGCCGACCCCAAGTCCGCCACCGGCGAGTACGGTGGTACCTCAAGGCCTTCATCACGAGACGCCGAAACCCCGAAGATCGACAACGAACCCGACGGTACCTCAGGATCTTCCTCGCGACGCCCGCAGACCCGAACCCTGTCGAGCCCTCTCGGTGAACGCCCAGCTCGCCACGGAACAACATGATCTTCTCCTCGGACGCCAAGATCTACTTTCGGACCCGAAGCCCGCGAGGATGTTGAACCAGGATCTCCATCGGACAAGATCGTCACCAAGACCGGCTATGTTGAGATCCGAAGACCGTTTCCGAAGTCCAAACCTCGAGCTCGTCGAACCCTGGACCCCGAACCCCGAACCCCGGAACCCAAGATCGTCGAGCCCCTCCGATGTGTGAACCCCTTCCCGAAACCCTATTTTATAACACAATATAACTTGTCGCATACTAATTGTCTTGCATGCATACATTCTTGTGGTATGGGGGCCTTCCGCCGATACACCTAATAACTAAATATGGGCCCATATGCGGGCAAATCTAGTCTCATATCGGCCTCATTTAAACATGTGTAGCGAACCGGTTCCATCTGTTGTCTTGCTAAACAACATTTAATTTGCGGGGTAATTAAACAACTTGAACCATCTAATAATTGTCGGGACCCCGGTTCCGCTTAATATAACCTAATTGCATCGCACCGTTGCCATGCCATACATCATACATGCATCATGCCGATCTTCTGCCTTGTATTAAATATTGCATCCGGCGTTTCTTCTAGTGTTTTGCTTCTTCGCGGATAAGGCCGTTGAGTTGATGTGAGCTTCGCCCCGATCTTCGGATGAACCTTTCGACGATGTTTTCAGGCGAGCATCTCCCCCTTTCTACCTATCTTACTTTGCTAGTATTTACTTCCCTCCTGTTGATCTTTGCTATCTGTGTTGCGATGCTCTAGATTTCGCGCCCGTGATATCCCTTGCAGCCATATATAGCCTTGGACACATCCTATTACCTGTTGTTTGGTAGATAGTTGGACCCGCGTGTCGTTGTCGCTTGCTCAAGAGTTTGTGTGATGACAAGTACCACCTTTGTTGGAGAATTGCCGCATGTTAACGTTGGAGATGATCATGGCTTTAATTATTGTTCACTTAATTCCTGTTTAACAACTAAAACTGAATTAAGCAGAGGCATCGGTGGGTGATAGGTAAGATTTGGTTTCCGACCGCCCACTTGTGTCCCGTAGGACCCGAGTTCTTGACACCTGTTCCGAGATCGAGCGCGCTAACCACAGGTGGGGAGATATGGGCCCCCCATTGATAATTACCTGATTTCAAAGTATTGTACTGGGGGCCACAAGTAGTTTGGGGCTTTATTTACTATCCTGTACCTATGCCATGTTTTACTGCTTTATTTACGATTGTGCGAGGTACTGCACACTGTACTGTTTTGGAAGCGGAATGTTTTCGCGGTGTCGACAGTCCCCGATTGGGGACCTGCTGTCGTTCACAGCCATTGTCGCAAACCCTGAGTCCGTCTCGGAGACCGGCCGACTTCGTTGCGGGTGTACTTAGTGGGGTGGCCCCCCAGTGCTTGCTTTGGGTCTGGGAACGTCGTGACTTAGGCCCCGCCGACATACCGATGGGTGTATGTTAACTGATCTGGCAAAAAGGGTCGAAGTGCCTGTGAATACTTTGGTGCACCCCTGCAGGGTTAAATCTTTTCGAGAAGCCGTGTCCGCGGTTATGGACGACTTGGAGCACAGTGTCTGATCATAGATAACTATAACTAAAGTTTACTGTTTTAAATTGACTTGTTTCCGATATGATTAGTAATCAGCTTCACAACAACGGAATGGCTAAGTAAAAGTACCAACAACTGCTGGGTTTTGGGTTATCTCATGCTATTTGAATCTGACTAGTAAGTGATGCCACTATAACGGAATGATTAACTAAAAGTGCCCACTGCTTACTTTATCAGGACGTTTATCTAAACCTGACTAGTAAAGTGCCACAACTATAACTGATTAACTAAAACTGCCAACTGTGTGAGTTCCTCGGTTGACTTCCTCGTTTGGTCTCGAGGGGGAAACGCCAGGATGGGTTTGTTTGATGCTAGTATCAGGTTGGATCCGAATAGGTCTTTCTCACCCCTCTCTGATGGCCGCCAGTTGTATCGAGTCTCTATAGGTTGTTTGGTGCATGCTGCCGCTGCCGCTCAGTCCACCATACCTATGTAGGCGAGGACCGCCGAATTCTAGCCTCGCCGTGTACTGGCCTCAGTACTGACGCTCCTTCTTTTTCCTTTGCCCTTTGTCGGCACCCCTTTTTGTTTAAGCAGGTTTTGAGATCGACGCCGTTAGCAGGGTTACCCTTCCGGCTTGGCCTGGGCAGGGTTATGGACGCCATTGGTTATTCTTCAGGGCTCTTAGCCCCATTTGCATCTTGTCCGTAGTCGGACGCTTCATTGTTTTCGAGGTGATTTGGATCTTTGTACCGTATATTTTTATTCTTGACTCTTTGAGTCGCTGTTGTATATATATCTGTTCTGTGGGTCCCATCGAGGACTGTTGTGTAATGTTATTACTTTGTTTTCCACCCGCACGAAAGTGCCTGGTGGGCACCTTCGAATCGTTTCTATGCGGGTTTGGAAAATTTCGCTAAAACTTGCATAGGGCCGATTCTGAGGGTGTTACATTGTCCCCCGTCCTCCTGGAGCTAATGTTGTTTCTGGCAAGTGGATATTTCGGCATAAGCTCAAGCCGGATGGTTCTTTGGATCGGTATAAATCACGTTGGGTCCTCCGTGGCTTCACTCAGCGTGCTGGCATCGACTACGGAGAGACTTTCAGCCCGGTTGTCAAACCGGCTAATGTTCGGACCGTACTCTCCATTGCCATCTCTCAATACTGGCATGTTCATCAGCTCGACATCAACAATGCCTTTCTGCATGGTACTCTCGCCGAGACAGTATACTGTGCTTAGCCGTCAGGTTTCATCGACGTCTCCAAGCCCGACCACGTGTGCCGCCTAAATAAGTCTCTCTATGGGCTTAAATAGGCGCCGCGTGCATGGTACAGCCGTATCGCTGATCATCTTCTTCGACTCGGTTTTGTTGGTTCCCGCGCGGATCCATCGCTCTTCATATACACCCGCAACACGGAGACTGTCTACCTGCTTTTATATGTTGACGACGCAGTACTCACGGCTTCATCCGAGCAGCTACTTCGGCAAATCATCATGGCTCTTGAGCGCGAGTTCTCCCTCAAGGATCTTGGTGCACTACACTATTTTCTGGGAGTTGCTGTTACTCGCTTCTCTGATGGCATGTTCCTCTCACAGCGATAGTACATCCTCGACGTCCTCGAGCGTGCAGGTATGAGCCAGTGCAACCCTTGCTCCGCTCCTGTCGATACACAGTCCAAGCTTGGCGCTGATGGCGATGCCGTTGCTGACCCATCCACCTATCGGAGCCTGGTGGGAGCCCTCCAATACTTGTCATTCAGCAGACCGGATGTCGCCTATGCCGTTTAGCAGGTATGCTTATACATGCACGATCCTCGTGAGCCGCACCTCAATGCGGTTAAGCGGATTCTCCGGTATCTTCGCGGCACCATCGACTATGGCCTACAACTACATCGATCGTCGCCGACATCGCTTACTGCATACACTGATGCTGACTGGGCTGGCTGCCCCAACACACGCAAGTCCACCTCAGGCTACGGAGTATTCCGTGGCGACAATCGGATCTCTTGGTCCTCTAAACGCCAGCAAACTGTGTCCCGATCGAGTGCGGAAGCAGAATACCGAGGAGTTGCCAACGCCGTTGCTGAGGCATGCTGGTTACGTCAGCTCCTGTCCAAGCTACATCGCCCCCCTTCATCGAGCTACAGTGGTCTACTGTGACAACATATCTGCGGTCTACCTATCGACGAATCCGGTTCAACATCAACGTACCAAGCATGTGGAGATTGATCTTCATTTTGTCCGCGAGAGAGTTTCTTTTGGAGATGTTCATGTTCTCCATGTCCCAACATCTTCACAGTATGCAGATATCTTCACCAAAGGGTTGCCATCGACGGTCTTCACCGAGTTCCGCTCCAGTCTGAACGCCCGCCCAGCTCCCGCTTCGACTGCGGGGGGGAGGGGGGGTGTTAGACGTGTACGTATATGACACGTCTACCGGCCGTATAGTTTCCAAATTGTAATCTCTAGCTAGCTTGGAAACCAAGTATCATTGTACTATTTATAATCCCAGCCGTGGGACAAATCAATTAAGTGCAACAATTATATTTTCCTTCAAACGTGCTGACGAGCAATTTCGCCGCCGCGTGGCCGGCGACGAAATGACGCGAATCGTTTATCTCACTATCAGGGCTGGCGCGTGTCGTTTTCATCTCCAACCGGCGCCCCCGCTTGTCCCCCGTGGGTTGGGTTTGTCCTAGAGGCGCGGGATAACAAAACGGGCCTCGGCGCGAAAAAAGATTGAGGAGGCCAGCTATAAGCGAGTTTGAACGCCGACGCCCCGATATCTATCTATAGGGGATTTAGGGTCTCCGAGTGAAGATGTTCTCACCCTCGGAGAGAGGCCAGTGCTACGCTGAATAATCAGAGATGAGACCGCCTTTCACAATGGGACTCGACTACATCCAGGTCGACCTAGATTTAGCTTTTAGCCAGGTCGCTCCGACCAGGATTTTTTTCCTTTTTTGGACGCCGGAGGTGAGACAACCCACTAATATTTCTATTTTTGGAATAGAAAAAGCAAATGAGTTTTGCCTTTATTCTAAAAAATGGATACACTCAGCCTTACTGCATGCACTTTATCCCATGTATATAATTACAAAATCCAAAAATTTGAAATGTTTTCTAGCTCAAACCTTTTGTTTGATTCAAGATCTGTTTTTACCGTTAGGCTTGTCGCGATGAGATCTTCAAAACTAGATCCCATGTCGATATGTTTCGAATATTTTTTTTAGAGGATGTAAGTTTGTGAAAGTTACATCCAATCAAAGTTACATCCTTGCATCCTCTATTTAAAATTGTTTCTACCATCCTTGCATCCAAAAAAACTGCCATCCTATCAATTCCCCAGATTTGGAAGGGACCATCGCTACAGAAATTACATCCCAAAATGAACAACTACCATCCATGCATCACAAGTGAATAAATGGTATCTCAAAAACTAACAATTTTAAACTACCATCCCTGCATCACAAAATCTACCATCCTTGCATCCACAAAAACTGCCATCCACAAAAACTGCCATCTTTGCACCCACAAAAACTAGGAAAAGGATATGGATCACCCGGGGGATCCTGTGAATCCATCCTCCGGGTCGCGCGTGCAAGGCACCGCATCAAACCTCGCTAAGCAGGAGGGCCCACCTTATCTCTTTAGGAACAACTCTATCTTCCTTCGTGAACCAGGCGTGCGGCTGCCAAATCCCGTCGGAGCCACCGTACAATCCTGCGCCGCCGCCGCTGGACTTCGCCCCCACCGCCGCCGTGTTGGACTTCGCCGCCGTCGTGCTGCCCTTGAGGAGGGAGGGAAGGCAGTCTGCGCATGGTCGTTCGCGTCATGCTGCTCCACCTACGCCTCCACCCCGCACCAACGATCGAGCGCCGCCGGTGATGGAGACGCCATGGCCACCGTCCCAGGGCACCCCGCTTCTCCCCCTCCACCGCGTACCAGCACCAGCCCGTCGCCGGAGATGGAGGGCACTCGCCATGCCTTGTCCCTGCCGATGGAGCTTCGCCATGGACATCGCTGCTCCTCGAGGCCACCCGCCATGGACGCCGCCCGAGGGAGCCCGCTGCTCCGCCTCCACCACCCCGACGCAGCTAGGTACGACGTCAACGACTGCTACATTGGGCCGCCTGGGGCCAATGGCGGCGCTATGTGCGCTCGAAGGCGGTGCTATAAGCCGTGTCGACGTTTGCTACATGCGTCCGGTGTCAATGCTACCTACGGCTTCTGATGTTGCTACCTGCGGCGAGGAGTGCTGCTACATTCAGCGAGAGGCTCTGCTACACAAGGCGACCGGCCCTGCTACATACAGCTTTTGGTGTTGCTACCTGCGGCGAGCGGCGCTGCTACATGGCATTTTTTTATTACAAGTTTTTGCTCCGGCGATGTCTCTGGCGAAGTCAGCTTTTGCTACATTAGTATAATTATTTTGCTACATCTGTTTTCTGAGTTTGCTACAATAGCGCAAACTTCTTGCTACGAGGTCTCCGGCGAGATCTCCGGCGAAATTCTCCGGCGAGTCTAAGACGGAGTCAGTTTTGCTACATTAGCACAAATATTATGCTACATAGTCTCCGGCGAGGTCTCTGGTGAAGTCTCCGACGAGATCTGTCTTTTTTATTTGTCTCGTGGACGAACCGTTTTCTGCTACAATGTAGCAAAAGCGGGGCAAATGTAGCAAAAGCGGGATTTTGAATCCAAAAAAAGGACACGTGGTTGCTGGGGACCCGGGGGATGAAAACCACAAATCCCGCGGGAGACGCCTAGCACTGTCCAAAAAACTACCATCCCCGGATCACAACTCAGTTCTCCAGATTTGGATGTTTGTGCTACACGTACCCAGAAATGCTATACGCGAGATAGGCCGCAGGATGGGAGGTTCGCTGGGGTCGTCTGATCGTGATCGCGCGACGTCAAGCTCCCCAAATTTGGATGCATATGCTACACGTACCTAGAAATGCTACACGCGAGATAGACTGCGGGATGGGAGGTTCGTTGGGGGTCGTTCGATCGTGATCGCGCGACGTCAAGCCCTGACCTGGGCTGTAGCCCAAATCGAGATCGACTGATACTTAGATTTCGCGGTCACAATGGTTCCAGAAAAAAAAAAAAGAAAACCTGAGGTCAAATCAGTAATTATTAGAACAGGTTCCTCCCCGGTGAATACCCGTCCCCACCGGCCCACCCTGCTCGACCGACTATCCGCCGTCTCTTCTCCGCCGCCACATCCCACCCGACGGCGACACGTTCCGCCTCCACAAAGGGGCACGGGAAGCTCTTCCCCGCCGGGTCGATTTGGCAGAGGTACTCTTCCTTCGCAGCTAGGGTTTCCCGCCGTATCCTTGGATCGATGACGTCTTCTCTTATCTACGGACGATTGCAGTGCGCATTACCTTCCCAGATCCCCTAAATCAGACTCACTAGCCAATTGTTGGTGCAAATTGTTTTGGTTAGTGTATATTGCCTAAATTCAGCCGACAGCAAAATTCAGGTTGTGTGCCCATGGTGTGCTACGCTTCTAGTTCAGATTGATTACACCTGGAGTATTTTTTTTTTAGTCGTGCATCGTGGTATTCTTTTGTTTAGGTCGCTCAGCACATATGCCATGTGGGTTTTTAGTCCTGTGTCAGAATCAGTAGCTATTGTTCAATGCAAGATTGCAAATAGTTGATTATTGAGGTACTACTTACTGTTAGCTGTGTCTCCTGGGGTTTCTTTGTTTTGAGGTCGATGGTAGATTCTTTTTGTGCTTGGTCGTAGAGGTAAAATATGGGTGACTGGTTCCTTTGGGATTGGCTGGTGGTGATGCCAGTCTGTTCGAGGCCTGGGGACAGAACTGCTTGTATTGTGTTTACCATTTTTCATCTAATGAAGAATGGGGGCTGAGAGCTCCTTTAATGAAAAATGTTGATTTGATTCGCTAGCATGGAGTAAATTCACTAGCCATTGTTTAATACAAATTGTTTTTATTAAATTTTACCCCTATATTTAGTTGGCAGCACTTATCCCCTGTTTGACACTGTCCTCCAGACCCACAAGGACATCGACTCAGCATGGAAAGTGAGAGGCAGCCACCTGCTGCAGCGTCCGCCGCAATATCAAAGGTGCTCAACAACGATGACCTTCTCATCGAGATCCTCCTCCGCGTCGGTTTCCCCACCAACCTTGTCCGTGTTGCTCTTGTCTGCAAATACTGGCTACGGCACGTCTCCGACCCCAAGTTCCTCCATCGTTTCCACAAGCTCCACCCGTCTACCCTCCTTGGCTTCTATATTGCCACTGGGCCGACGCTGCATGCTCCGCACTTCGTGCCGATGCAGCCTCAGCCCCCAGAGCTTGCTGCCGTCATTGGTCGCACAGGCTTCAGCCTGGACTGTGACCAGAAAGTACTGACCTACATAAGGGATTGTCGGGATGGCAGGGTCTTCACCACACGATGCAAAGGAAGTGAATCGATACATAGAGTGTACAACCCGTTGTTCCCTGAGAAAGGTATGCTCATCATCCCACCAATCCCAAGCTACCAACGTCAGGACGACTATTACTGCTGTTTGAGTCAAATCCTCTCTGTAAAAGAAGGCGATGACTTGTCCTACTTGTTTGTGTGGGTAGCGTCTAAAAAGGTAAGAACAAAATCTATGGTTCATGTATATATCTTGCGACCTGGTGATGATGTCTGGCGCACACATCTTACCTTGGCCACAGACCCGCTCTCTAATAACCGGGTTACAAAATTTGTGCTCAGTGACAATAAAATCTATATGCGGGGCGTAAGGAGCGACATTGTCGTCTTGGATTTGGTAGCCTCGAGATCCTCTATAATTCGTCTCCCACAAGGGGTGGAGTATGGAGATAGGGACACTATGTTGTCACGGGCAGATGATGCACCTGGTGTATATCTCATCCAAGTGAAGGAGCTTCAGCTTCGCATCTGGCTCCACAAAGGGGACAATTGGTTGATGGTGGACACCATCAGTTTGGTTGAGATGTGTGGTAATTTGAGCATATCAGATTGCATGGGTGAGGAAGAGCAAACTGCAGTTCTTTGGATAAAGCAGGTGGGAGACAACGTTGAGTTTGTTTTCTTGCAGATGGGTCGATACATACTCTATTTGGATATCAAGTGCAGGACATTGCGTAAAGTGCATGAGATGGCAGGCAAGGATCAATGTTACTATGTTCATATCTATCCTTTTAAGATGATCTGGCCTCCCACTTTCCCTCCGCTGAAGGATGATCCTTCAAGGTATGCCTTTTGCGCTCTAAATGATTTGTATAGTTCTGTTGTTGAGGTTACCAATATTTGCAACCTGCATAGTGTTATTCTCTTTCCTGTTTTGCTACTTTGTTATTGGCTTATTGCCACATGCTTTAAATTTCATATTTGTAGCTTTCATCAATACACCATCATAAACGACTACTTGTGGAAAGAATTGGCATTGCTGCATTTGTGATGCTCTGACACTCTTGTTAGTTGTTCATCAACCATCAATATTTGATTTAACTGTAGAATACTGTATGTTTGATTCCTTAGGTGATTTTAAGAATACTAGCTAACCATCATTTCAGGTGAAAGATGCCTAGCCCTGTATTCGGATATATCACTGTTTTCTGAACTACAAATGAACTTACATAAGTACAAAACATCATGTATAAGAGCTGAAAGGTGCCTAGACTTGTTATCCCATTGACCACTGTATTTTCCTGTCCTGAAATATTATCACAAACCCATCAATCCTGAAACTCTAGCTTCCTATTTCTCAAAATTAATTATGGTATAACTTTTGGGTGTGGTCTATGTCACCTCCGTACCGTTCAACCTTGAACCTCAAACTATCATGTCTGAGATCGTTAATACTTTGGATTTTTCCAAATATTGCAGTTATGTTGAAGCAGTCTATCGCTTATTTCATTTTTGGTGGATTTTTTATTTTACATGGTACGCATAAGCTTGTTCAAAATTTCTGATTCACATATCACAATGAAAACTTTCCTGTTGTATGATACACAGTGATCAGTCCAAGCTAACAGTGGCAGTGGTAGTTTGTGCTTGTGTGGCATTTATCAATCTCGATCAGATATTTTGCAATGAATTCCTGGAGCTTCTGCAATGAAAAAATAAACTGTATTGCAAGAAGAAATGCATTATTTTGACTTTTGAGTGCACATAATACTCGACTATCATTGTACTAGCCACTTATCTTTATGTCCATTTGATATCCCCATGCTGATCCTTCCCTGGTTTGCTTGAAACAGAAATGCCATGTGAAGAACAGGGAATCATGGAATCAAGGAAGATTAGTAGTGAGCTGCATTTCCTCGAGTAGCTGTAGGCATGTAGCAGTTCTAACTTCCCTTATGATACTTCTTAGTGGGTTCCTATGTAACTGGAGCAAGTACTTATTTGGTACTAGTTCGGGTCCGAAACTTTTGTTACGTGAAGAAGACTCACTCTTTGTTGACGAGGTATCTTGTCAGATTCTCGTGTGTTGCAGTCCTATGGTTCCAATGCGTGCCTGCTTGTTTGCTCGTGGCATTCAGTGAAGTGTATTTTTCTTCACTGTTGCAAGATTGGTTTCTGTTGGTTAGCGATGTGCAAGGAAATATGCCGCATTTAACCTGGACCATTGAACTTCTAGGGAAGGAAAGAAACTATTGATGGAAAAACTGATTTTCAACTTTTGAGAGCACATATTAGTTGATTATCGTTGTGATAGCCACTTGTGTTTGTGTTTGTGTTTGCATTTCTTGGTGGTCATATTCTCCAGAAGGAAAAGGGCATTTGCAATATACATGCAGTATACCTATGGTTGTAGTTAAAACAATTCCCAAGCTTCGTTGATCACCGTAGTTCTTTTGTTTGGTTCTACTTCTAGATTACCTATGATACAATAATACTCACCTAATCATGTAAACAAACATCATTTGATACATTTTCTTTCATATCAGAAAAAAATGCATTGTACTTCCAATGGATGCATCCGTTTTTGCTATACATGGTTTTTGTATTGAGGGGTTTGTCCTTCTTTCCGGTGATCCTTTTGCATTCATAAATTGATACACAACATGCACAAATCAACACTAAATATAGTAGTAACGTTTGGCCTAATTTAGGAAATTCACAATGTACATGTTAATGTTTTATGTATGGTTACAACTTGGTCACTGAATTTTGGAATAAGAGGTTTCACCTAAGAGATTCGGATCAAACTTAAACACCAATTGGATGTCTAAGTTGTGTCGGTACTCGGTAGCACAGGTTCATTATCTATTGTATGTCAGGAGCGCGACCAAGCGTGCCTACCCTCCTAGTTAGTATTGTTTGCCACCGACACCTTTGTTTTATGTTCGAGGAGACATAGTGTGCAACCAACACCTTTGTTTCATGGTCGAGAAGGAGGCTTATTGTTTGCAACCAACATCTTTGTTTCGTGGTCGAGAAGGGCTTGTATATATTTTTTTTACCAAAGCTTGTATTTTTTTGATGTGCTTGTTTTGTATTTTCTTTGGAAAAGGAAGTGGGAGATTTTCTCTCTGTAATTAATAAGGAACGATTGCAAAAAACATTGTGGATAGAAAATGGAGAAAAAACACTAGAGTTGGTTGTGTTTGAAGGATCATAAACTTTGGTTCCAAGCTATGGAGATTCAACCACTATTTTTTTCACGGTCTTAAGGCTAAAGTGCACCAACTCTATGCGGACAACTATTCCAATTTCGAATCGGTTGCTCAAACTCCTACATCTCATTGTCCCATCCATATTTTTCATGCACGGCATTGGCCCGACACTGTCTTTCACAGGCCTGACATGGCCCGGCACGCTAGAGCCTGTTACCAGCGAGCTGTGTCGGGCCGGCATGTCGACCCGTTTGGCACGTGGGACACGCCGTCCCATCTTTTTCCATGCAGGCCTTCAAGAAAACCCTTAAGTTTGCCGAGCTGCTACTATAACACAAAAGATTTAGTAGTCTGGTGGTTGAGGAGAGGGCGTAGTAGGTGTAGGCCATCCTATTTTTGCAAACTATTATTCTGCTAATCATGTGCTCGCGCGGGCTAAGGACGTGTTTGATAGGTCGTATGCGATTTTCGGCTCAGTTGGACACTGCTAGAATGGGTAGTGCCGCGCTGACTTATACATGTGAAAGCCACCTTTACAGTTTGTTTGGTAAGCTGCAGGGAGATCTTTTGCACGAGGACAATAACAAATACATGTTGTTTGGTTGCCTGCATTGATTTGGATGTCACACTAACAGATATACCTAAACAGTCATCAACACAAATCTTGTTGTGTTCGCAACATAGAAAACAAAAAAAAATCCTATGATGGAAACTATATACGCCACGATCCATCTATCTAGATACAATCAACGGGTGGATATACATCCGTAGAATATATACCCTTGAAAACCGACATAGCTTTACGAATATAGACTCGTTGGTGATGTAGTCGATCTCTTGCTGATCTCAAGATCGTGTAGAAGTCCGGTAGCACCGCAACTCAGCGAAGCATCCGTGATCGCACAAACGTCCGGAAATCCGACCACCTCCGCGACCTCGCTCCAGCAATGCAGCAGAAGTAGCAAATCCTTGCTCTAGAAAAACCCACCGAAAACATGTATCTCGCTAAGTCAAGACCATGGGGAAATAGTAGAGGGGAAGAGAGATCCTTCACGACGAGGCGTGAGTGATAGAGAGGGATAGGGAGTCTTTTATAGGAGGAGGGGGAACCCCAAGGGCCATGGCCGGCGGCCAAGGTGCTTGCCCCCACCCCTTCTCCATTCATGTGAGTGGAGCTCCCACTCACAAAATGACTCTCCATTTCCTCCACTCAAAATTTCACTCACATGCATTAAATTTTCACCAAATTTAATGCAAGCTCTCATTTAATAAAACTCTTTTATTAATTTTATTTAGAATTTTGTTAATTACATTAAATTAACAAATATTCACATAAAACCCCTTGCAATATTTCAATTTTATATGCAGAACCAGTTTCAGCAATTTCACCCCAAACAATTCTGGTTTCTATTAAAATAATTCCAGCATTTTCTTTTTCTTTCTATGGAATCTTATTTGCTCCAAATGGTATAGGTATCCCATAAGTGTGTCACCCTTCGGTTCGCGAACAATGCAGACATGATCGAGACTCCTCTCCGATCAATAATCAGCACCGGGACCTGGAGATCCGTACTGACTCCCACACATTCAACAATGATTTCTTGTGATCGTGTGAACCTTTTTACACTTGTGACTAAATCTTTTTGTCTCGCGATATTTTACATTTCCGAGATTCGATCATCGGTATCCCCATACCTAGTTTGATCTCGTTACCGACATGTACTCTTTTCTTGTTCCCGTGATATAACATTCTAGTGATCCCCATCACTTGTTTGCAAACTATATCAATATGATATCACCGAGAGGGCCCAAAGTATATTTCTCCGTCATTTGTATGGACAAATCCCACTCTTAATCCATGAGCCTCAACATAACATTATCGGAGTATTCAAACCCACCTTTATAGTCGCCCTGTTATGGTATGACGTTTGATGTTATCAAGACACTCTTTATATGTTAGTGATTGACACGATCTTATAGTCTAAAGACTAAAGTTACTTGTAATGATGTTATAGTAATTTAAACATAATAACTTTGATCGTATTATTATACTTTGGATAAATGTTCATCACATCATTCCACCAATACTGTGACCTTTAACAGCATCCAATGTCCATGATCAGGAAACCTTGATCATTATATTAATCAACGAGCTAATTTATATGAGAGGCATAACTAGAAGCACTTTATTTATTTATTAAACACACATGTATTAATGTTTCCAATTAATACAATTATATCATGAGAAATAAACATTTATCATAAACAAGAAATAAGATAATAACCACCTTATTATTGCCTCTCGGGCATATTCCCTTCATATATGTTCTTCGTTGTCTATTGTTGCAGTTGTTGGCACAAGACCTATTGCGTCTGCGTTGACGACGGAGGGCGGCGGGGAACCTTCTTGCAGCTGCGCCGGTGATGGAGGGCGACATGACACGTACTACGGCTATATCAGTGATGGAGGGCGGTGGGCTACCTGCTGCGGTTGCACCAGTGTGCGAAATGACACCTTATGTGGCTGCGCCGATGGTAGAATGCAATAACGACAAACCACAGTACCATCGATGAGGAACCGCTCGATCTTGCTCGCCGTATCGGGATACTTCCCCATGGCGCGTCTAGGAACTCGAGATGGAACACGACATAATGGAACACCTGGAATAGGTTCGTGAAGGGGAGCTCCGCGCGATCATAGCCGCGGTCGACGATGACGACCTTGGCGGTCCTCTATATGCACGACCCGCGCGTCGAGTAGGCCTTCTTTATCAACCTCATTTTTAACCTCACGTACAAGTTGAGAAGCTACATATTGATTTCTCTACATCCACCAAAACGAAAAACTTCCAACACAAGAGTTGTGGGGAACAGCAAGATCAAGCTATCCCCCAAAATAAATTTCGAACGGTTGAACGTGTGCAGTTGAATGTGTGCGACAAAACTGACGAAATTCGCTAAAAGAACTCTAACTTTGGCCATAAATCTGAAAAGATATAGCTCACCAAATTAATGATGATAGTCAGAATAAAATCCCCTCGTCGACCTGCATCTTTTTCATATAGAGATTGATTTGATTCGAAGTCTATACGTGCTAATCACAAGTGTCTATAGTAAACCTGCTTAGAGAGGAGAGAGAAAAGTGGACTCGTATTACAGATCCAACAGATCCAAGTGAGATTCCACTAAATTCTACTTGAAGCACATTTTGTCATTTCTAGTGTAAAATTTGGACAAAAATTGTGTACTAGAAATAACAAAATAAATAGAAGTGGGATATAGATAAGATCCCACACCATAACTCATATGGAAGCGTGCAAGGATGAATTCATGAGGGTGCTTTGACGTGCGCTCAGGCTAGCTCCACCCAAACGCTGCTCAATTCAAACGTTATATATGGGCCTAGCTCTGGGCTGTTTTACGACTCACACAAGACAGACCCTAAAGGTAACACAGGTAACCAATAGCCCATTTTCTTTCCATCTGGCCTGCCTAGAGTGGTGCAACCTATCAAATGCATCTTAAATTCTAAACGAGTCGTGTCAGGCTAGCCCGTGTCCTTGAGGCTGTGCTTTTTCTACGTGCCTCGGGCCGGCCCGTTGGCCAGGTTTGGGTGGGCCTAACCGTCCACGGCACAAAATTAACTTTTTTTTACCATGACTTCATCGCCGCCCGTGGATTCCGTACGAGCGCACCCAGTCGCCCCTCCGCCGCCCTAACCCGCCCCACGGCGGCGCCTTTCGGCGGCACGCACGCCGAAGCAGTATACTCCCGCTGGCAAGGGATTCCCCGCCGGATCCATCTGGAAACAGGTACTCATCATCTGGCCCATGTATGGATCAATGACGTCTTCTTGTATATGCTGGGCCTGGATTCCCAAATCAGTTTCAGTTGCCATGGAGTGATTTAGTTCCGAATCAGATTCACTAGCCAATGTTTTATGCAAAATTGTTGTCTGCTCCATGCCTAAATTCAGTTGATAGCACTGATCAGATTGGCTAGCCATGGAGTATCAGATTCACTAGCTATTGTTTAACACAATTTATTACTAATTTGTAAGATTCGCTAGCATGGAGTATTTCTGTCCCAACCCAGATTACCTAGCCATTGTTTAATTAATACATTGCCTAAATTCAGTCAGCAGCACTAATCCCCTGTTCTACACTGTCCACGGACATCAGCTCAGCATGGAAGTCAAGAGCCAGTCGCCGCTGGCAGCGTCTGCTGCTGTATCGAAGGTGCTTGACGACGACGACCTGCTTCTCGAGATCATCGTCCGCGTCGCCTTCCCTACCAGCCTCGTCCGTGCTGCCCTTGTCTGCAAGCGCTGGTTATGGCACATCTCTGACCCCAAGTTCCTCAGCCGTTTCTGCAAGCTCCACCCGCCCCGCCTTCTCGGCTTCTACGTTAACAATGCGGCGTTGCCGCGGTACCCTCTGTGCTTCATCCCGATGCAGCCTCAGACCCCAGAACTCACTGCCGTCATGCGCCATGCAAGCTTCAGCCTGGATAGTGGCCAGAAGGCAGTGGCCTACATAAGGGACTGTCGGAATGGCAGGATCTGCATCATGTTCTGCGAAGGAACTGAAGTGAAACATGGAGTTTACAACCCGTTGTTCCCTGAGAGAGGCATGTCCATCATCCCACCATTCCCATGCTACCAACGAAAGGACGACTATTATTCGTGGAGTCATCTCTTCTCTATAAACGAAGGTGACGATTTGTACTTCTTGTATGTATTGGTGGAGTCTAACAAGGAGACAGGCAAATCTGTTGTTCATGTATATACGTTGCGACCTGGTGATGGTGTATGGCACATACATCTTACCTTGGCCACAGACCCGCTCTCTGATCACTGGGATAAGAAAGCCATGCTCATTGACAATAAAATCTATATGCCAGGCTTCCCGAGCGACATTGTCGTCTTGGATTTGGTAGCCTCGAGTTCCTCTGCAATTCGTCTCCCACCAGGGGTGGATTATGGAGATAGAGACAACATGTTGTCACGGTCAGATGATGCATCTGGTGTATACCTCATTCAAACAAAGGAGCTTCAGCTTCGCATCTGGCTCCATGAAGGGGACCATTGGTTGATGGTGGACACCATCTCGTTGGTTGATATGTTTGCTAATTTGAGGATATCAGATTGCATGGGTAAGGAAGAGCAAACTGCTGTTCTTCGGATAAAGCGGGTGGGGGACAACGTTGAGTTTGTGTTCTTGCAGATGGGTCGACACATACTCTATTTGGATATCAAGTGCAGGACATTGCATAAAGTGTATGAGTTGACAGACAAGGGTCTAGGTTTCTATTTTGATATCTATCCTTTTAAGATGATTTGGCCTCCCACTTTCCCTCTGCTGAAGGATGATCCTTCAAGGTATGCCTTTTGTGCTTTAGATGATTTGTATAGTGATGTTGTTGAGGTTACCAATGTTTGGAGTCTGCATACTGTTATTTTCTTTCCTGTTTTGCTGCTTTGTTATTGCCACACACTTTAAATTTCAGACTTTTAGCTTTCATGAATACACCATCATAATTGATTACTTGTGGAAAGAATTGGTATTGCTGCACTTGTGATGCTCCGACACTCTTGTTGTTTGTTCATCAACCATCAATATTTGGTATAACTGTAGAATACTGTATGTTTGATTAGGTAATTTTAGGAATACTAGCTAACCATCATTTCAGGTGAAAGATGCCTAGCCTTGTATTCTGCCAACTAACATGGACCTTCTATTCTGATATATCACTGTTTTCTGAACTGCAAATGAACTTACAGAAGTAGAAAAACATCATGTATAAGAGCTGAAAGATGCCTAGACTTTTTATCCGGTTGACCACTGTATTTTCTTGCTGGAATATTATCACAAACCCATCAAGCCTGAAACCTTAGCTTCAATTTTCTCAGAATTTATCATAGTCTAACTTTGTCTTGTGGTCATGAGTCGGCTTCATACCTTTGAACTCCAAGCCTCAAGCCATCAAGTATGAGATTGATAAAAAAAATTCCAATTGTTGCTGTTATGTTGAAGTATTCTATTGCTTATTCAAAACTTCAGCGAATTGTATATTCACACGGGTACACTTAAGCTTGTGCATATCACAACGAAGTTTTTCCTTTTGCATGAAAATTGATCAGTCCAAGCTAACAGTTGTAATTTGTGCTCGTGTGACATTTATCCTTCTTCGTCAGATCTTTTGCAATGAACTGCGGGAGCTTTTGTAATGGAAAAAAAACTGTCGCCAGAACAAATGCATTATTTCATCTTTTGAGTGCACATAATACTCGACTACCGTTGTACTAGACACTTATCTTTGTGTCCCTTTGATATCCTGACAATTCATCATTCCCATGCTGATCCTTCCTCGGTTTTACTTGGAACAGAAATGCCATGTGAAGAACAGGGAAGCATGGAATCAAGGAAGATTAGTAGTGAGTCTCAAGTAGCTGTAGGCATGTGGCAGTTCTATCTTCCCTTTTGATACTTCTTAGTGGGTTCCTATGTAACTGGAGAAAGTACCCCTTTGGTAGCTTGTGACCGAAGTCTTTGTTTCGTGAAGAGTACTCCCTCTATGTGTTCAGTCCAATGGTTGCACTGCCTTCCTGCTTGTTTGCTCGTGGTATTCAGTGAAGTGTCTTTTTCTTCACCGTTGCAAACTTGTATTCGGAGAAGTGTTCTTGTTCACCATTTCAAAAAACTGAATTTCGGTTAGCGATAATATAAGTCAGAATTCATAAAATGTATAAAAGTTCTGAAAATATTGATATTGTTTTTTTGCAGGTGAAAATATCTATATTGTTTATTACTCCTTCCATCCTGAAAAGGATGTCACAGATTTGTCTAGATTCGTATTTATCTAGATTTGTCTAGATTCGTATTTATCTAGACATATTTTACTGTATAGATAGATGTGAATCTTGAAAAATCCGTGACGGAGGCATTAAAAGTTTCAAAACATCAATTAGAAACATGTTGTGTCTCAAGAAGAACAAAACAAAATCTAGTGCTCTAAAATAACATAATTATCAAAGCGCTAAATTTGTTAGTGCATAAATCTATCTGGGACAGAACCGATACGTGAAGGCCAGGAGAAAGGCGATCCGCAGGCGACAACCAAAACCAACCTAGGGTTCTGTCCCTCTCGTCCTTGACGGTGACGTTGCCGGTCCCCTCTGCATCCGGTTGCCTTGGGGCGTTGATATGTGACGACCATGGCCTCTCGCCGGCGGGAGATTTTCGTTATTTGTTTAAACTATTTTTCATTGTCTCTTATAGAATGTTGAGGCGACCGGTATGTGTTAAAGTTAAAATAAGTTTCTTCCCGCTCTATCCCCGCACCAATGGTGCATCTAGCGCGGGCGGAGGACAAGTGAAGTCATATGTCCGCGGATCTTCTAAGATCCAGTCAGTTTTCGTGTTCGTTCAGTCTCTTTCGTTCTACGGTTGTGATCATTTGTGATGGTTACTTCTCTAATGCGTTGATCCTTTGTGGGTTACTCTTGTTGATGATTATAATAGATCGGTGAAATTTGTTCTTTTTATAGTGAAAAAAAGGACTTCACTTTTTCCACACAAATTACATGCACACAAAAACTTAGGAAATTTCCATGTCTACTAAAATCTGTATGAAATTTCTGACATCTAAAAAAAATCTGTTTTGTGGGGCAAAGAAAAATTTGACCACCATAGACTTTGGTGGTCTCCTCTCAGGTCTTAGCCCTCAAGACTCAGTCGTACCCGGTATATTCCTCGTCTCGTTGGGCCGACTCGCCACCGGCGCCGTCGCCTCATCCCGCCCTGACGGAGACACCTCGCGCCCGCATGCTTCTCCAAATTTGTTTCCTCCTCTTATACGGTCTTATAACAGTAATTTGTGGTGGTGGTGAGAAAAGGAGCTTCTATTCTGGTTTCTAAAAGGTACATATGATCGTAGAAGAGATGAAACATGACCAAGCTTGTTATGATGTTACCATTTGTGCTGAAACATTATCATTGTTAGAGAAAGCCTCCTAACACATGGGGAAACTACAATATACAAATATATACATCTAACACCCCCTTCCTCAAACTCATGGTGGATCCACAACACTGAGTTTGGAGAGTAAGAAATCATGTCGCGCTCTAGTCTGTGCCTTTGTAAAGAAGTCCGTCAACTGTAACTCTAAAGGCACATACTAAAGCGTAATAACCTGAGCCTGCACCTAAGCACGTGTATAAAAAGCATCAACACCAATATGTTTGGTAAGCTTATTCTTTATCGGATCACGTGCAATACTGATAGCATATGTACTGTCAGACAAAACTGGAGTGGGTGTCGTAACAGAGACCCCAAAATCCACAAGCAACCACCATAACCAAGTCACCTCAGCAGTCAACAAGACCATAGCTCGCAACTCAGCCTCAACACTCGAACGGGAAACCGCTGTCTGTTTCTTCGTCTTCCAAGCAATGAGCGAACCACCAAGAAACACACAGTAAGCAGAAAGAGAATGACGATCCGTAGGATCACTCGCCCACGTAGCATCCGAATAGCAATGAAGCTGGAGGGAGCTGGAACGAGGAAAGAAAAGGCGACGAGTGATCGTGCCACGAAGATAGCGAAGAACACGAAGGAGATGACTATAGTGAACAGCGGTAGGAGCTGAGACAAACTGACTCAGAATATGAACAGGATAAGATATGTCAGGACGAGTGACAGCAAGATAAACAAGACTCCCAACAAGATGGCGATAACGCGTCGGGTCAGGAAGAGGATAACCATCAGTAGGACAAAGCTTAACATTAAGCTCCATAGGAGTCTCAACAGTGCGCTCATCCCCAAGAACAGCACGAGCAAGAAGATCCTGAATATACTTTTCCTGGGAGATAGAAAAGACATCAGAAGTGGAGGATACCTCAATCCCAAGAAAGTAGCGGAGAGGACCAAGATCAGTCATAAGAAACTGATCACGAAGACGAGCCTTAACAAAGGCAATATACTCAGGATCATCACCAGTAATGATCATATCATCAGCAAAGAGAAGGAGAAGAGTGCATCCACGAGGAGAAGTGTGAACGAACAGCGCTGGATCATGAGCACTGGGAGAGAAACCAGCAGCAGTCACCACAGAGGCAAATCGCTCAAACCAGGCACGAGGGGCCTGTTTCAGGCCATAAAGAGAACGCCGAAGACGATAAACCATCCCATCGGGAACAGAATACCCAGGAGGAGGCTGCATGTAAACCTCCTAAATCAATTCACCATTGAGGAAAGCGTTCTGAACATCAAGCTGAGATACAAACCAGTGTCGAACAGAAGCAACAACAAGAAGAGTGCGCAAAGTGGTCATATGAGCCACATGGGCAAAAGTATCATCATAGTCACGGCCGTGCTCCTGCTGAAAGCCACGAGCCACAAGACGCGCTTTATAGCTCTCAAGAGATCCATTAGAGCGGGTCTTAATTTTATAGACCCACTTGCACGTGATGGGATGAACACCGGGAGGGGGAGAGACAAGATCCCCGGTGCCAGTGCGCTCAAGCGCAGCAATCTCCTCAGCCATGGCAAGCTGCCATTTAGGATGACGCTCAGCATCCCGATAAGAAGTCGGCTTGAGGGCAACAGAGAGACCGTACTGACTAGGAGAGTAACGATCAGGTGGACGACGAAGACGAGTCGTCGGAAGAGGAGAGGGAATCTCATCGGAAGAAGAAGACATATCGGAAGAAAAAGAAGAAGGGACATCAGGAGGAGGATCCGGAACATGAGAGCGACGAGAATAATAGAAGGGAAAAGGATACAACAGTGAGGTGGGTGGAGGATCAGGAGAAGAAGGAGGAGAACTAGGTGGGGAGGAAGACAACAGGGTCGAAGGTGCATCAACAATAATAGGTCCCGAAGTAGGATCAATAGGAACAGAGGGAGGCGTGTCAGTAAAAAAGTAGAAAAGAGAGGTCAAGGAGGTGGGGCGATATCCTCCATCGGATGTTACAATATCCATCGGATAGGTCAAGGAGGTGGCGCGAGGATAGAAAGGACGTGTCTCATCAAACATGACATCACGAGAAATGCGCATCCGACGACCAACGGGATCCCAACACCGATAGCCCTTATGCTCATCACTGTATCCAAGAAAGACACGCTCAACAGACTGAACGGTCAGTTTGGTGCGTTCACGAGGGGCAAAAAGAACATAACAAATGCAACCAAATGAACGAAGCGCCGAGTAATCAGGAGGGTGACCAGAGAGGTGTTGGAGATATGCCCTAGAGGCAATAATAAATGTAGTTATTATTATATCTTTGTGTTTATGATAAATGTTCACATTCATGCTATAACAGTATTAACCAGAAACATTAATACTTGTGTGTTTTGTAAACTAAATTAGAGTCCCTAGTAAAGCCTCTTCATAATACTAGCTTGTTGATTAATATATGATCATGGTTTCTTGATCATGAACATTTGAGATGTTGTTAATAACAATATCATATCATTAGGAGAATGGTATGGTGGACATACTCCTATAGATAAGCGTAGCATAAAGATCAAGTCATTTTAAATAGTTCAATTGCTATAAGCTTTTTGATACATAGTAACCTAATTCCTTCGACCATGAGATCATGCTTATCACCATCACCGGAAGGATGCATTCATGACATCAAACACCACACCGTAACTGGGTGTCTATAAAGGTGGCATTGAGTGTTCGGAAAGTATGGGTTGAGACACATGAATCAAGAGTGGGATTTGTCCATCCATATGACGGATAGATATACTCTGGGCCCTCTCGGTGGAATGTCATCCAATTAGCTTGCAAGCATGTGACTGGCTCACAAGGGATCACATACCACGGGAACGAGAAAAGAGTACTTATCGGTAACGAGGTTGAACTAGGTATGCAGAGATACCGACGATCAAAACCTCGGATAAGTAAACTATCGTGAGACAAAGGAAAATTGGTATCGTATGTAAGTGGTTCATTCGATCGCTAAGTAATCATAGAAATATGTGGGAGTCATATGAATTTCCAGATTCCTCTATTGGTTATTGATCGGAGAAGTGTCTCGATCATGTCTGCATAATTCACGAACCGTAGGGAGACACACTTAAGGATTCGATGTTATTGAGTAGTTATGGAATGATAAGTAAGAGACCAAATGTTGTTCGAAGTCTCGGATGGGATCCGGGATATCACGAGGAGATCTGGAATGGTCCGGAGAATAAGATTCATATAAGGAAAGTCCTGTTTCGGAGTTGGGGAATGATTCCGGTGTTTTCACCGGGAATGTTCTAGAAGGGTCCGGAAGGTCCGGCACTCCGGAGGGGAAGGGTACATGAATGTGTCATGACATTATGGAATGGTTGCATCATGTACTAGGTAACATGGCTGGGCAAAATAAAGGAAGAAATCAAATCCTAGTTTGAAAGTCAAACGCCAATTTGAAAAGTCAAACAACAAGTTTGCTTGGTGGATGGAGAGTAGGAAACCTACTTGGGGAGGAAGTCCTCCTCCCTCCACCCGCCGGCCAAGGAGGCCGAGTTGGGGGAGGACTCCCTCCTCCCAACCGGCACCCTCCCACCTATATAAGGAGGGGCAGGGCTGCCCCTCTTCCCTACACCCAACACACCCCAAACCCTAACCCTAGCCGCCGGCGCCACCACCCCCTGCTGCCGTCGCCTAGGGCACCACCAACTCGCCGAGTTAGGGTGATCCCAAACCCTAGCCGCCGGCTACACTCTCCCCTTGGTGCCTTCTAAACCCTAGATCGCCAAGGCCTCTCTCATAGTTCACCATACTCGCTCCGGCTTAAGGCGAAGCCCTGAGAGATCTCCTCTCACCCGTCGTGCTGCCGGAATCGCGAGGAGAGTGCTACAACCTCCGCTGCCTGCTGGAACAAGGGAGAGGAAGGTCTTCATCGAGTACCGAACGTGTGACCGACTGCGGAAGCGCTGCCGGAATGCAGCGCCGGAAGGATCGTCTACGCGATCTTGAGATCGGCAAGAGTACGACTACAACACCCACGAGAATCTGCTATCGTTAACCGCTTTGGAATCTACGAGGGTGAGTTCCTCTATCGACTCATTGCTATAATCTAGTAGATAGATCTTGGCTTGTTTGTTTGCGGTAGAAAATTTTTGTTTTCCATGCTACGAACCCCTACAGTGGTATCAGAGCCATGTCTATATGTAGATCTGTTGCACGAGTAGAACACAATGGTCATTGTGGGCGGTGGTGCTTTTATTATCAATTGCTTCTTGTGTACTTTGCATCTTGTGGTATGATGGGATGAAGCGGCCCGGGCTAACCTTACATGACATCGTTCATGAGACTTGCTCCACGCTCAACATGCAACTTGTATTGCATAAGTGGCTTTGCGGGTGCCAGTCTCTTCCATCATAGTATAGATCCAATTTACAACGGGCACTTGATAGCTCAAGCATCAACGTTGTGGTTCTTGATCGTAAGTTAGAGCGACACTTATTGAAAGCCCCAAACCACGTAAAATATGCAAAGAAAATTAGAGGCGTCTAACTTTGTTTTGCAGGGGTGTGCTATGATGTGATATGGCCATGATTGTGATTATATTTGATGTATGCAATGTTCCTTATTGTAAGTTGGCAACCGGCAGGAGCCATATGGTTGTCTTTAAATTCTGTTAAGACCCGCGTGTCTATTCAAAGTAGTTGTAATAGTTGAAGCTGGTGGATGACAACCATGGAACGGCGCCATTGGCCTTGACGCAATGCCGGTGATGATGGAGATCATGGTTGTGCTTGAAGATGGAGATCGGAATCACAAGAAGATAGGCCATATCATATCACATATTATGAATTGCATGTGATGTTAATCCTTTATGCATCTTGTATTGCTTAGTTAATGACGATAGCATTATAAGATGATCCCTCAAGCACACAAATTTCAAGTTTTAAAGTGTTCATCCTTAGCAAGCACCGTTGCTAAAGCTTGTTGTTTCGAAGCACCACGTGATGATCGGGTGTGTTAGATTCTGCAAGTGTATACAACGTGAGAAAGCCAGATTTGCTCATGCGGAAGCTAAGGTTTGATCTTGACGAGCCTAGCATGTACAGACATGGTCTTGGAACACGGATTACCGAAAGGTAAAGCATGAGTCATATAGTAGATATGATGAACATGTTGATTGTTCGCCATTGAAGCTACATCAACTCTAGTGATGATCGGTTTTGATGTGGTGGATTTGGTTCGTGTGATTACTAAAACAATGTGAGGGATATTGTTTTGAGTGGGAGTTCACCTAGATTAATTTAACTATTAATTAGAACTCAATTTGTCATAAACTTAGTCTAAACTATTGCAAATATGTTGTAGATCAATGGCGGCACCTACCATCAATTTTAATGCGTTCCTAGAGAAAGAAAAGTTGAAAAACAATGGAAGCAACTTCACGGATTGGTTCCGCAATTTGAGGATTGTCCTCAATGCTGGTAATTTGACCTATGTGATGGATGCACCACTGGGTGACCCGCCTGCAGCTGATGCTGCCGATGAGGTAAAGAATGTTTTCCTTGCTCAGAAGAATCAGTACTCCACAGTTCTGTGTGCTATCTTGTATGGTTTGGAATCGGAGCTTCAGAAAAGGTTTGAGAACCATGACCCACATGATATTGTCCGTGAACTCAAAATGATATTTGAGGCTCACGCGGCAGTTGAGAGTTATGAGGCTTCTGAAAAGTTCTTTAACTGCAAGATGGAAGAGGGCAGCTCCGTCAGTGAGCATGTGCTTAAGATGTCTGGGCACGCAACAAACTCCAAAGTTTGGGTATAGTGATTCCCAATTCTTTGGGGATTCACCGTGTCCTCCAATCACTGCCACCAAGTTACAAGAACTTTGTGATGAACTACTATATGCAAAACATGGACAAGATGCTGCCAGAACTCTTCTCCATGTTGAAATATGCAGAAGTGGAGATTAAGAAAGAGCACCAAATGTTGATGGTCAATAAGACCACCAAATTCAAGAAAGGCAAGTCTAAGCAAAAGGGAAACTTCAAGAAGGGCAGTAAGAAAGTTGCCGCACCGGCAAAGAAGACCATGGCTGGACCTAAGCCTGATACTGAGTGCTTTTACTGCAAGGGAGAATGTCACTGGAAGCGGAATTGCCCAAAGTACTTGGCGGATTTTAAGAACGACAACATCAAGAAGAAAGGTATATCCGATATACATGTTATTGATGTGTATCTCACTAGTACTCGTAGTAGTGCCTGGGTATTTGATACTGGTTCAGTTGCTCATATTTGTAACTCGAAACATGTGCTGCAGAATAAACGGAAGCTAGCGAAGAACGAGGTGACGATGCGCGTTGGAAATGGATCAAAGGTTGATGTGATCGCGGTCGGCACGCTACCTCTTCATCTACCATCGGGATTAGTTTTATACTTAATTAATTGTTATTTGGTGCCTACGTTGAGCATGAACATTATATCGGGATCTTGTTTATTGCGAGACGGTTACTTGTTTAAGTCCGAGAATAATGGTTGTTCGATTTATATGAGTAATATGTTTTATGCACATGCACCTTTGATAGATGGTCTATTCTTATTGAATCTCGATTGTAGTAATACACACATTAATAACATTGAGGCTAAACGTTTCAAATTGAGCGATAACTCGACCTATATGTGGCACTGTAGTCTTGGTCACATTGGAGTGAAACGTATGAAGAAACTCCATTCCGATGGACTTCTTGAATCACTTGATTTCGAATCACTTGAAAGATGCGAAGCATGTCTGATGGAAAAAATGACTAAGACTCCATTTTCTAGTATGATGGAGCGAGCTACGGACTTGTTGGAAATCATACATACCGATGTGTGTGGTCCAATGAGTGTAGCATCGAGCGGTGGTTATCGTTATGTTCTTACCTTCACGGATGACTTGAGTAGATATGGGTATATCTATTTCATGAAACATAGTCCGAAACTTTCGAGAAGTTTAAGGAATTTCAAAGTGAGGTAGAGAATCAACGTAACAAGAAGATTAAATTTCTACGTTCTGATCGTGGAGGTGAATATCTAAGTTACGAGTTTGGCGAGCATTTGAAGAAATGCGGAATACTTTCACAATTGACACCGCCGGGAACACCACAGCGTAATGGTGTGTCCGAACATCGTAATCGAACTCTCTTAGATATGGTTCGTTCTATGATGTCACTTACAGATTTACCGCTATCGTTTTGGGGTTATGCATTAGAAACAGCCGCATTCACTTTATATAGGGCACCATCTAAATCCGTTGAAACGACATCGTATGAATTATGGTTTGGGAAGAAACCTAAATTGTCATTGCTTAAAGTTTGGGGTTGTGAAGCCTATGTAAAGAAGTTATAGCCGGACAAGCTTGAACCCAAAGCGGAAAAATCCGTCTTCATAGGATACCTGAAGGAAACTATTGGGTATACCTTCTATCATAGATCCGAGGGCAAAATCTTCGTTGCCAAGAATGGATCCTTTCTAGAGAAGAAATTTCTCTCGAAAGAAGTGACTGGAAGGAAAGTAGAACTCGACGAGGTTGTTGAACCTTCTCTTCAACTTGCGAGTAGCGCAACACCGGAAGTAGTTCCTGTGGTGCCTACGCCAATAAGAGAGGAAGCTAATGATGATGATCATGAAACTTCAGTTGAAGTTGCTACAGAGCCTCGCAGGTCAACGAGAACTCGTACCACTCCTGATTGGTATGATCCCGTTATGAATGTCATGTTGGTGGACAACACCGATGACCCTGCGACATATGAGGAAGCGATGATGAGCCCAGATTCCAATAAATGGCAAGAAGCCATGAAATCCAAGATTTGATCCATGTACGAAAACCAAGTATGGACTTTGGTGGACTTACCAGATGGCCGGAAGGCTGTCGAGAACAAATGTATTTTCAAGAAGAAAACAGATGCTGACGGTAATGTTACTATCTATAAAGCTCGACTTGTCGCAAAAGGGTTTCGACAAATTCAAGGAGTTGACTACGATGAGACTTTCTCACCGGTAGCGAAGCTAAAGTCTGTGAGGATTATGTTAGCAATCGCTGCATATTATGATTATGAGATATGGCAGATGGATGTCAAAACAACTTTCCTCAATGGAGACATTGATGAAGAGTTGTATATGATGCAACCCAAAGGTTTTGTCGATCCTAAAGATGCTAACAAGGTATGCAAACTTCAACGGTCCATATATGGATTGAAGCAAGCATCCCGAAGTTGGAATCAACGTTTTGATAAGGTAATCAAAAGTTTTGGTTTTATACAAACTTATGGAGAATCTTGTATTTACAAGAAAGTGAGTGGGAGCTCTGTAGCATTCTTAATACTATATGTAGATGACATATTGTTGATTGGGAATAATGTAGACCTTCTTAATAGTGTCAAGGAATATTTGAATAATAGTTTTTCAATGAAAGATCTTGGCGAAGCAGCTTACATATTAGGCATAAAGATTTATGGAGATAGATCGAGACGCCTAATATCATTGTCACAAAGTACATATTTGGACAAAGTTTTAAAGAGGTTTGGAATGGAAGATAGCAAGAAAGGGTTCTTGCCCATGTTGCCCAATACGACCTTGAGTAAAACTCAAAGTCCAGCAACGGTAGTGTTGGAATTATGCCCTAGAGGCAATAATAAAGATGTTATTATTATAATTCTTGTTCATGATAATGTTTATATTCCATGCTAGAATTGTATTAAGCGGAAACTTTAATACTTGTGTGGTTTGTGAACAACACCGTGTCCCTAGTACGCCTCTATGGACTAGCTCATTGATTAATGATGGTTAAGGTTTCCTAACCATGGACATGAGTTGTCAATTAATAATGAGATCATATCATTGGGAGAATGATATGGTGGACAGACCCAAACTAAGCGAAGCAATTAGATCGTGTCATCGTGTTCGTCTTTGCGAAGCTTTTCTTATGTCAAATATTGTATTCCTTAGACCATGGGATAATACAACTCCCTGGTATCGGAAGAAAGCTTTGAGGTCATCAAACGTCATCATATGAGAGGGTGATCATAAAGGTGTCTCTCAGGTGATCGGAAAGTATCTGTTGGGTTGTATGTATCGAGATGGGATTTGTCCCTCCCAAGTCGGAGAGATATACTTCGGGCCCACTCGGTAATCGATATCAACACCGCTTGCAAGCATGTGGTTAAGGAGTTAATCACAAAGTGATATCGGATTACGGAACGAGTAAAGTACTTGCTGTGAACGAGATTGAACTAGGTATGACGGTACCGACGATCGAATCTCAGGCAAGTAAAATATCGCGAGACGAAGGGAATATATATATGGGATTGATTGAATCCTGGCATCGTGGTTCATCCGATATGATCATCGATGAATGTGTGGGAGTCAATATGGGTTTCCAGACCCTGCTGTTGATTATTGATAGAAGATCATGTCTGCATATTCTCGAACCCGCAGGGTCACACACTTAACGTGTCTCGACGCTAGGATAGATTGGATAATTGGTTTATGAGTTTTTGTTCGGAGTCTCGGATGGGATCCGGGACATCACGAGAGGTTCCGGAGTGGTCCGGAGAATAAGATTCATATAAGGCAGTGCAGTTTTTGGAGTTCGGAATTGTTCTGGGTTAATCGGTATTGTACCGGAAGCTTCTAGAACCTTCTGGAAGGGGACCAACGTGGCCCCACCTTCCGAGAGGGGGCATGGGCCTATGAGGGAGTGCCCTGGCCGCATTGGGCCAGGGGCACAAGGCCCCATCGATCCCAGCCGGCCAAGAGGGTTTTAAACTCGAGATAGACCTTCTAGAAGGGGGGTTTCCTTGCCCCCCACTCCTTCTCCTTGGGGCCGCCAGTTTGGCTTGGGGGAGGGGGCTAGGGTTGCAGCCGCCCACCCCTCTATATAAAGAGGGCTGGGGGCGCACCACCCCCCCACACCTTCCCCTCCAAGATCTAGCCGCCCTGCTGCCCCTCCTCTCTCCCTCCCGACTGCTTGTAGGCGAAGCCCTGCTGCAGAAATTCTCCACCATATACACCACGCCGTCGTGTTGTAGATCCAATCCGTCTCTCCACCATACTTGCTGGTCCGAGGAAGGAGGAGACGTCGAGGAGTTGCACGTGTGCATCTCACGGAGGCACCGCCACTTGTGGTGCTAGATCGGATCGGATCGCGAGGAGGAGAAGCGAGTACGACTACATCACCCACGTTCCGATGAACGTTCCGCTGTGCGAATCTTCAAGGGTATGAAGATCTAATCCAATCTCTCTCGTTGTTTGCATCTCCTAGATTAGATCTTGGCTTTCCCTCTGTTCGCATCCGTAGAAAATTTTGATTTACTATGCCGCGAAACCCTTCAGTGGTATCAGAGCTAGATCTATGCGTAGATGTGTTTCACGAGTAGAACGCAACATGGTTGTTGTGGGCGTTGATGTTTTCTGTTGCAAGCCTCTTGTTTGTGTTCTTCTTATGACGCGGGATAGTGAGATTGAAGCGGTCCAGGCCAACCTTACGCGACGTCGTTCGCGAGACCGACTCCGCACTTGACGTGTGGCTTGTTCCACACATGCGGCTGGTGGATGTCAGTTTCTCTCACTATAGTTGTCATGGGATTAACACCGGAGTTTGGCAACCATAATATCACCGTTGTGGCTTTCCGTAGGTAAGAATCGTTCTTAGCATCTACTCCCATAAGCCACGTAAAACATGCAACAACAAAGTAGAGGCGTCTAACTTGTTTTTGCAGGGAGTGTTTTCTGTGATATGGTATGGCCCAAGATGTGATGTGTATAATGTATGCGATGATCATGTTTTGTAATGTTTCACGACTTGCATGTCGATGAGTACACAACCGGCAGGAGTCATATGGTTGTCTTTATAATTGTGTATGACCTGTGTGTCAACTTCTTATACGCCATGTAATAGTTTCACTTTATCGCTAAGTAGTTAGCAATAGTTGTAGTTGCTATTCGTGGTGGAGGCAGTCATGGTGGAGTGATGGAGATCATGCCGGAACGCACAAGATGGAGATCATTGCGCGAATATTGGCTATACCATGTCACATAAAGTTATATGCATGTGATGTTTATCCTTTTATGTATCTTATTATGCTTAGATCGCGACGGTAGCATTATAAGATGATTCCTCACTTAAAGATCAAGATAAAAACTGTGTTCTCCCCAAGTATGCACCGTTGCGAAAGTTCGTCGTGTCCAAGCATCACGTGATGATCGGGTGCTATAGAATCTACGCTCACATACAACGGGTGCAAGCCAGTTTTTCACACGCGGAAATACTTGGGTCTAACTTGACGAGCCTAGTATGTACAGACATGGCCTCGAAACACATGAACCGAAAGGTTAAGCATGAGTCATATGAATGATATGATCGACACTTCGTTGTCCACCATTGAAACCACGTCTCTTCTCGTGAAGATCGGATTAAGTGTGGTTAATTTGGATCGTGTTCACTAAACAACTTGAGGGATGTTGAATTTAGTGGGAGTTCATCTAGTAATTTGATTAAAAGTTGAACTAGTTATCATGAACATAGTCTAATTTGTACTTGCTAATATTGTAGATCAAATGGCTAAGTCCAACTTCAACTTCAACATTTTTGCTGAGAAGGAAAAGCTTAAAAACAATGGGTCTAACTTCACCAATTGGTTCCGCAATCTAAGAATCATTCTCTCTGGCGGTCAAAAGGACTATGTCCTTGGGAAAGCGTTAGGTGACCCCCTGCTGCAACTGCGCCGGCTGATGAGAAAGCAGTCTATCAGTCGCGCAAAGATGATTATGGTGTGATTAAGAGCACCATGTTGTTTGCTATGGAACCGGAACTTCAAAATCGTTTTGAAGACTACCCCGGGCCATTTGAGATTCTCGAAGAGCTGAAAACCATGTTTCAGACTCAGGCCCGTTCTGAGAGATATGAGATCTCTGAGAAGTTCTTTAACTGCAAAATGGAGGAAGGGAGTTCCGTAAGTGAGCACGCCATTAAGATGACGGGCTACACTCAACGCCTTGAGCAACTGGAATGCACGATTCCAGAGGAGCTCAAGATTGACAGGGTTCTGCAATCACTCCCTCCCAGCTACAAAAGTTTTTTAGTGACTCATAATCAGATTGGTTCCACTGATACGATCATCGAGATCTTATCAAAGCTGAAGGCCGCGGAAGTGGACATCAAAAAGGATAATCATGTGTTGATGGTCAACAAGCCCACCTTTAAGAAAGGTAAGGGAGCAAAGAAGCCCTTCAAGAAGGGCGGCGGCAAGAGCACTGCCCCTGCTGAGAAGAAGCTCAAGTCAGGTCCTAAGCCGGACACTGAGTGCTTCTATTGCAAGGACAAGGGTCACTGGAAGCGCAACTGTCCGAAGTACTTAGCGGACAAGAAGGATGGCACCATCAAAGGTATATTTGATATACATGTTATTGATGTTTTCCTTACTAGCCCTCATTGTAGTGCCTGGGTATTTGATACTGGTTCAGTTGCTAATATTTGTAACTCGAAACAGGAGCTACGGAATAGACGGCGGCTTGCGAGGGATGAGGTGACGATGCGCGTTGGCAACGGATCAAGAGTTGATGTGATGGCCGTCGGCACGCTCTCCTTAGTTTTACCTTCGGGATTAGTTTTAAACCTTAATAAATGTTATTATGTGCCTGCGTTGAGCATGAACATTATTTCTGGATCTTGTTTATTGCAAGACGGTTATTCATTTAAATTGGAGAATAATGGTTGTTCTATTTATATGAGTAACATCTTTTATGGTCATGCACCTATTGTGAATGGTTTATTTATTCTAAATCTCGAAAGGGATGAAACACACATCCATAACATTGAGGCTAAGAGATGCAAAGTAGATAGTGATAATACTACTTATTTGTGGCACCGTCGTCTAGGTCATATTGGTGTAAAGCGCATGAAGAAACTCCATTCTGATGGACTTTTCGAGTCTCTTGATTTTGAATCATTTGACACATGCGAACCATGCCTCATGGGCAAGATGATCAAAACCCCGTTCTCCGGTATGATGGAGCGAGCAACGGACTTGTTGGAAATCATACATACCGATGTATGCGGACCGATGAGTGTTTCGACGCGCGGTGGATATCGCTATTTTCTCACTTTTACCGATGACTTAAGTAGATATGGGTATATCTATTTAGTGAAACATAAATCTGAAACGTTTGAAAAGTTCAAAGAATTTCAGAATGAAGTGGAGAACCATCGTAACAGAAAGATTAAGTTTCTACGATCCGATCGTGGAGGTGAATATTTGAGTTATGATTTTCTCACGCATCTTAAAGCAAGTGGAATCGTTTCACAACTCACGCCACCCGGAACACCACAGCGCAATGGTGTGTCTGAACGCCGGAACCGAACCCTATTAGATATGGTCCGATCAATGATGTCTCTTACTGATTTGCCGTTATCATTTTGGGGTTATGCATTAGAAACCGCTGCATTCACTTTAAATAGGGCACCATCTAAATCCGTTGAGACGACACCGTATGAACTATGGTTTGGTGCTAAACCTAAGTTGTCGTTTCTTAAAGTTTAGGGATGCGAAACTTACGTCAGGAAGTTGATGCCGGACAAGCTCGAACCCAAAGCGGAGAAATGCGTCTTCATAGGATACCCTAAGGAAACTATTGGGTATACCTTCTATCACAGAACCAAAGGCAAAGTGTTTGTCGCGAAGAACGGTTCCTTTCTTGAGAAGGAGTTTCTCTCGAAAGAAGTGAGTGGGAGGAAAGTAGAGCTAGACGAGGTTATTGAACCTTCTCTTGAATTGGAGATTAGCGCAGCACCTGAAGTTGTTCCAGTGTCGCCTGCACCAACAATAGAGGAAGCTAATGACAAGGATCATGAAGCTTCGGACGATGCTGCTACTGAACGTCGCAGGTCGACAAGGTCGCGTGCCCCTCCTGAGTGGTACGGCAACCCTGTCTTAACTGTCTTGGTAGTAGAAGACAGTGAACCTACGAACTATGAGGAAGCGATGATGAGCCCAGACTCTGAGAAATGGCTAGAAGCCATGAAATCCGAATTGGGATCCATGAGCGAAAACCAAGTATGGACTTTGGTGGACCCTCCTAGCGACCGAAAGGCCATTGAGTGCAAATGGATCTTCAAGAAGAAAACGGACGTGGATGGTAATGTTACCGTCTATAAAGCACGGCTTGTCGCAAAAGGTTTTCGACAAGTTCAAGGTGTTGACTACGATGAGACTTTCTCTCCCGTAGCGATGTTTAAGTCCATTCGGATTTTATTAGCAATTGCTGTGTTTCATGATTATGAAATATGGCAGATGGATGTCAAGACTGCTTTCCTCAATGGCAACATTGATGAAGAGTTGTATATGATGCAACCCGAAGGTTTTGTCGATCCTAAGGATGCTGATAAAGTATGCAAACTTCAGCGTTCCATTTATGGACTGAAGCAAGCATCTCGGAGTTGGAACCTTCGTTTTGATCAAGTGATCAAGAGCTTTGGATTTGTTCCAAATTGCTACGAAGCTTGCATCTACAAGAAAGTGAGTGGGAGCTCGGTGACGTTTCTGGTACTATATGTGGATGACATATTGATTATTGGAAATGACATCAACATGCTTAACGATGTGAAGAGTTATTTGAACAAGTGTTTTTCAATGAAAGACCTAGGTGAAGCTGCTTATATATTGGGCATCAAGATCTATAGAGATAGACAAAGACGCCTGATAGCTTTAAGCCAGAGTACATACCTAGACAAAGTTCTGAAAAGGTTCAGAATGGATAAGGCAAAGAAAGGTTCGGTGCCTATGTTGTCAGGTAAGATATTGAGCAAAGCTCAGTGTCCAGCTATGGTAAATGATAGGGAAGCTATGAGCAAAGTGCCTTATGCCTCGGCCATAGGTTCTATCATGTATGTCATGTTGTGTACTAGACCGGATGTGTCCAATGCTCTTAGTTTGACGAGCAGGTATCAAAGTGATCCAGGAGTGGAACACTGGACAGCCGTGAAGAACATCCTAAAGTACCTAAATAGGACTAAAGAAATGTTCTTAGTCTATGGGGGTGATGAACAGCTCGTCGTAAAAGGTTACGTCGACGCTAGTTTCGACACCGACAATGATGATTCTAAATCTCAGATAGGATACGTTTATATTTTGAATGGAGGAGCTGTGAGCTGGAGAAGCTGCAAGCAAAGCGTGATCGCGGGATCTACAGTAGAAGCGGAATACATGGCTGCTGCAGAAGCGTCAAGTGAAGGAGTTTGGATCAGGAACTTCATCACTGAGCTTGGCGTGGTTCCAAGTGCATTGGACCCACTGGAGATATTGTGTGACAACACTGGCGCCATAGCACTCGCTAAGGAACCAAGATATCATCCAAAGACCAAGCATATCAACCGCAAGTTTCATATAATCCGAGATTATATAGCAGATGGAGATATGAAGATTAGCAAAGTACATACAGATCTGAATGTCGCAGATCCATTGACTAAACCTCTTCCACGTGTAAAACATGATCAACACCTCAGTGCCATGGGTGTGAGATTGTTGCCAAATGTAAACTAGATTATTGACTCTAGTGCAAGTGGGAGACTGTTGGAATTATGCCCTAGAGGCAATAATAAAGATGTTATTATTATAATTCTTGTTCATGATAATGTTTATATTCCATGCTAGAATTGTATTAAGCGGAAACTTTAATACTTGTGTGGTTTGTGAACAACACCGTGTACCTAGTACGCCTCTATGGACTAGCTCATTGATTAATGATGGTTAAGGTTTCCTAACCATGGACATGAGTTGTCAATTAATAATGAGATCATATCATTGGGAGAATGATATGTTGGACAGACCCAAACTAAGCGAAGCAATTAGATCGTGTCATCGTGTTCGTCTTTGCGAAGCTTTTCTTATGTCAAATATTGTATTCCTTAGACCATGAGATAATACAACTCCCTGGTATCGGAAGAAAGCTTTGAGGTCATCAAACGTCATCCTATGAGAGGGTGATCATAAAGGTGTCTCTCAGGTGATCAGAAAGTATCTGTTGGGTTGTATGTATCGAGATGGTATTTGTCCATCCCAAGTCGGAGAGATATACTTCGGGCCCACTCGGTAATCGATATCAACACCGCTTGCAAGCATGTGGTTAAGGAGTTAATCACAAAGTGATATCGGATTACGGAACGAGTAAAGTACTTGCTGTGAACGAGATTGAACTAGGTATGACGGTACCGACGATCGAATCTCGGGCAAGTAAAATATCGCGAGACGAAGGGAATATATATATGGGATTGATTGAATCCTGGCATCGTGGTTCATCCGATATGATCATCGATGAATGTGTGGGAGTCAATATGGGTTTCCAGACCCCGCTGTTGATTATTGATAGAAGATCATGTCTGCATATTCTCGAACCCGCAGGGTCACACACTTAACGTGTTTCGACGCTAGGATAGATTGGATAATTGGTTTATGAGTTTTTGTTCGGAGTCTCGGATGGGATCCGGGACATCACGAGAGGTTCCGGAGTGGTCCGGAGAATAAGATTCATATAAGGCAGTGCAGTTTTTGGAGTTCGGAATTGTTCCAGGTTAATCGGTATTGTACCGGAAGCTTCTAGAACCTTCCGGAAGGGGACCAACGTGGCCCCACCTTCCGGGAGGGGGCATGGGCCTATGAGGGAGTGCCCTGGCCGCATTCGGCCAGGGGCACAAGGCCCCATAGGGCCCAGCCGGCCAAGAGGGTTTTAAACTCGAGATAGACCTTCTAGAAGGGGGGTTTCCTTGCCCCCCACTCCTTCTCCTTGGGGCCGCCGGTTTGGCTTGGGGGAGGGGGCTAGGGTTGCAGCCACCCACCCCTCTATATAAAGAGGGCTAGGGGCGCACCACCCCCCCTCCCCACACACACACACACCTTCCTATCCAAGAGCTAGCCGCCCGACTGCTTGTAGGCGAAGCCCTGCTGCAGAAATTCTCCACCATATACACCACGCCGTCGTGTTGTAGATCCAATCCGTCTCTCCACCATACTTGCTGGTCCGAGGAAGGAGGAGACGTCGAATTGCTGCACGTGTGCATCTCACGGAGGCACCGCCACTTGTGGTGCTAGATCGGATCGGATCGCGAGGAGGAGAAGCGAGTACGCCTACATCACCCACGTTCCGACAAACGTTCCGCTGTGTGAATCTTCAAGGGTATGAAGATCTAATCCAATCTCTCTCGTTGTTTGCATCTCCTAGATTAGATCTTGGCTTTCCCTCTGTTCGCATCCGTAGAAAATTTTGATTTACTATGCCACGAAACCCTTCAGGTAGAAGATAGAGAAAGGATGAGTAAGACTCTCTATGCCTCAGCCATAGGATCTTTAATGTATGCCATGCTATGTACTAGACCCGACATTGCATATGCTGTTAGTTTAACTAGCAGATATCAAAGTGATCCAGGAGTGGATCATTGGACAACGGTCAAAAACATCCTTAAGTACTTGAGAAGAACTAAGGATATGGTTCTTTCTTATGGAGGTGATGAACAACTCGTTGTCAATGGTTACACCGATGCTAGTTGTACCACCGATCCAGACGATTCTAAATCTCAATTTGGATACATATTTACTTTGAATGGTGCAGCAGTTAGTTGGAGGAGTGCAAAGCAAAGCGTTGTGGCGAGATCTTCAACTAAATAGGAATACATAGCTGCTTCGGAGGCTTCACAAGAAGCGATATGGATGAAGGAGTTCATTACAGAGCTCGGTGTGGTTCCAAGTGCGCTGGACCCAATGTCTATCTACTGTGATAACATGGGCGCCATAGCCAATGCGCAAGAACCAAGGTCACACAAGAAGATGAAGCACATCAAGCTACATTTTCATGCTATTCGAGAACAAGTCCAAGATGGTGACATAAAGATTTGCAAAGTACACACAGATCTGAATGTGGCGGATCCGTTGACTAAACCTCTCCCGAGGGCAAAACATGACCAACACCAAACTGCCATGGGTGTTCGGTATATTACCATGTAATCTAGATTAGTTGACTCTAGTGCAAGTGGGAGACTGTTGGAGATATGCCCTAGAGGCAATAATAAATGTAGTTATTATTATATCTTTGTGTTTATGATAAATGTTTACATTCATGCTATAACAGTATTAACCAGAAACATTAATACTTGTGTGATTTGTAAACTAAATTAGAGTCCCTAGTAAAGCCTCTTCATAATACTAGCTTATTGATTAATAGATGATCATGGTTTCTTGATCATGAACATTTGAGATGTTGTTAATAACAAGATCATATCATTAGGAGAATGGTATGGTGGACATACTCATATAGATAAGCGTAGCATAAAGATCAAGTCATTTTAAATAGTTCAATTGCTATAAGCTTTCTGATACATAGTAACCTCATTCCTTCGACCATGAGATCATGCTTATCACCATCACCGGAAGGATGCTTTGATGACATCAAACACCACACCGTAACTAGGTGGCTATAAAGTTGCATTGAGTGTTCGGAAAGTATGGGTTGAGACACATGAATCAAGAGTGGGATTTGTCCATCCATATGACAGATAGATATACTCTGGGCCCTCTCGGTGGAATGTCATCCAATTAGCTTGCAAGCATGTGACTGGCTCACAAGGGATCACATACCACGGGAACGAGAAAAGAGTACTTATCGGTAACGAGGTTGAACTAGGTATGCAGAGATACCGACGATCAAAACCTCGGATAAGTAAACTATCGTGAGACAAAGGGAAATTGGTATCGTATGTAAGTGGTTCATTCAATCGCAAAGTAATCATAGAAATATGTGGGAGCCATATGAATTTCCAGATTCCTCTATTGGTTATTGATCGGAGAAGTGTCTCGATCATGTCCGCATAATTCACAAACAGTAGGGAGACACACTTAAGGATTCGATGTTATTGAGTAGTTATGGAATAATGAGTAAGAGACCAAATGTTTTTCGGAGTCTCGGATGGGATCTGGGATATCACGAGGAGATCTGGAATGGTCCGGAGAATAAGATTCATATAAGGAAAGTCCTGTTTTGGAGTTGGGGAATGATTCCGGTGTTTTCACCGGGAATGTTCTAGAAGGGTCCGGAAGGTCTGGCACTCCGGAGGGGAAGGGTACATGAATGTGTCATGACATTATGGAATGGTTGCATCATGTACTAGGTAACATGGATGGGCAAAATAAAGGAAGAAATCAAATCCTAGTTTGAAAGTCAAACGCCAATTTGAAAAGTCAAACAACAAGTTTGCTTGGTGGATGGAGAGTAGGAAACCTACTTGGGGAGGAAGTCCTCCTCCCTCCACCAGCCGGCCAAGGAGGCCGAGTTGGGGGAGGACTCCCTCCTCCCAACCGGAGCCCTCCCACCTATATAAGGAGGGGCAGGGCTGCCCCTCTTCCCTACACCCAACACACCCCAAACCCTAACCCTAGCCGCCGGCGCCACCACCCCCTACTGCCGTCGCCTAGGGCACCACCAACTCGCCGAGTTAGGGTGATCCCAAACCCTAGCCGCCGGCTACACTCTCCCCTTGGTGCTTTCTAAACCCTAGATCGCCAAGGCCTCTCTCATAGTTCACCATACTCGCTCTGGCTTAAGGCGAAGCCCTGCGAGATCTCCTCTCTACTTCCGGTACCACGCCGTCGTGCTGCCGGAATCGCGAGGAGAGTGCTACAACCTCCGCTGCCTGCTGGAACAAGGGAGAGGAAGGTCTTCATCGAGTACCGAACGTGTGACCGACTGCGGAAGCGCTGCCGGAATGCAGCGCCAGAAGGATCATCTACGCGATCTTGAGATCGGCAAGAGTACGACTACATCACCCACGAGAATCTGCTCTCGTTAACCGCTTTGGAATCTACGAGGGTGAGTTCCTCTATCGACTCGTTGCTACAATCTAGTAGATAGATCTTGGCTTGTTTGTTTGCGGTAGAAATTTTTGTTTTCCATGCTACGAACCCCTACAGTGGTATCAGAGCTGTGTCTATATGTAGATCTGTTGCACGAGTAGAACACAATGGTCATTGTGGGCGGTGGTGCTTTTATTATCAATTGCTTCTTGTGTACTTTGCATCTTGCGGTATGATGGGATGAAGCGGCCCGGGCTAACCTTACATGACATCGTTCATGAGACTTGCTCCACGCTCAACATGCAACTTGTATTGCATAAGTGGCTTTGCGGGTGCCAGTCTCTCCCATCATAGTATAGATCCAATTTACAACGGGCACTAGATAGCTCAAGCATCAACGTTGTGGTTCTTGATCGTAAGTTAGAGCGACACTTATTGAAAGCCCCAAACCACGTAAAAAATACAAAGAAAATTAGAGGCGTCTAACTTTGTTTTGCAGGGATGTGCTGTGATGTGATATGGCCATGATTGTGATTATATTTGATGTATGCAATTTTCCTTATTGTAAGTTGGCAACCGGCAGAACCTGTCGGTGAAGAGTCCCAAGCATCAAGCAGGCATCGAAGTTGCGCTATCTCATGCGCAGAAAGGGGTACGACTGGAGAGGTCGAGGTACAATCAGGTGCCGGCGAGGAGCTGTCACCCACACACACAGAGGCCGCCAAAGGTGGCGACGGAGAGCAACACGCCGATGAAGACGGAGTCGACGAAAGACGATCACAACCGCCTGAAGAAGCCGCAAGAGTCGATGTCGAGCGGCGAGCCTACATAGACGGGGTCGGCGAAGTGCGGCCATAACCACGTGAAGAGGCCACAAAAATCGATGTAGAACGGCAGGCCGATGTAGACGAAGTCGGCGAAGGGTGGCCATAGCCGCGTGAAGAGGCCGCAAAAACCGATGTAGAGCGGCAGTCCGACGTAGACGAAGTCGGCGAAGGGCGGCCATAGGCACGTGAAGAGGCCGCGAAAGTCGGTGTAGAGCGGCAAACCGATGGAGACGGAGTCGGCAAAGAGGGAGTCGGCGGACAAGCACCAAGTAACGAGGAAGGACATGAGTGCAAGACGAGAGCGGAGAAAGCGACATCATCGGAGCAGGAAACCATGCCGGAAGGCTTTTTTTTTTTTACAACTGATCAGAATCAAAATCCGGCGAAATTCGGCCTGACCAAAGCAAATCCGGAGAAATTAAGCAAAGAGATCGGAAGACTTTTTTTTTACGGTCGGGTCAACGCCTGAGCTAGAGATCGATCAGCGCACCCGCGTGAGAAGCAGAGAGCATGCAGGCGCGCGAGTAGCAAACGAGCGGCCTGACGCACTCAAGCAGAGAAGCAGAGAGCACGCACGCACGCAGAGAAGCAGACGAACGGCCGGACACACGCAAGCAGAGAACCAGAGAGCATGCGCGTGAATAGTAGATTCAAGGGCGGATTAGAGGCAGCGGCCAGACAAATGGCAGCCAGACGGGAGGCGGCGGCCAAACTGGGGGCGGTGGCCGGACGAGGGGCCTGGGGCGGCCGGACAGGCAATGGACGGCAACGGGAGTGGAGAGGAAAATCTGGGGATGGCGGCGGCGGATTCAGTGGACGAGTTGCGCGTAGTCCTAACCTTGACTCTGATACCATGTTAGACATGAGTCAACTAATATAGATCGGAAGGAGTACTAGTAGCTTATCTCAGCCAGTTTCGTCCAAACCCATTTTTTCCTTAATTCTAACTTAGTTTTTACTTGTACGTAACTCTCTAGTTCCTTCAATGCAATCAGTAGAACTTCCCTTCCCTTCAGAAGTATAAATCGCTCATAAAACAGAATGACTTATGTACTCCCTCCTTTCCAAAATAGATGTCTTAGATTTTCTAAAATTTAAATAAATCTATATATTAAATAGTATCTAGTTTTATCCAAATTTTGACAAATTTAAGACATCTTTTTTAAGACTGAGGGAGTAGTAAACTAGATTTGGCACAAAGTGGCATCACCACATATCAGATAACAAATTCGAACGATAAATGAGAGAGCAAATACTTCCAGTTTCCAAATACATAGAAACAGGGTTGCTTGAAGTGAACATGCAGATAATGGCAGGAAATAAATACTAGAAAGAAAACAGATGTATGCAGAATTGCAGATAATTAGAAGAATAGATCATTTGTTCTCACATTTATGGATTTAGCTGACATCAGAAACTAAACAAGCCACAACAGCATAACTCATCCCGTTTCATTTGGTAAACTGCATACTTGGTGCATATTACCACACAAAATACTGTTACCATCTTGGAAACAATGCTGAACATAAGTGATTCAGATAGACGAGGCACAGATACGTTTGATGGGAGGTAAAAACGGGGAAGTTACCAACTCCACACAGATATTATATTCCGGAAGAAAGTGCAAAAGGCTAGAAAATATATTCTGCAAGAAAACCAGCAGAGAATCAAAACAATATACTATGATTCATTACAATACCGACACCAAATAACCTATTTGACTGACGAAAACAAACAACAAGACAAGTGGCTCTATCAGATTCTTCTGATAGCAGCACATATAACTGCAGGGGAAAGAGTCAGCACACCTTTGGTGACTATATACAAAAGTACTATACGGCGAGGTGTATACTTTCTTTTTATATCTCTCTGTAAAGGCTGAGCCTGTTGGTGCCACCGAGCATCCTATTAACGACGGTCGCGGCGGCCACTCCCTGGCTCGCGGAGGTCATCACCGACGAATCTTCTCGGATCTGCAACGACGAGACCGCCTGGGCTGCCATGAAACCTGGGCAGGCAACTGACTGGTGGAACGTTCCTTGGTAGTACGACGCTTTCAGGTCCCTCACTTCTCCCCAGGTTGGCCGTGGATGGGCGTTGTCCCAGTCGATCCACCTCCCTTTGGTAGCATAAGCTTGGTTTGCCCACATAAGTCTGCTGTCAGGAGGGTAGATATCATCATCAGTGCCTTGTGTGTCCAGGGTGAAATCGAAACCGGCTGAGGGGTCCCAGTCATTGCATCTCCTGTGCTTGTTCAGTATCAGATGGCAGGATTCATCGGGGTCCTCCTCACCTATGAGGACGTGAAGAGCAACTGCTTCTGCTATCGAAGCGCCTTCCTCGTCCAGCCTTTCCTGTTCCTCTCTCTTCTTCTGCTTCTTCTTTTCCAGCTCTGAGATGATGGCAGCAGAGTTTGCGAGCGCTTTCTCTAGCCGACGCCTCTTCTTCTCGGCCTGCTTCTGGCGGTCCAGTTCATCTTTGGCTTGTTTCTTCTTTCCCTTCTTCGAGACTTTGCCTGCCTGGTTACCCACAGCCTTCTCCATGATAACTGTCTGTGCTTGCCTGCCTGCTATTGACTATCTCAGCTAAACTCCTCTACTAGTTATAATTACGGAAAACCAAAACCTCCAAAGTTCATAATTGTTGGACTCCTGTCTAGATGCTTTTCCTAAGGGCCTGTCGATTTTCTTTTTCAGACCAACTAATGCTGAAGCTGTAGCTGTAGCTGCAGAGTGCTACACCCACTCAGGTCTGAATGAGTATCTTATCTTGCGGAAGATGCAATCCCAGAAGGAGACAACAGGGGAGAGAAGGAGCGAGAAATAGAAAGCGCTTGCTATGTCATCAACTGTTAGGTTCAATCCGAGCTTCTCTCTTCCCAGCTCCTGACCCATCTTAGTAGCCCCCGAATTGAAGTGAAACCACAGCCGACCAGCTCATAAGGGATCGTCTACTGCATAAACAGAAGAAGCTTCAGGTGAGTCACAGTAATCAACTTCAAAAAAGAAACAATATACAGATGGTGTAGAACCAATCATCTAGCGAGTTAGGGAACGGCCATGATAAAAGTTGCAAGACAGAATAAACCAAACGATGACACACAAGGTACAGAAAACCAATTTGGCAACACATTTCAGTTTACCAAATTATAACGGCAATGAGCAGGCCAAAGGCATGTGCACTCATTCTGTCATTTCAGACAAAATATCCCCATGAAGAAAATACCAGAATAGGGTTTTCCTGCTCAAGTTTTTTTTGGAGAATTACGTGTGTGTGTGTGTGTGCGTGGGGGGGGGGGGGGGGGGGGGGGGGGGGGGGGCATTGGTATGTTTTGGACAGTAGGTATCTGTAAAATTGCAAATTAAAGGATTCTGCATAATTGCACAGTCTTACTCAACAGGGCCGTAGCTAAATGGCATCAAAAAAAAATTTCCTAAAGAAATTAACAAATGCTGTACCCAACACCATGTGACACAGGATCTAGTATTTATATCCACCTAATAATCACCTTCCATCACGCATAAGAAGAATTCACAAGTTTTGAAACCACCTCGCAGACTAGAAAAAGGGACCTCACCAACAAAGCTCTCTGAATTCGTGGCTGAACCTAGAGTTACCGGAGCAGCTGACGAGCAGATCCTGGGATCTGAGTGACATGGCAGGCCGGTCAATTCGAAGGGGAGAACGCTCCGATTCCTCTCTCCAGGGCACAACCAAAATGGCAAGAAACATATTTTCCTAGAAAGGTAAGTAACAAATGTTGCGCTTACATCATGGCTGAGGATCTAGGTACGTATCCACCTGGTGGAATCATTATTACCTTCCATCGCTCACAGCAAAAAGGGCAGCAATTCCGATTCACAAGTTCTCCAAAACTAACGGCCCCACGGAATATAAAGAGCGAGAGAGAGCGCGCGCAGGGATGGAATGCTCGAAATTCACCGTGATCGCGGCAGCGACCGCGCGGAATTCGGCAGGGCAGGTGGGTTGGCCAGATCCTAGGCGGGCCCCGACGACCTGCAGGGCATGTCAACGGATTGGGCCGCGAGAACTCCAATTCGCCCTCCAGGGCACATCGTACTAAACCAATCGGAGCTAAATTCGCCCAATTGACGGACCCTGGGGACCGAAAACGCCTTCCCGCGCGAATCGGGCAGCTACCCGCCAATCCCCGTGGCTAGGCGCCTCGATTAGCCGAATTCCGCGTCCGCGCGGGCGAACTGGCGCGAGATCCGTCGGAATTGCCCGATCAAGCAAGAAATTGGACGAGTAAGGATGGAAGGAAGGGACCGGGGATGGTTTACCTGGCAGGAAGGCGGGGTGGTGGTGGTGATGGAGAGCCGTTGGTTGGAACCGATCCCGGGTACTGAACGAGGGATCCGGGCGGGCAGAGGGTGAGGAAGGAGGGGGAGCAGGATCCTCTTTCTTTCTTTCTTGCTGGGCTGTGGGTGGGTGGGATCGGGTGGGGCGGAGGAATTGGAGGTGGATTTGCGGAGCGAGTCAAGTGGAGAAAGGTTGGGGAATTCTTCTTCTTCCTTCTTCCTTCTTTCTTTTTCGGAGAGAGAGAGGCACGTGCGGTGCGGGGGTGGCGGGGAAGGGAAGGGAAGGGAATGCACGTGGGGGAAACGGTAGGCGCACCCGGACCCGGAGGCGATGGGGCAGGGTCTCCCCGCCCGGGCACACAGGCTGCGCAGTGGGCCCGGGATGTCTGGCTATACCTGATGTTTCTGATGTTTGGCTTTGCAGAGGCGAGTCGTGAGTGGGCAGGCAAAGGGAACGGGGGACTCGAGTGGATCGGATTTGGACAACCTTGCAAAGGGCAAAATAACGAGGCTAGCTATCGCTTTGTAGGGGGACTTTCCCCTGCATTATTGAGCCCATGGGCTGTTTGTAGGGAAACTTTTTTCAAGGAATGGCACTTGGTGTGTCATAGGTTAATCTCATCATCTTACAATGAACAGCCAGAGAAAATGGATAAAGGGAAATCGCATATACGGTGACAATACCCAAGTTTTGCACCGTCCTCATAAATAGAAAAATAATAATTTTTAGTGGGGTTTTATCGATTGTCATTGAGTTTTTCAGATAACTACCTTGGCATGAAAATATTTTTTTAAAGAAATTCCAGTGGTACGCCGGAGTTCAAAGTATATACTTTTTTTTTCCAAATTTTGAGTATTTAGATACTATATCTAAAGAGAAAACTTTGGTACTCTGGCCGGAACGAAAATCGCCGAGAGATTCACTAAATTTCGGTAGTGGCCCGGAATATGCCCTACACCGAAATTCGAAACAATTAAGCCCGCGGTTGTAGAGCCGGATTCATCGGCACTAATAAGCCCGCATGTTTCTTTCATCAAGTTCAGTTTGGTATGCGACAGAGATGGCGGTGGGGGATTTGGGGAGCGAGTCGAGTGCAGGGGAAAGAGCCAAAGATGTCAAGGGGATTAAGGATCCTTTCATTTAAAACCTTGAACTTGCAGAGGTTGGGAGGTTTGATCCCCGAAGTCGAAATCTCTGTCGTTGGTATCCTAAAATATTCATTTCCCTGTCTAAATCCAACACCGAGACTGTTTGACCAAGTTGACTGATGCCAGGTAGGCAAAATTTTACAAAATAACCCTAGGTAATTATATATTCCCGTCGTGTGGTACCTAACCCCTGATAATTGTCTCATGAGGTGGTCCTCGACACGCTTACCGACGTCACCTTCACGCGACTTACGCGGCGGCAGCGACCAACCAGCATCAGGGGTAGCTACTACTATATCCATTAATTGATTGTCTGTGTATATTCTTCTGATTTCTTACAATCTACACCCACCAGTATATCTTGCGTTCGATTCCACTAGACATTAGGCAAAGTAAATCCACTCAATTTCTCTGGTGTGGTCGAGGCGATAGAAGTGGGTGTGTCATAGGCCACAGCGTGCTCGTCTCTGACGAAAAGATCCGATAGCGTGCGGCACCCCTGTACACCCGGCGGAGATTCCCTTGAGCGGCAGGCCCAAGAGGCCAGCGATGAGCACGGAGGCGTCGCCGCCGCTAGAACCGTGCCCCGTGGTCTTCTGCGGTGTCCCGGCCTTCCCATCCGAGTTGTCGCCTATTTTCTTCTTCTTTTCAGATGGAGAGATGGACTAGGATAGAAGATGAATTTGGCATGTGCCCATCCAGTCAGCCAGACAATGGGAATTCCTGGCCAGGATTATCTTTTCGCCGGTGCGCCAAACAGGTCCAGAATTCGATTTAGACCATGATTAGATAGTCCAGGGTACAAACGATAGAAATTTTGATGTTAAGGTTCAAACCGTCGAAGCTCTATCAGTTTAGGATTTGAAATAGATTTCTTCCGGAGGCAGAGCAAATGGGAAGGGTGGGGTTGGCACGTGCGAATGAGGCGGGGATGAGAAGTCACGTGTGGGAAATGGCAGGTGCACACAGGCCCTTGGGGTCTTCTGGACACGGCAAAGAGACTTGGGGTGTGGGCTCCACACGCTATCTTATCTCTCCTCCTGATATTTCTCTCTCTCGAAATAGGCTTTCGCCCCGCTTTATAAATAAAGCAACATCCACAACCAAGGTTCGAACAAGCATCCAAGCAGGCCGAGGCCAAACAAGAAAGAAAGAGGAAGGTCAGACAGCTGGGGCCACAGCACAGAAGAGCCCAAACATAAAACAAAACGGTACGACTACAAGACTGGGGGGGCCCTCAAGCCACCGAAGGGGTCGACGAGGCCGGAGCCGAGAGGGGGAGCGCCGCTGCCCTCAAGGTCCGAAGAGTGTCGTCGAAGGCTGACCGGTCACGCTGCCGCACCAGGGGAGACCACTGCTGAAGGAAGCCAAGAAAGGAGAAAACTTGGTCAGTCACACGGGAAGGGAAGATCTTCTCGATCACCATCTTGTTACGCACATTCCACAAGGTCCAGGAGATGCCCGCAAACACGAGCCAGAAGAGGCGGCGCCCTCCCCCGGCCCTGTTTGCCTGGGTTTGCAGGAACTCCCCGAGCTCCTGCGCCTGCCACGCAGGTCCCAGCGCCTCCTGGACGAAGGACCAAAGTGCGCGCGCCGCCGAGCAGGAGAACAAAATATGGGCACAAGTCTCTGGAGTCCCACATAGGGGACATAGGCCCGTGCCCGGGCCGTGACGCTTGGCCACCTCGACCCCCGAGGGGAGCCTGTCCCGAAGCAGCTGCCAAACGAAGATCCTAATACTAAGCGGAAGGGGGGCCTTCCACAGGGGGGAGGTCCAGGGGAGCTCCGGGCCCTGGAACAGGGCCCGGTAGGCCGAGCCCACGGAGAATTCCCCGGACGGCCGAAGCCGCCACGATGCTACATCGGGGGCGGACGCTAAGGTCGCTGGGAGGGAGCCCCGCAGCTGCACGAGGTCCTCGGCTTCGGCCATGGTGAGGTAACGCCGGAACAGAATGTTCCAGCGACCCTCGTCAAAGACCTCAGCCACCAGAGCTGCAGGGGAAGCGGAAATGGCGAAAAGCCCGCGGAACTGTACCCCCAACGGGATAGGTAGTAGCCACGGGTCGAGCCAGAACCGCACCCCACCGCCGTTCCCCACCCCAAAGGAAACGCCCAGGCCAATGAAGTGTTTGATCTCCTGGATGGCTCTCCAGAACTGGGACCCCTCCCGCCGTTCACAGGCCAGGAGAGGGCGACCCCGGAGGTACTTGGCCTTGATAAGCTGCAGCCAGAGTCCTCCATCGTCCCTAAGGATGCGCCAAACCCACTTCAACATCAGCGCCACATTAAAGCGCCTAGACTCAAGGATCCCTAAGCCCCCAAGACATTTGGGGGCGCAAACATCAGCCCATTTGACCATATGATATTTCTGATGGCCATCCCTGGCGGCCCAAAAGAACCTAGACAACTCCTTGGAAAAGTCGGCATGGGTCCCCTCCGGCAGAAGGTATAGGCCCATCTGGTACATGGGCAGACTCGAGAGACATGAATTAATCAGTATGGACTTGCTCCCCTTGGTCGTAAGGCGTGCTCGCCACGGTTCGGCGCGCGAGCGTACCCTCGAAACCAAGGGGGCCAAGTCCCTGATCAGAACTCTAGTCTCCCGGATGGGGATTCCCAGATAGGTAATAGGGAAGTCCGCCAGCTTGCAATTCAAATTATCCGCAATCCGTTGACGCTCTTCGTCGGAGTAACCAAGAATCATCACCTCGCTCTTGTCGAAGTTAATCGTCAGCCCAGACAAAGACTCGAAGCACAGCAGCAGGAACTTTAGGTTAATAATGTCCAGGGCCGAGCCCTGAACCATGATCAGGGTGTCATCAGCGTACTGGAGGTGGGAAATTCCACCGCCCGGTATCAGATGGCCCACCACCCCCGAAATGTGGCCAGCTGCTCTGGCCCTATCTAAAATCTCCGCCAGGGCGTCCACCGCTGCGTTGAACAGAAGGGGGGAGATAGGATCCCCCTGCCTAACCCCACAGGAGGGGCGAAAGAACGGTCCAATCTCGCCATTGATGTTGATCGCCGTCTGCCCACTCATCACGAACTGCATGATCCACCGGATCACACGGACGTCGAAACCCCTCCTCTCCAGCACCATCCTCAAGAAGGCCCAGTCCAAGCGATCATAGGCCTTCTGGAAGTCCAACTTGAGAAAGACCCCTCGTTGACGTTTCGTCTTGACTTCATGAATAATTTCATGGAAGGCCAGGACGTCGTCATGAATGAGGCGTCCCTTCAAGAAGGCGAACTGGAGAGGGTGGGTAAGTCGCTCCAGCACCGGAGCGAGACGGAGAGCACAAACCTTGGCGAACAGACGCTGGATGACGTTGATCACAGTAATCGGGCAGAAGTGGCGGATGTCCGTGGCCCCAACCACTTTGGGGATTAGAGAAATAACGTCGAGGTTCAGGCGGGACATCACCAGGGTCCCCACATAGAATTCCTGGAACATCTGAAGAATCACCGGCTGAAGCTGAGGCCAGAAGGTCTGGAAGAAGCCCACGGGCAACCCATCCGGGCCCGGGGCCGAGCTAGTCTTCATGGACTTCAGGGCCGTCGCCACCTCCTCCGAGAGAAACGGACGGGTGAGGTCCTCATTCTCTGCCTGGGAGACCAGCGCGGCAGCCGACCAGAAGTCAGGGGCCAGCGAGAGACCCGAAGGCGCGGGCGCCGAGAAGAGGTCCCGGTAGAACGAATAAATATGGGCGGAAAGGGCCTGTGGGGATTCCAACAGGTCCTCGCCCGCCCAGAGGCAGGGGATCGAACACTTCCGCTTCCTACCGTTAGCCACGGCATGAAAGTAGGCCGTGTTCGACTCCCCTTGGACCGTCCAGTTCTGGCGGCTACGCTGACGCCAGAACGCCTCCTCTCCCTTGTAGATCTCCATAATGGAGGTCTCCAGGGAGTATCTATGGGACCACTCCTCGGCAGAGAGGCCGTGAAGGTCAGCCTCCCGATCCAAAGCTTGGATCTCCCCCAAAATCGACGCCTTCTGAGCACGAAGGTCCGCCCCCAAGTTAGCCCCCCAACCCCTCATGAATTGGCGCGCCATCTTAGCACAATGGTGCCAGATATCGACAGCACAGTAAACACGGGGGGTCGAAGCGGCCGCAGCTAGCCATCTCGACCGGACCGCCTCCACAAAGCCCTGCTTCTGTAGCCAGAAGGACTCAAAGTGGAAGCGGTTCAATCGGGGCGGCCGGCCACCGCCGGACGAGAAAAGGAGTGGGGTGTGGTCGGACCCAATCCTAGTGACCGCCTTCAGGGCACACAGAGGGAAGGCCACCTCCCACTCGACGGAGACAAACACACGGTCGAGGACGCAACGGATTGGCTGGAGCTGCTTGTTTGTCCACGTATATCTAGCGCCCACCCGCACAATCTCGCGGAGTGCGAGATCAGCGATGCAGTCATTAAACATATGCATCCTAGGGAGGTCCACGTTTGCCGAGCTCTTGTCGTGGACCGAGCGGATCAGATTGAAATCACCGGCTATCACCACCGGGATATCAGTCCGTTCCACCTTCGACTTGAGCTCAAGCAGAAACGCCGAGGACCTCCGATGGTCCGCGGGGCCATAGACAATAATCACCTCGAAGCTGAAGTGGGATTGCCTATGGGTGAGGGCCATGCTCACGAAGAAATCCCCCCGATCCATGTCATCTATCACAAAGGTATCCTCCTTGGCCCCCAAGAGGATACCCCCGGAATGGCCAGCAGCAGGAAGCCAGAACCAGGAGAACTTGCAGTGGCTGAGGGCTTCCAGCTCGGAAATGGAGAAGTCTTGGCATATAGTCTCTTGAAAGCCGACAATATCCGGCACCTCCTGGCGGATGTAATCCTTGATCTGACGGCGTCTGCCCTCGTGACCGAACCCCCGGATGTTCCAAATGAACATCCGGAAGGCCCGAAGAATGTCCATCCGGACCCCTAGGCCAGGGCGGTCCCCTTAGTGGGGACCGAGCGGGCACGGGGGAGAGGGGGACGAGACGCAGCTGCTTTGGGAGGTCTCCCACGCGGCCTACCCGAAGGGGTCGGTGCCTGGGTGATCTCCCGCCCATCAGGGACAGGAGGGGGATCCTCACTAAGGACATGCCCAACGGACGTGTCCTCGGTAAGGCTCCGGGAGCGTTCCCGCTCCCGGGCAACGCGCGCCCGGGCAGCAGCGATCGCCCCCGCATACCCCTCCCGCGCCTTAATGGCAGCGAGCTGCTCGAGACGTGGTCCTTTCTCGCCCTGGAACACCAGCCCGCAGTCGTCCGCCACCTCGCCAAGGTGAGCCAGGGAAACCTCTGAAAGAACACAAAACGGGGAACCAATCGATCCCGAAGGATCCGGGCCAGGAGGAAGAGCAGAAGGATCGGCGGGAGTACCTGAGAAGTCGTCCCGCGCCGCCACCCGGCGCGCAGCCCTCTCGGCCACCGTCGGCTCGGGCCCGGACAGGCCTGTCCGGGAGTCGGCGAGACGCACACTGTGGCGGGAGGGGGGCGGAGGAGGAGGCCTGGGAGTCCTGGCCCGGCGCACCTTGGCAACCGCCGCAGGGGAGGAAGGGTCACCAGAGGTCATCGTGAGGCCGAGCGGTGCCGGGGTGTCCGGGGCTAGGGAGTAGCACACCACACCGGGGGACCGCGGGGACAGATTGGCGCAGACGACCATCCCCTCACTCCCCGAGGACTCCAGTTCCAAGGGGGGAGAGGCAGCTAGGGGGGCCGGACGGGGCGGAGAGGGCAGGGGGAGGTTGGAACCGTACTGCGCGATGTCGAGGTCGAAGGAGACGGGGGGGTCCGGGCGGCAGCAGCGAAGGGGGACCACCGGGGCCAACTTGGCCGGAGCGCTCAGAGACAGGGGCCGTCTGCCGGGGAAGAAGGGGCCCCCACCGGAGAGAGCCGCCGACACCGAGCCACCTCTAGAGGCCCCCTGAGAGGGACGGGGCGGGGGTGGCGACGCGTCGGTGGGGAGCGGGGACTCGGGGTCGGAGCCCGAGTCACTGTCGTCGGAGTGCTCCGACCCGCGACCCGCCCCCGGGTCGTCACCGGCCGGGGGAGGGGGGCTGGGCGGGGGGATAGTCACCGTGGGAACCACCTCCTCGTCAAGCTCCACCAAGAGGTCCCGGGCCACGCGGTCGAAGAAGAACCGGGGAAGCGAGACAGGGAACACCGAGGCGGAAGGGCAGAGGATGCGAAGCCTGATCGCTCCGTGTCCCGCCAGCGAACCCAAGTCCACCTCCGTCAGCTTGCCAACCGCCTGCGAGATAAGCGCCACCACCTCCGGGGACCGAGCCTCGAACGGGACTCCGAGGAGGCGCACCCAGACCTCCGAGAGGGTAGCCACCGTCTCCTGCGCCGCGGAAGACGGCTGGATGGCCACCTTCAGCTGGTGGATGGGGAGCGTGAAGGAAGAGCCAAGGGCGCACATGCGCAAGACCGCCACCGAGGGGAAGGAGACCACGAACTCCGAGTCAGAGATGCGGCGGACCGGCCACTCGTGACCGGGCAACACCGCGCTGAGCTCTTCCTGGAGGAGGGCCTCCGTCACCGTCACCAAGAGAGGAGAAGCCTGGTCCGGGAGGATCGACACCCTAGCCAGGGTCTCCGGGACCGTCATCTGCACGCCCCCCAGGTCGATGAAGTAGAAGCCCCCGTCGACGCCGTGACCATAGTACTCCAGGGACTCCCTGGGCCGCGGAAGGGTAGACGCCAGCACGCTGCCACTACCACGCGACGCCACAGGGGGGGGGAACGGCCGCGGGAAACGATGTCCCCGACGCGCCCGCGACGGCCGAGGGGGGGGGCTTCTTCTTCTTCTTGCTCTTTTTCTTCTTCCTCGTGGGGACCGCTGAAGAGCCCACCCCACCCTCCCGGGGCTGCGGCACCACAGGCACGGGCACGGACGGGAGGGCCTCCCCGCGCCACGGGCCCGCATCCGCGCGGCCAGCCACCTGCCTGGCCTGCGTCACCCCCTCGCGGGACAACAGCGCAGCGGACCGGAGGCGGGCCTCCCGGTCCCTGTCAGCCGCCGACGGGAGTGGGGGCGAGCGGCGGGGACCTTCCAGGCGACGTCTGGCGTGCGGGGGGGAGCGGGACGGGCGGCGGTCGAAGGACCGCGCCGGCGGCGGCGAGCGGCGGCCGGGGTGCCGGTACGCACCATGCTGACCCCGCATCGGCGGCGGCCGGCGGTCACGGGCAGGCGAGTGAGGGCGGCGCGGCGACAGGGAGCGATGCGGGGAGGGCGGGAGCTGCTGAGCCGGCGGGCGGGGAGCCATCAAGGCGGCAAGGTACGTCCGGCGGGGAAACAGGCAGGGGGAGGAAGGCGGCGGGGGCACTGGAACCAGGGGAGAGGCGATGGGCGTCTAGGGCAGGTGGCTTAGGGCAAGTGGCGCCACGTCCTGGGCCGGGGGGGGCGGATGGGCCGAGAGGCCCTGGACGCATGCGACGCGCCCACCAGCGGGACCTGGGCCGCCTGGGCCAGACCGCCCGCAGGCCTCGGCCCACGAGCCGTCCAGTCGCCTGGCCCAGGAGCGCCACCGCGCCGTCCCCTCCCCACCCCTCCTACCCCATGCTGAGGCGCCGCCATGGGCGCCCTGGCTGGGGACCCTCCCCGCCGGCGAGGCCGCCGGGCGGCAGCCCGGGCCAAGGGAAGGAACTCCCCCAGGGATGGAGGGAGGAGGGCAGACTGGCACCTCGGGCGCGCCACACCACGTTCACCGTCCGAGACCTCACCGTCAAGACGCAGCCCGAGCACCGGTTCCGGCGTCGCCTCCGACGAGGGCGCCACCGCGGAGGGCACCGGAGCTTCTTCTTCCTCGACGTCCCCCCACGCAAGCCCGTGCAGGTCGGCTAGGGCGGCCACCTGCGCCGGCGGAAGTGGGTTGGGGGGCGGCGGCGGAGGGGGGCGAGCACGGCGCGGAGACGGCCCAGCGGAGGCCACGATGCGAGCGCCGACTCTCACCGAGTGGGCAGGGAACCCGACGGAGCTACCCTGGCGCACGAACTCCCCCCGGCGGCGCTCCCGGGCGTCGACGACGACACCGGCGGCGTTGAGGAGAACCAAGCGTCCCTCGTCCGGCCGCAGGACGAGCGTCGCCGCCGACCAGCCCGGCCGGCAGCCGACGAGCACGGCGGCCGACGACGCCCGCCACCGCAGCGGAGGGAGGGAGCCAAGACCGGGAGACGCCATGGCGAGGGAGGGGGAGAGGACGGACCGGCGCGCCGGCCGGCCCAGGGGGAGCACGCCGCCGGCAGGGGTCAGGAGGCGAGCGCCATCCCGCGAGCCAAATTCAAAAATTCGTTGTGTTCCTCCTGATATTTCTGATGTGGCAAGTGGAGTGGCGGGGCAGGCAAAGCGAACGCACCCAAGTGGATCGACTTGCACACCCAAATAATGAGTGCAGTTTTGCTTTGCTTGCGACCTCGACAAAGGTGCCATGCATTATCCACGGGCTGTCTTTGGAGAACCAGGAGAAAAAAAGTTGGGCGCACGATCATCCATGTCACCAGCCGCATACAAATTTCACGTGTGATGACTAGTGGCAGATCTAGCCATCTAGGATTTTACTAGTGGGCATGCCACATAATAAAAATCGATGGCCATATATTTACCAGAATATAAGTAAATTTGCATCGTAACATGGTACAAAACAAATAAGTAACATGTAATTGGAAAAAAAATCAAGCTCCAAATCGACTGAAATTACCATACAAATAATTCAAACACCATGTAATAATATGCACAACCGTAAATATATGTTCCAATTTACTTATGTTTAACTATTTAATTAATGCCAAGATGGTATGTACAAATCTATAACTCCGGAAATTTGGCTACTTAGATAATTACCTCAGCGCGAATGCGAATTGTGGCTATCGATTATTTGGTTTCGTTCGTGGCAGCCAACAAAAGAGGAATAGTCTCGCGGCGAGTTAGGGCAATCACCTGCCGAGATGTCGACATCTGCAAAACGTCATCTGGAAAACAGTGTGCTAAAACAACTTACTATTGTGTACAAAGGGGTACCCGCCGGCAAGAGGTCTTAGTGTTTTTTAGACTGTTTTTAGTGTTTTCTTCAGGATGCTGAGGCCACGTCCTGAAATTAGATAAGATCCTTCTCGCCCTATCCTTGCTCCAGTGGTGCGTCTAGCATCGGTGGAGGGGATGTGAAGTCGTGTGTCTAATGGATCACTTGTTATCGATTGTCTTTCGTATTTGTCAGTGTGTTTTAAGGTCATCTTCCGATCTACATTGGTTATCTTTGACGATGGTCTTAGCATTATGACTTTTCGTCCGCCTTCTACAATATAACAAATTTTGCCCGGCTCAGATGATGAAGAGGCAAGGAAGACGGGTCAATTCTTCTTACTTTTGGAATTTTTTCTACTACTATTGATGATTATTAATAGATCGATGGAATTTCTAAAAAAAAGGTACTAGTAGTTTAGTATGATCGATGTACGTAAAAAATATATTGTAGACTATCAGCTTATTGATTCCTATGTGAGCATTGTGTTCCTATGTGAGACTAGACAAAAAAGTGATAGAGTGCGGAGGTTACGAAGTAGACTTGGACTGAAAGGCTTTGCGGGACATGACAGTGATGGTCTTAGTGGGGGTCTGGCCTTATTCTGGGCCGAGCACATTCTTGTTGATATCCAGGAGGTGACTGACAGATATATTGATGCCAATGTTCGCATTTCTGCAGCGGACCCTATGTGGAGATTGACTTGTGTGTATGGGGAGCCACGAGTAGAGAACAGACACCATATGTGGAGACAATTGCAAGATTTGAAACTGAAATCTGATCTCCCTTGGTGCGTCGCGGGGGATTTTAATGAGGCGATGTGGCAATTCGAACATTTGTCTTTGACTGCACGAGCTGAACAACAAATGATTTCGTTTCGCGACACGCTAGAAGTTTGTGAACTAAATGACTTGGACTTTTCCGGTGTGCCGTACACTTATGATAACATGAGAAGGGGGAGATGTAATGTGAAAGTCAGGCCGGATAGAGTTGTTGCTTGTAATCTTTGGCGGGATATTTTTTCAGACACATTGGTGACACACCTAGTGTCTCCGTGTTCTGACCATTTGCCGATACTACTATAGTTCTCTAAAGAAGAGGCGCGGCATCACAAGCCAAGTCAAAATTACTATGAGATCATGTGGGAAAGAGATGCGAGCTTACCAGAACGGGTTGCGACAGCATGGACTGCCGCTGGAATGAAACATGACCTAGGCGACATTAAGATGGGTCTAGGCAAAGTAATGGGTACTCTGAAAAATTGGAGTAAGATGGCGTTTGGTTCTGTTGCAAAAGAAGTGGAGAAATCCAGAACGCGGCTTGAGGAGTTGATGTCGATGAATGCAGATCAGCAAGAAATTCATGATGTGACGGACAAAATGAATGAACTAATTTATCGAGAGGAGATGATGTGGCTTCAGCGCTCTCGGATTAGCTGGTTAAAAGAGGGCGATCGTAACACAAAGTTTTTTCACCGACGTGCTGTTTGGAGAGCACAGAAAAATAAAATAAAGGGCCTTGAAGATTCTAATGGGAATTGGAATACGAACCCTGATGATATGAAAAGAATGGCAACAAATTATTTCCGGGACATTTTTTCTAGGGAGCCGAATCTAGACACTACAACTATTACTGATCTTTTTGAGGAGAGAGTGTCTACAGAGATGAATGAGAAGCTTTGCGCTGAATTCACTGATAGGGAAATTGGTGATGCTCTATTTCAAATTGGGCCTCTCAAAGCCCCAGGGCCAGATGGTTTTTCTGCTAGATTCTTTCAGCGAAATTGGGGTGTTTTGGAGAAGGAGATTGTATCAGCGGTGAAGCTCTTTTTTGATACTGGAATTATGCCGAGTGGGGTTAATGACACTGCTTTGGTTCTTATTCCAAAGATTGACAACCCGAAAAAGATGTCAGATTTCAGGCCTATTAGTCTCTGCAATGTTATCTATAAGGTGGTGTCGAAATGTCTAATTAATAGGCTAAGACCAATTTTGGGTGATATCATTTCTGAGGAGCAAAGTGCTTTTGTGCCGGGACGCCTAATCACGGACAACGCTCTGCTGGCTTTCGAATGCTTCCACTATATCCATACAGACAGGAGCTCAGAGAATAATTTTTGTGCTTATAAGCTAAATCTCTCAAAGGCGTACGATAGAGTTGACTGGGGTTTCTTGAGGCAAATGATGGAAAAGTTGGGCTTTGATCATCGTTGGGTGGACTGGATAATGACTTGTGTCACCACGGTGAGATATTCTGTAAAATTTAATGGAGCTCTCTTGGGTTCGTTTGCACCGTCGCGTGGGCTACGGCAAGGTGATCCCCTATCTCCTTTTTTGTTCCTCTTTGTTGCTGATGGTTTATCGGCCCTTCTTAAGCGTGGTGTTCAGACACAAATGGTGATGCCGGTTAGAGTTTGCCCTCGAGCGCCGGGAGTTTCGCACTTGTTGTTTGCGGATGACACTCTTCTATTTTTTCAAGCAAAACAAGAGCAAGCTATCCAGATTTCAGAAATCATTAATACATACTCGGCAGCTACTGGATAATTAATTAATAGAGAGAAGTGTTCTATTACTTTTGGTGACCATTGTCCGATTGCTATACAGGAAAAAGTCAAGGTAATTCTACAAGTACATGCAGATGGTTCTCAGGAAAAATATCTCGGACTCCCTATCCCGTATGGCCGTATGCACAAAGGCAGATTCTCAAATTTACAACAACAATTGTTGAACCGAATGCTCTTATGGGACCATCCCTCTCAAGGTGGTAAGGAAGTTTTAATAAAGGCTATCGCCCAATCAATTCCTACATATTTAATGGGTGTTTTTAAGCTACCCATGTCAGTGTGTGATGACTTGACTCGGATGGTAAGAAATTTTTGGTGGGGATCAAAGGACGGAAAGAGGAAAATTCATTGGAAATCTTGGGATTACTTGCTACATCCTAAAGCTTGTGGTGGTCTTGGCTTTCGAGATTTCAGGGTTTTTAATCAAGCTCTCTTGGCGCGACAAGCATGGCGATTGATTGTACATCCGGAGAGCTTATGTGCCCGGGTTCTTAAAGCAAAATATTTTCCTCATGGGCAGTTGCAAGATACGGTCTTCACCGGCAATCCCTCATCAACATGGCAAGCAATTCAGTATGGCCTGGAGCTATTGAAAAAAGGACTCATATGGAGGATTGGTAATGGCAATGGTGTGAGAATATGGCGTGATCCCTGGATTCCGAGGCCCTCCTCTTATCGACCAATGTCAAGCCAGGGGGATTGTCGCATTAGAAGGGTTTCAGAGTTGTTGGATGCACATGGCGTGTGGAACATGGTTCTTCTCCGTCGTCATTTTATGCAGGTGGATATTCAGGAAATACTGAAAATTCGGCCATCTCTACGGCAACTCGATGATGTATTGGCTTGGGCTCCAACGAAGAATGGGATCTTCACCGTTCGAAGTGCGTACTGGTTGGCGATGGATGATCGTCAACGGCCTTTTATAGGCGCCACGAGCAGGGCACCGGATGGCCGTCGAGCCATCTGGACGGCTTTATGGGGGTGCCCTGCCCCCCCAAAGGTACGCATCTTCGCGTGGAAGCTTGCTTCAAATGCTCTAGCTACTTGGGAAAATAAATGCAAGCGTAACTTGGAAATAACTAACATATGTCCCATATGTGGTGTTGAACGTGAGGATTCGTTCCACGCACTATGTAGGTGTCCCTTGGCGACAAGCTTATGGAGGATGATGGCGGAGATCTGGCCCCTGCCAGAACTCTCGACGATCGACAACAGTACCTCGGAATGGATCCTACACCTTCTTGTGGGGAAGACGGAGCTGGAACGGACAAGGATACTTATGCTGCTATGGAGGATCTGGTATGTACGGAACGAAGTTGTGCACTCCAAGCCGGCGCCACTTATGGAAGCATCCAGACGTTTTTTGTGCAGTTACATTGATTCAATCTTCACTATCAAATACTTCCCTCAGGATGATTGCATTAAGGGAAAGGCACCCGCTGATCCCATGCCTATATCAGTGTCTACAAAGGTGGTTGCAAGAGCTCGGGCGCTCATCTCCCAGCCACGTTGGTCGCTGCCACCTACAGGTTGGATGAAGCTTAATGTAGACGGATCGTTTTGCAAGGAGTCAAGTACCGGTGGTGCAGGGATGATTCTCAGAGATAATACTGGGGCGATCATTTTTTCTTCTTGCCGGTTTTTGCCCAACTGCTCATCACCTCTTATGGCGGAGCTCGCGGCATGTAGGGAGGGTTGTGCCCTAGCCCTCGAATGGAGCACACTACCTTTTATTTTGAAGGTTGATAGTACGGAGGCTGTTGCTATGATCAAGTCTGCAAAAGATGATAAATCGGAGGTTACGTTTTTGCTAAAGGAGATTGGCCGCTTGTTATCTGAGCGATTAGGGTCTAAGGTAGAGAGTATTAGGCGTGAGCAGAATTCTGTGAGTGATGCTCTAGCTAAGATGAGTCGATCTGATGTCAAAACTGTTGTTTGGCTTCGTTCGGCGCCAGATGATATACCTAGACTCTCCATGGAGGATTGTAAGGTGGGTGATTGAGTAATATAAATCACCCTTTTTTCGTAAAAAAAAAGCTTATTAATTCCCTCGGATGATCCTAAGCCTTTTGTTCTTTATGAGGGCAACAACCGTAAGATGATTTTCGGGAGCTGCTATTTCTCGCCTTACGTATCCGCACCGAGACTTCTTCTCGTGAGCCACCTCTAAAGCGGCAACAGTTTTTGTAGCTATTCAAAATGTTCATATTCTAAAACTGTTCAAAGTCAAAATTTGTTCATAGTTAAAAAGTGTTCGAATTTAAAAAATTGTTCAAATTCGAAAAGTGTCTGAATTCAAAAGGTGTTCCAATTTAAAAATTGTTCACATCTGAAAAATATTCAGAAAACAGAGAAAAACAAAAGAAATAGAAAATAAAAAACCAAGAAATAAATAAAAAACACAGAAAAAAGAAAAAAACACTAATTAGGCCGGCCCAACGTGCATGCCCGCGTGAGTGGAGATTATAAAGACGCGCATTAAACGATAAATGGCATTCACCATGATTTCCCCTAATCTCCTAGATGGAGTGTGCAAACCCAGGACGGCTATAGACGCCCCCACAGGTAGCCCGGCCCAGGAAACGCCTTTACTCGGTGGGTGATCTTCATGGGCTCCTTTCTTTATAAGTGGTTCTTAGGCTAAGCAAGGGAATCATATTATGGGCCCACCTTAATCAAAACCAATTTTGGGCCCTACATTATATTAGTCTCCTCTAACACCTCCATTCTAAGTAAACTGATTAATACTTGTCCTTTCATTCCAATAACAAAACAATCCTCTTCATGAAACCCACACAATAATAACTGTAAAAGAAAACTAACCAGACGGCTAAAAACTATAACAATTTTTTCTCAATTTTCCAACATAATCTTTGCTGCTTTTGCCGCATGATTTGTACTTGCCAGTCCAAAATCATCCAACACATATCTTCTTGCCACACAGGACTGCAATGCACATCCCTGCAAGATTCATTTCAACTCACAAAGATATATCACTTTGATTTGGAAAGAAAAGGAATGCATGCCGACCATTTTTCTTTTCGCATGCACCGCTGCAACCTGTTGATTATTTTCCTTTGTATCGCCACCTCATCCATCGATCTAAACTGATTATGACTGGTTATATACATTCATGGACACAGAAACCCACACTTTTGATTTATCTGTGTACCGATCTTGATTGAGCAGAATGAAATATAGATGCCGTTGCTATTGCTAGCTCGACATTCCGGGCCTCCCGATGACCAGATCTGTCTCCACATCCATGTAGCGCCGCCTCCGCTCCTCTTCCTCCTCCGCCTCCTCGTCTGGTTGGGTAGATCTTGCGGCGGCTGCTGCTTCTACACTTCTAGTGGCCAGCTCTAGCAGAGGCAGCGCCTTGTACTCTTCACGGAGCACTGAGTTCTCCCTCAACAGCTTCTCCTCCTGAGTTTTCATGCAGGACATATGTGATTTCATTAGTCACCTACTAAGTCATGTTAATCACCTTCAACTTCTGTTTTCTACTATTTAAGTCTGTTGTATATATATGTACCTTCTCCCTCAGCACCAATATTTGATCCATCATCTTCTTTTGCTGCTCCAGATCAACAATCCGAGTTAATTAACACTGAACAAAACATATTATATATATAACAGTAAAAAAAAATCAGATTTGGTATTTGCTTGCCTTCTTTTGCCGTATATTGCTTAGGCTTTTCTCCAGCTGCAGCTCCAGCTCTTGCAACTCCTGCGCTGAACATGACCCTAAGCCTTCTCCAGACAGCTTCCTGCAAGCATACGATTGAGCACACGTGTTCACATATATCATCAGTTAATTTTTTTCCAGGATCAATGGCTTGCCCCATGGAACATTTCGTCCATACTTTTCAGGTGCAAGAATTTTTTTATGACAACAAGATAATCAAGCAGATAAGTCACTGATCTGTCATCTCACCTCTGGTAGGCCTCGATTGCATTTATCTTCTGCTTCAAGGCTGTAGCCTCAGATCTACACATCTGCTTGAAATATGTCTGTCAGAATTATAGTACATTGCACAGTCAATATGATCTGAACTATATGTAACGTATGTAGATAGCACTAGTCTGAGAGACTTGCACCTGGGCGCCAGCAGTTTTAACAGCTTTCTCATTGGCAGGTGTACTCCCTTTTGTGTGATTCAGGTAGCGATCAATTGTCTTCTGCAAACTGATCACAGGTTCCAGATGTTGACAAAAATTAGTCAACTATTAAGTGGCGCATGCATGCATACTGTGAGCAGTCTAGCTGACATGGCTTAAACTTCCGAATACATAATTATTTCCGTTCTCACTGAATTATTGAGAGGACCGGCTCCATTTCAGAAATTTCAAATTGTTTCAGACGAATATCATAAAATCATGACGATCATTTAACCAAAATATCAAACTTATTTGAGTTTTGTCTGGGTTACAAGGTTTCGCAAAGGTTTCCACGGAATTCTGAACTCTGGCAGTGGGTACTTGAAAGCAGAAGCTTCCTTTGGTGGATTAGTTGCTAATACATGGAACTGCAGATAAACATCTTAGAAAAGTTACAACAGTTTCCTTTTTGACTAGTTGCTAATACATGGAACTGCATATAAACATCTTAGAAAAGTTACAGCAGTTCCATGTACATTACAGTATTCAAATAATTTAGGGTTTCAGCTTCCATTAGCAAAACTATGGAGGCCCCTATTTTTTAGGTATAAGCAAGGAAATGTAGCTATAAACATCTTAGAAAAGTTACATGATGGACATACATATTTTCAGCAAGATCGAGAGATAAGTAGGATGCTAAATCGAGAGATAGAGAAAATGCTCACATATAAACCATTCGTTGGTAATTGGCGAATTGGTAAAAACTTCCTGTTGCAAAGTATATATTATCTTTCATATGCTTTTGTACTTACATAAAAATGAGTGAGAGACCGATTTTATGACCCAAAAAAGACTACTTCATTTCTTTACCATTGAATGTCCAATGTCGTACGACACACCCTTGATGATTTGGACGAGCCATCTAAGTTACACCCTTATCTTAAGCAAGCGAGAGATAAAGCCCTATGATGTTGGCCTTTCCGCGGCTGTGAGTTTTCTTGGGGTGTACAAAATCTGGTTGAGAAGGTCATAAGCCACATCTGAGTATAGATTACTTGCGATTCGGGCCGCTTGTATTGGTATGTGTGTACGACTTTGGTTTTTTATTGGAACTGCCATCCTCGATCTTCTTCCTCAAAACTCACACAATTGCATTGCCCAGTGTTGATGTCGATGTTGGAGCTCACCTCCGCCCGATCATTGTTGGCGGATAACAACGAGCATCGTCCGAAGCCAAATAGTCCCCAGGATACGGATGGAAATGATACAAGCTAAAACACCTTGAGGTTCGGCTCAGCCAAGCTTCTAGAATTTTGGTCAAGCCTGGCTTGGCTCAGTATCAACTAAAAACTAAAAATATGGCTTGGGCTTGGCTTACTTTGGAGTTAGGCTGTCACAAACAGAGGGCTGTGAGCTAGTAATCTCGTGTGGTAATGACATCTTCTAGTGGACAAACCCTATCGTCGGCCTCCCAACTCTCTCTATCATTCATATGGTTTGGCTAGGGTTAGCACTAGACTTATCTCTACTCCAACGCAAACCACAACTAACGCTCCTCTAGCCATTGATTTCTCCAATCCTCCAACAATCTTATTTCTATTGTTGATGTCTTGTCCGACTGTGTTGTCTTTCATTGTTGCTCATACGACCGACACTGCATTAACAAATCATCCTCTATCCCACCCTCTTTTTAGTTGTGGGTAAGGGGAGGCCTAAGAGACCACAACCTATATGGGAGAAGAGTGCTCGTCAGTGCAGATAACTTATGCATATCCTTGTGCATACCAATAACTCTAGAAGTGTAACATCCCATCCACCCCAGGGTTGGGGATCATTACTCTTGCAGTTCTTTAGGATGTTCAGAATGGACAAACAAACCAACACACGTATTTCCATCACACTTTGTCCTTACTTGTGCATAGTCCTAGAAACTTAATGGGAGGCCACCCATCTCTAAATTGCTCCCGACCAAGCAAGGTTAACCTAGAGGTTCTTTGGAGATTAGCTTCCAAAAAAGAAATGCATCTCGTCGGTATAAATAACATACTAATGCTATAAAGCCCATGGCCAGGATGACAGAAGAATGCTCCCCATTTTTTGTTTTCTTAAAGGGCATTAACTCCCTCTGGCAGATACCCCATGTGATCACATCCTGGACTTTTGGGGATGCCACAAAGACTTCCTACCACACCCTATTTGGAGGGGCCAGAGGACCCGTCCCCCATCTCCCGCCAAAACAAATCGTGAGGAATATTCCCCCAATTCCTCATCTCCTGACCATTTGGCACTGCTGCCGGTCTCCTCCACGCCGCCATATAAATTGTTGGGGAGTTGCTATAAGCACACACTTGTTCATTTCCTCTTGCTTAACACCCTTGTTCGTGTCCTCTTGCATAAGTTCGTGTTGATTGTTTTATACCCAAGCCACTGAGATGGCTTACGAGCTTCAACTAAGCGGATTCGCCTAGCTTCACGAGCTTGTTCGGAGGCTTGGGATTGGTTATTCACCCTTCGAGATGATATGAGCGCAAAATGTGTCTTGTCGAGCCTCACACTCCATGTCCATCCCAACCTAAGAATCACATCGCATCGAGCTTCCCGGCCATAGTCTATTTGCTCCATTAGGTACATGCCACCCTGTCTCCAACTCCGCACTTCCCCTCATGCATGTGTCATTGATACTCCCCTTCCGATGCCACCTAATCATGTCCAACCTCCTCCATGCATGACCATTTTCTCCGATTTATTTTTCTTTCTATGTCAATCCATGTATTTTTTACATATTTCTATGCATAATAATGGCTTATGTATAAAAATCACCATTTTATATTAATTGATTAATTGGTGGAAATGTATATTTGTGTGTATATGTGTATAATTTTGCATTTTGTGTGTATTAATCTTCAAAATATTCTTGTCTAAGCATTCCTTATGGATAATTCATGATTATTACATAAGTATTTTTGCAGGTATAGTGTATATTAGTTGTTTTGACCACCCTGGCCATAGTCTAACCAAGTTTTCACGCCGAACAATATATTCAAGACAATATTAGATTGCAAGGTACCACATCATATGCATAAAATCCATTCGAGGTTATGATCTAAATGCTATCAAAGCTCATAGGTATACACAAAAATTTGGTAGTGTTAACAAGATGATATAAGTGTTGCCATATTTAATTACATAACTGGTTCAACTCGTGTACTCTACAATATTATAGTTTCAACGATCATGCATGGGCAACTATCATGGGCTTTGCAATGTATCGATCTTAATTTTTATAATTAATTTTATTAGTATATCAAATTTTACTATGTGCAACATTGTATGCAACGGTGTATCGATGCAACTATTGGATGCAAGTGGGGATAATTGGTAGCCACCTCCGTAAAGGAACAAAGCAGGTTAATAAAGGACTATTGCCTATGCTATTCTCATATTTGGCTGGTTATACATGAAAAGGGCTAAATAACCAGTGACCACCTCAAATAAAACCTACTCCCTCCATCCCAAGGCTTGAGGCATATAACTTTTTTGAAAAGTCAAGTCATGTAAAGTTTGACCAAACTTTTAGAAAAAACTATCAAAAACTATTATATTATATAGATACCATGTGAAAATATGTTTTATGATGTGTGAAAGGGTATGGATTACGTATTGTAAATACTTGGTCAAACTTTAGGTAGTTTGACTTTTGAAAAAAGTTATATGCCTTAAGCCTTGGAACGGAGGTAGTATTAATGCGCACAACAATCCTTGACCCTGTGACCATGCGAACAACTAGATATGGGGTTTTTGACCCACGAGAGACATGTTCGAATTACTCAAATTATAGATGAAAATGAAGAGTGGTAGTGATTTTATCATCAAAATAGTCCTCATTATAAAAAACGACACCAAATAAAAATGACTAATGGCATTCCAACTTCCAAGCAAAGCTCTAACAACTTTGTATAATGTCATGACATGTATAACTATAATATTGTCACCTATGCTTATTTTTCCTCAAACCATAGTAGCATATCATGCATAAACTTTGAAGTTCATTTGATAACACAAAGTATATGACTAGATGCTGGGATTAGTACCAGAAGAAGATTGTATGATGGTATAAATTAGGCTATTAAGTGTACCAATACTTTTTTGTGTGTGGAAAGTGCACGGATACTTGACTTTGCAAGATTTTATGAACCAGTTGAGTGATTATTTTATTGTTATGGAGAATATATTGTTATTTCACGAGTAGCTAGATGATCAATGCCTACAGATCCATGTTAGATTAGAGGCTTTTAGCCTCAGGTTACATTGAAGTCCATCCGAAATTACAGTTAAAAAATAATATTATGCCCCTAAGAGAAGAAAAATATAGTTTATCCCAAAAGAAAGGACCGTATTGCAGTATTATTCCAAAATATATATAAATCTGTTGTCTAGCCTCATATTATTCAGCCTCACAAAGATACATATTGAGAGCATCAGACTTGGTGAAGTGCTGAGATATTATGCATGATGAATCGTACCGAAATCAGGTCAATAATAAATCTGTTGTCTAGACATTTGTATAGCCAAGTAGTGCTACTAGGGAAAAGAAGTAGTACCCTATAAACAGATCCTACACGGCCGTACCAAGAGGCCAGAAGTCACTGTAGATGTTCACTGTATTTCATGTACTATCTGGTTACTAGCTGGGGGCATATAGGAGTAGGACTAATGCATGGGCTAGTTCAGAGATGCATACTAGCTGATGCACTGTCAGCGCGCGACAGATGCTAGTAACATAGGAGTATGATGTTTGCGAGGTCTGCAGCAGATCAAGTACAAGCTAGCGCATTTACATATATGTGCATTAAAGTGAAGCAGTCAGTTCTAGATATAGTAGTTCGTTCGTACACATCGCACTTACCTATTGGATTATGTGTGGACATGGATGGATTGATGGTACTAGGAGCGTGTCCAAGATTATTAGTAGAACAAAAGCAAAGGCTAGCTATAGGTAAGTACGGTAAGGGGAAGTTATGATAGTGTAGTGGTGTCGTCTATGTCGATGGGCTCACAAACAGCTAATTAAGGTTGAATTGCACTTTCTTTTTTGAACATGTTAGATCGGAAACCAAATCTGTGCTATCCTGCCCAGCAAATAAACAATGTGCAGAAGTTACAAATGTTTTTTTTCTGCAAAACTGATGCTACAAAAGCAAAGGTATCTTGAATTTACAAGTTAATAATACTCTGGTGAGCACGATATTACATTACTTTAGACTTGAGAAGTGTGCTATTTTCTGAGGTGTTTTGCTTAACCCTAATATAATTAAGAAAAGACCAACTCCTCCCTCTTTAATCTAATTATTAATCAAGCGAGACTGCCAATGAACTCGAAACAAAACCAACAACACTCGATCAGGACGGACTAGAACTATCCGGCAGAGATATATTTCATGTGTACGGCCCGGCAACCACCGCGGGAGGGGGGCTTCATGCGCACGTACGGACGGATCTCGAAGCAAAAACACACCGGAGAGGAGAGGAATCGATGGTGGATGGGTGTACGTACTCTGGCGCGGAGGCGTACTCGTAGAGGCGGCCGCGCGGGGAGAAGACGATGAGGGCGACCTCGGCGTCGCAGAGCACGCCCAGCTCGAACGCCTTCTTCAGCAGCCCGCTCCGCCGCTTCGAGAACGTCACCTGCCGGCTCGTCGCGTCCTCGATCCGCCGCATCTCCCGCCGCCCCCTCCGACCTCCGCCACCGCCCTTCTTCTTCACCGCCGCCGCCTCCATGTCCACCGCCGCCACCGCCACGATTTGCCGCTGGACGCCCTCGCCTCCCTCGGCAGCAGCGGCAGCAGAAGCCACCGCCTTCGCCGCCGGCGCCATGATGGTTTTCCCGATGGATGGGACGGATCTAGGAGTGTAACCGCAGCCGCCTGACTCAATCAGGCAAACATCTGGGTTGAAAGATGGGATTTTTCGGGAGGAAAAAGGAGGAGGGGATTTTGTTACTCAGAAAGGAAAGGTTCCGAGGACGCGGAGCCAGGGGGCCCGGCCCACAAATGGCAACGCCTGGTTGGACCAATTGGCACTATCACGTGGACGTCCCTCTCTCTCCCCTCCCCATTGGGTGTCTCTCTCATTGGGCTCCACAAAAGTGGAAAATGCTGCCAACCATGGGACTTACCCCCTATGGCCTGTTGATTCTTTCTTTTTGATTAGTTCTAGGAACTAGTATATATTGCTGCAAAGATTAGTTTTTTTTGTAAGGGATGCAAAGATTGGATTGGGTTACACTTAGGGGAGGTTAGATTAGATTTAGGGGCACTGTACTATGCTGTGTTTTCTTATGTGAGTGGCCCATTGCCACTGCGAAGAGTGGACCACATGCTGGTATATAAAAGCCGGTTGCGTGTACCAAAGAGTCGCAAATGGCTGTGGGGACGCATATACAGCTGTGCGCCTCTGATCTTACTGGTCTGCTTTATTTTTAAGATTCGTGTGGTCCCAAAAATATCATAACAAATCTATTCACGATATTTTAGGAATATTTTTTCTTAATTACTAGTTATTTCATGCTTTTAGTTTTTCTAGGACCGTGTCGGGTGCATTTGGGCCAATGCCTTGTTATGCCATGACTTTTCGCCCAACTAGCTCAAATCGATGACCAGTTTTGCAAACTAAGAATTATATAGTTACCTCAACAAGAGTAAGCCCTACACCACTATTGGCCCAACTCGGGAGCTGGACCGGGAGAAAGCACATATAATGTCATGTGTGTGTGTGCTCTTAGTGACATGGTCAAATTTATTTTTAAGTTTTGCGCGGTCCCTAAATCATAGTGAGTGTATTCACAAGATTCGGCACACTTTTTATTAAATAATTACTTTTGCTATGAATATGTTCGGTGTGTGACTTTTCGTCCAACTAGCTCAAAACGATAGCCATCTGGGCAAAAGAAAAACATTTTATCAGCATCGACAGGGTGACTAGAACACTAGTACTTATCCGGCCAGCATGAGAGTTGTGACCATACAATTCCAAAAAAAAAAAATACTTTTAAAAGGCACAACTGGCCTTTTATGTTGCATTTTACAGGAAGTTTTATTGTTGTTTAGTGCCTTATTTTGTTTTCCAACCATCACGACTCGTGTCTTCAGCATAGCTACCTATTTGATGATGTTTATTTTTGTGTTACTTAATAGAGTTAATGCCTCGTTTTTTAAACCTTAAGCATATGTCCATGTTTCTTTATAATTTAGAGTAGTAAACCAACTTTTTTGTCGAGACTTTCATGCAGTGTTTGGCAAAGTGAGCTTATTTAGTCTTTTGCGTTCATTTTATTCAGTGATTATTTTTGCAAATATGAGATGTAACCAAACTCAATGTACTTCCTCCGTCCCGGTTTAAAGGACACAATTTGCAATTCTCTGGGCCTAGGTGTTCTCTGATTGATTCATTTTATAATGCGGAGAAGAACATGCGTAAGGAGAAGAAGAACCAGCAAAGCATTCATATTTGTTCACACATATGCATGCAAGCATTTTGTTTTTTTCACACCAAAGTAACTACAGAGATTAAATGCTTTTGTGCCTAAATATTTTGGGATTGCATGATTTGCAAATTGTGTCAACCGGGACAAAGGGAGTATAACAAAACGTATATATATTTAGAGCTACGTTTTGTTCATTTTCAAAATAAGGAGAAAGAACCAAACAAAGGAAGTTTTATTACTTTTAGTCTCTTTGTACGGAGTACTATTGTTGATGATTATTATTCTCTTTGATTCATATTACTTGTTGCGAAAATAGATGTATCTAGATATATTTTTATGTTTGATATATACAATCTAGTGACAATTAATATGGATAGAAGAAAGTAATATATTGATAGAATTTTGTAAAAAAAAAAGTGAGAGAAAGAACCAAACAGAAGCAACGCTGGACACATATGGATGGGCGCACCAATTATCATTTCCTTTTACGGTAAGGTAGGCATGCAAGCCATGTCGCTAGTACATATAAATGCCGACATATGGGAGTAGTACTACGTAGGAGTACATAGAAAATGGATTGTCCCCATGCCTGAGTGCCAATATGGCCATCTCGGTTAACGTACAACGTTCACACACTAAATAAATGCTACTGGTACTTTTCTGATTGCCACGCACGAACTCCAGTTAAAGTGGCTTGTTAATTAGTTTACGTTACAAGTTGCCACCGCACGTGCTACCTGCTCACGAACTTTTGCAAACAAAAATGTCAATAATCTTCTACGGTAGACTATACTCCCTCCATCCCAAGGCATAAGGCATATAATTATTTTTCAAAAGTCAAGCTATGTAAAATTTGACCAATTTTTAGAAAAAACTATTATATTATATATAGATACCATGTGAAAATATGTTTCATAATGTATGAAAGGGTACGGATTACGTATTATAAATATTAATATTTTTCTTTAAAAACTTGATCAAATTTTAGTTGGTTTGACTTTTGAAAAAAAATACCTTAGGCATAGGGATGGAGGTACTATGTACTATCTTTTTCTTTTTTGAGGGGATAGACTATATGTACTTTCTATGTTTTAAAATATAATATGTTTTAGCTTTGTGAAGCAAATGTATCTTGACTTCTTTTAGTACGTAGGTTCACTCAGGTTTAGAGTGAATTTACACAGTAAAAAAGTCTAGATATTTTTTTTTCATAAATCTAAAACATGTTATATTTTAAAACAAAGGGAGTAGCATGGTCACCATCTGGATCGCCGTATGATATCTGATCCAATAGAGCGGGACAGGAGAGACGCATGCACGCAGCTGAACTGAACCAAAGTGTAATAGGGGTAAAAAGTGGAAGAAAAATTGTTAAATGGCGGTAGTTTTGAGGATTTGTTGTTAAATTGGGTTAAGAAATGGCACGGAGCCGATTCGGGGGGGGGGGGGTAAAAAATGAAATTCACTCAAAAAAATAAATAATGAAAATCATGCTACTATAGGGTATGCATTTTGCATTCAAAATAACACAAAATGCCACTACTAGACTTGCCTACTTACGTAGTTACTTTACCATCTGATCGAGGACGTTACGCTTGACCACAGCTTGTGCTTGTAAAATGGAAAACTTAAAAACTACTCCCTCCGGCACTCCGGTTTATATTAATGATCTTAATTTTGTTTAATATAAATATTTACCATTTTAGACCGGAGGAAGGGGAGCAGCATCGTCACCATCTCGATCGCTGGATGCTATCTGATCCAGTAGACCGGGACACGAGAGACGGATGCATCCAGCTGAACCGAACGAGCGGCATGCATGCATGCATGCCATTGCCAGCCCGTTTCAGAGGATCTTCCCTCGTTGGCCGAACCCAGGTCAAAAATCGGTCAGTTTTTCGGTCGAACGAAACTAGTTTTCGGTCTGGGTACGCCCATTTTTCTACTCGCGTACTCAGACTGAGTTTTTAAGTTAGGCTAAAATTCATTAAAGATGGGCGAATTTTATTAAGTTGGACGAATATAGGCGGATTACATCAAATTTAACTAAAATAATACATAGTAAACTTAAAAAAGACCGCCACCGGTGCCTTCGCCGTCCTACATGCCGAAGTTGCTGTAGAACGCCGTGTAGCCAGGGTCGGCACGGCCGTCATCCTTGCCGCCATTGTCGTCGCTCGGCGGCTGGTTCTGGCGGGAGCTCCCCTGGCCAGGGTCGCCGCACCTCCAGGGCTGGTAGGACGGGCCTTCGTCCTCGTTGTCATCCAGGACGTAGAGTGGGGCGCCCTGGTAAGAGAGCTCACGCCCAGACAACGCCCGACGCCGCCAGGATGTCCGGCGAGGATGGCTCCACCGGCGGCGGCTACGGCGCCGTGTCGCAGAGCGACTGCTCCCACGCCATCTTCAAGGCGGCGTCTTCGGCCGAGTCTTTTGTCTTGGGGCGGCGGAGACGCAGGTGGCTGGTTGGCGTTGTCCGCGGCTCGCTGATGACGATGCCGCGCGAGCGCGTTCGCGGTGGCGAGCGCACAGGCGAGACCGCCTCGCGCTTGACTGCCGTCGGCGTGCGCAGCGGCGCCGAGCCAGAGGAGTGTGACGCCGATGTGGAGGAGGACGAGCTCATGCTCGCCATCCTCCTCGGCGTCCAGTTCGCCGGAGGCCGCCGACCCGACCTGGCCGCCGGCGTCGGTGTGCGCGGAAAGCCGAGCCGCGGCGTGTTCCCGCGGTTGAAGTGCTCCATCACCGACGCGAGCGTCCGGCCTGGCGCGCTCCACCAACGTCGACGGCCAGCCGAGTTGTTACGCTTCGGCGGCGACTCGTTGGGCGGCCCCTCGTGGCGTGTGAGCTCCTGTTCGCGCCGGTCGGCGAAGAACTGCTCCCAGTACAGGAGGTTGTTGGCGCTCTCGGCTTCAGAAGGGTCGTCCATGCCGCCGATGTACTCTTGCACGTCCTACGGCATCTCGTCGGGCGTCGGCGCCTGCGGGATAGGGATGCCCCCGGAGGCATCCGCGTGTCCGGCGGCGTCATACATCATGCGCCCCTCCCAGGCCTGGAGGGTGCGCCGGCCGAAGCCGTTCGCCGCAGCGCCGTCGCCGGGGGACCATTCGGCCATGGTTGGGAAGGGGAAACGTGGAGAGAGTTTGCTGGAGTTTGGGCTTGTGGGTGGGGGAGCTATGAGAGAGTGTGAAGATCTCCGGTGAGGGGTACGGCTTATAAAGGCCGAGATGGACGGCGAGGGCGGGATAAAGGGAAACAACGGAAAGTTAGTGCCTGCCGTCCGTCGCGGGAGCCGAGGCGGTGACGGTGGCGCCGTAAATCGTCGACGCGACGGGCAGTTAATGTCCGGCGGTCGCCGCGTGGTTCCGAGGATGACGACGACTCGGCTTCCGTCACTGACTCGGCGGGTCCACGCGCCGCTTTGTTTTTTTTCTCTCGCCGAATTCGCTGATTCCGGCGTTCCCAGGACGTAACCGGAAACCTGGGTTCATTTGGGTAGTCCGGACCAAAATTGATCCAAATCCGCCGAAAACAGGTTCTTGGTACACGACTGAACCAATTTTCGGCGTCCGGACTAAAATTCGATCGTTCGGATCAGTCTCCCGACGAGTGAAGATGCTCTCATGAAAAGAAGTGGCAGCCCCAAAAGGCAGGCACCGCCGCATCTGATTCCGCCTAATCTAATCTTATAGTATCCGGGATTGTGTACGTACTCGTATGCACCGCACCTGCGCTGCGCTTGGTTCACTATCACTCCTCCCCAGAATGGAAAACCGGTGTTCACCCTTCGCGGCGGCCGAAAGGCATATCGGGCCCCCCCCGGCGCCCCGCGACCATTCTCTTTACTCCAGGTGTCGACCGGCAATTGAGCCGCAGCTTCTGTGGGGCCCACGTCCGTACGGCGCGCGCGTGGGGGTGGGCGTACGGACGGATCGAGGGGTCGACACGTGTGCGTATCAGGACCACCGAGAACGTGCTCTGGGACTGGAAGGGACCGGCAAGTGGGGTGGATGCTGGAGGATGGATGGTGACTGGTCTGTGGCAGGCACGCGGGTCGAGGAGCGAGTCCCGCCGGTGGTCCGGTCCGTTAAACTATTCTGCTCGTCTGAGGTGGAGTTGATTAATCAACGCCGCTCTCCTCAGTTATTTTTAGGATTTTTTAAAGGGGGACTTTTTTTTTAGGTTGCATATGCAATCCCTGCAACCGGGAAAACGATTCCAAACCCAGCCCAGCCCAGCCTGGCCCGACCGAACATGGACTGCATCAAACAAAATGAATCCGCGCAAGAGTATAGGCTAAGATTGGGCTGCACGAGCCCCGCTCACAGGTGCTCTTTGTCCCAAGTCCAGCTCAGGGTTATTTTTCTTGGTCCACGACGACACCACGAGTAGCAAATCTTTATCTACTCCATTTATTTTTATTTACTAGAAAAAGTGTTTATGAGTTGCACCAGGAAAACCAATCCAATTCGTACGGAGATTTGTTTACTACTCCTAACATGCAGTTTCTAATTTTTTCCACATGGATCTGCGTGTTACTATGGGGTTCAATTTTATTCACTTTCTCCCTAAAATAAATACGTTGGGTTTGTGTAGATTCACATGTATCTAGGCTAGATATATAGTATAAATTTATATTTAGACAAACTTAAATCACTTAATATTAGGACGGAGGAAATAATTTTTTTTGTTCATCCCACATACCCGCAAAACGCGTCCTGTGTGCATGTAAAACACGATCGATGCTTCCAAATCTCTTCCTTCCTGAAACGCACCGACGGTTAGACCCCCAAGGCGAGTGACCACCATGGCGAGTACCCTGTTCAAAAAAAAAACCCATGGCGAGTACAATAAAAAACTTTTATGTGAGAACAACTCGTCGATGGGATCCAAATGCCAATGCACTATGGCGGTCATAGTAAGAAACTCTGTATGTGAGAAGTGCTCAGCTGATCATTAAGAGAATTTGAAATTTTTAACTCCAACAACCTAGACGTTATACGTTCGAATCTAGATAAATTTGAGTAAACTAATATTGATTGAAGGGAGTGGAATTTAGAACATAACATTACCACACAACACCACGAATGTATTTGCATCAGCATCAGAATCTCACACGCACAAAACACAAGAGCGCATAATCCATCAACATCGATGTCCAAGAAGTGCTCTGCCTCGCGCTAATACTACCGAGCAGTAACATCCAGGAAAAAATCTAGCAGCTCTATTCGCACGCCAGACGTCAATTCTGTTGCTAGCTTCCAGCGCGTCCCGCATGCCATTGACCGAGGTCCGCTCAGACGGCGGCACTCGCTGGTGGAGCAGGAGGAAGGGAGCGGAGGTCGGCACCCTCCGATGCAGAAGAAGGAGGCGGCGGAAGGGATTTTCTCAATCGATCAACTGTTGTCCGTGCTGGTAGTTCATCACGCGCCTGCCGGTAACCGGTGCGTGTGCACGCCACCGCCATTAACCCGCTGCCGAGGACGTCGTTTGCACGTATGCGTACGTGCTGGATGCCGGTCTGTGTTACCGGCCGGCCGCATGGACCGTATAGGCAGGAGGCCGCCGCTCTCTGCGTCGCATACCTCGCCGGCATCCAGTAAAAAATAGTGCATTTGTTCTTGCCGCAGTACAGTACTATTTTCTTTTGTAAAAGCTGCTGGGATTCAGGTGAAATGTCTTCATACCAGACAGACATATTTCAGTTATATACAGGGCACAGTCCAGTAAAAAAAACTCTGATCAAGAAGGATAAATGCCACACAAGCACAAATTACCGCTCTTAGCTTGGACTAATCACTTATGTCATATAAAAGGAAAATTTTCATTGTGATATGTGAATCAGCAATCAGAACAAGCTTAAGCGTACCCGTGATCCACTAAAATTTTAAACAATCAATACAAGTCTTCAACATAACAACAATATTTGGAAATACCCAAGTGAAGAACAATCTCAGACATGAAGCTGACCCCTGGCCACAGCACGAAATTACACCATAATTAATTTGAGAAATAGCAAGCTAAAAGTTTCAAGCTTGATGGGTTTGTAATAAAATTTCAGGACAAGAAAATACAGTGATTGACAGGATAACAAAAGCAGGCATCATTCAGCTCTTATACATAATGTTTTCTACTTTTGTATGTTCATTTGTAGTTCAGAAAACAGTGAAACAGCATAATAAAAGGTTCATGCAGTCGGCAGAATACAGGGCTAGACATCTTTCTTTCTTGGAAAAATTTGCTAGAGGACACCATTATTTTCCGGCGTTCGCTAAAACACACTATTAGAATGTGAATTTGCCCAGTATCATTATTATTTCGTGACAATTTGCCAGAACACACTGCATGCCGCAAATGGAAAGTTTGACTAATTTTATTGGGATGACCATCATACATCTGGTTTGAACAATATTTTCTCTAATTCAAATTCACCAAATCCAGCATTCACGCACACCCCGGACATGAATTAGAGACTATAAGGTCAGTTCACATCAAGTTGGAATGGATTTTGGGAGAAAAGTAATAATAGGGCACCCAAGCCAAATCACCGTCCATGGCCGCATGCAGCGTCGTGATCAAGAGAAAAAAATCATTCGACAAGGGAATTGGGAAAAATCTGGACATTTTTTCTATCGGAAACATCATGCATTTTAGTTAAAATTCTAGACATATATTTGCAAAAAGTTAAAAAGGAAATTTGAGACGTTAAACTTTCCGTTTTGGGCAGTACAATGTGTTTCAGCAAATTGTCATAAAATAATAATGGTACTGGGCAAAGCCACATTCCAATAATGTGTTTTAACAAACACCGGAAAGTAACGGTGTCCTCTAGCAAATTTTCTCACCTTTTTAGGCTAGCCCAAAATTATGTGTCGCCTTAGAAATTTTGGTGCCCGTTTGCTCCAAAAACTTTTTGGCGCCCCAAACTAAAATCTCGTTTGGGCACAAATCCTGTACTTACGTGTGTAGACTAGGTACATGGCCATGTTTGCACCTGCATGCTAAGCAGCGCTGCTTTGCTCGTGATATTAACCATGATCCCGACGATGCGGCATGACACGAGAAGGCAACATGGTCGTGTGTCGAAACGTTCGGAACTCTGTTCTTGGTCGGATAGAGTCGTCCTACTCCTAATGGGGATCTAGTTTCATTACGCATGCCTCCTCTCGTCTTGGACCAGACTCTGTCAATGAGCCGTCTTACGAACTATGTGGCTATGTGGTCGACACTCGATCTATGAAGGTGAACAATGCACACTGTAGGTTCGTCCACTGCAACTTACAGTTAATGGGGGAAAGTATCACCTAAAAATGGACCGCATCTTACAAATCTGCAATTTTCCAATTGGTGCCGTCGGATTTGCAATGAACGGTTAGATCAAGATCTTGTTCCACCACCATGCCAATCTTCGAAACTCAACATATACCTGGATTTAAATTCTTTCACTAATTCAGATAAATAATAAAGTCAATTTGAGATTCTACATATACACTCTTCTATTATTTCTGAACTTAAAAACATTTTCTTATAAATCAACATGAAACAAGGTTTTATTAACTGCTTATTTCAAATCAAACCTTGGAATGCTATGGTGTTTCTGTTAACTATTTAGTAGATCTATAACTCGCATTATACATTCCAATATATCAAAGCATATATCATGAATGTCTTTATTTGCTCATCAATTTGACCAGTTCGAGTCAAGCGATATCTGCATATCATCCATCACCATAGATGTCTGTGAGAGTTATCCATAACATGGCCTAAGTCTTATAAATATTCTGCTTCCATCTCTTTAATTACTCCCCATCCCCATCCGAGATCGAATAGGATAGCACGATGGCTAGGGTGCCCCAGCCGGCCTAGTCTAGCACGCCCCCAGCTCCAAACGATGAGTTCTCCCCATTGTCCGAGAACAGAGATACACATTTTAGCTAAAATCCCCCCTCCCATCCCACATCCCCATCGGCTAATATTGCGGCGACGACGGAAGCTCCAAATTATGGCCACCACGTGCACAACACAACATGCATTGTCTCAGAACAGAGGTACATTGACATCCCCCAAAATCAGTTGCATTATTCTTTGGAGCACGATTGTAAAGAGAAGAAAGATTTTATCTTGTGAATTTGTTTTGCTGGAGTATATTTTTTGGTGAACTCACACCTAGAGAGCTCATGAAAACCGCCATAAAAAGCTAAAACGATGTCTTTTTGGTCATAACTCTTCAATATGTAAATCGCCTAGAACCCCAAAGTGTGGGCAGTAGCTCATGAAAATGACCATAAAACACAAAAACGACGAGTTTTTGCTCATACATCCCAAACAAATAAATCGCCCTGGACCCCAAAACTATGGGAAATAGCTCATGAAAATGGCCATAAAAGACAAAAACGCCGAGTTTTTGCTCGTACCTCCCAAACAAATAAATCGCCCTCGAACACCAAAACTGCGGGCAGTAACTCAGGAAAATGGCCATAAAACGCAAAAAGACGAGTTTTTGGTCATAGCTCTAAAACATGTAAATCTCCTTGGAACCCCAAAACCATGGGCAATATGTCATGAAAACGCCCATAAAAAAGCAAAAAAACGATTGGTCATAACTCTCAAACATGTAAATCGCCCTAGAACCCCAAAACCGTAGGCAATTGCTTAGTAAAATGGCCATAAAACGCAAAAATGACGACTTTTTAGTCATAAGTCAAACACTTATCATTTATTAGGCTCATTATTAATCACCCTAGAACCCAAAAACTATGGAAAGAACTCATGAAAACGGCCATAAGACGCGAAAACAATTAGTTTTTGGTCATAATCTAAATCAAATCTTGGGTCTTACTGGCCATGCATAACCCCCTAGAACAACAAAACTATAGACAATACCTCATGAAAACGGACACAAAACAAAAAGACACACAAGTTTTTGGTGATGCCCACAAACATGTATCAGGTATTATGGTTATTGTAAATCGCCTTAGAACCCCAAAATTGTGGGCAATAAAACACAAAAAAGACGAGCCTTTGCTCGTACTTCCCAAACATGTAAATTTCCCTGGAACACCAAAAATATGGGCAATGACTCATGAAAATATCCATAAAATGCAAAAAAGACGAGTTTTTGTCATATAACATTTAAATCGCCCTAGAACCCCAAAACACTATGCAATAGCTCATTAAAACAGTCATAAAACGCAAAATGACGAGTTTTTGGTCATAACTCTAAAACATGAAATTTAGCCAGGAACCCAAAATTGTGGGCAATAATAACTCATGAAAAAGTCCATAAAATGCAAAAAACTACGAGTTTTTGGTCATACCTCTCAAACTTGTAGATCGCTCTAGAACCCCAAAACTATGGGCAATAGCTCATGAAAACGGCCATAAAAAGAAAAAAACGATGACTTTTTGGGCATACCTCTCATACATGTAAATCGCCTTGGAACCTCAAAACTGTGGACAATATCTCATGAAAACTGCCATAAAACGAAAACGCGAGAACTTTTGGTCATACCTCTCAAACATGTAAACGGCCCTGGAACCCCAAAACTATAGGCAATAACTCATGAAAATGGCCATAAAACGCTAAAAAAGATGAGTTTTTGGTCATAACTCTAAAACAAGTAAATCGCCTTGGAACCCAAAACTATGGCTAATAACTCATGAAAACGACCATAACATGCAGATACGACGATTTTTTGGTCATACCTCTCAAACATGTAAATCGCCCTCGAACCGCAAAATTATGGGAAGTAACTCATGAAAATGGCGATAAAACGCAAAAGAATGAGTTTTTGGTCATATCTGAAACATGTAAATCGCCCTAGAACCCAATAACTGTGGGCAATAACTCATGAAAACTGCCATAAAAAGCTAAAACGATGTCTTTTGGTCATAACTCTCCAATATGTAAATCGCCTAGATCCCCAAAGTGTGGGCACTAGCTCATGAAAATGGCCATAAAACGCAAAAACGACGAGTTTTTGCTCATATCTCCCGAACAAATAAATCGCCCTGGACCCCAAAACTGTGGGCAATACCTCATGAAAATGTCCATAAAAGGTAAAAACGCCGAGTTTTTGCTCGTACCTCCCAAACAAATAAATCGTCCTGCAACACCAAAACTGTGGGCAGTAACTCAGGAAAATGGCCATAAAACGCAAAAAGACGAGTTTTTCATCATAGCTCTAAAACATGTAAATCTCCTTGGAACCCCAAAACCGTGGGCAATATCTCATGAAAACGGCCATAAAAAGCAAATAAACGATGACTTTTTGGTCATAACTCTCAAACATGTAAATCGCCCTAGAACCCAAAACCGTAGGCAATAGCTTAGTAAAATGGCCATAAAACGCAAAAATGACGAATTTTTAGTCATAACTCAAACACTTATCATTTATTAGGATTATTATAAATCACCCTGGAACCCCAAAACTATGGGCAAGAACTCATGAAAACGGCCATAAGACGCGAAAACAATTAGTTTTTGGTCATAATTCTAAATCAAATCTTGGGTCTTACTGGCCATGCATAACCCCCTAGAACAACAAAACTATAGACAATACCTCATGAAAACGGACATAAAACAAAAAGAAACACAAGTTTTTGGTGATGCCCACAAACATGTATCAGGTATTCTGGTCATTGTAAATCGCCTTAGAACCCCAAAACTGTGGGCAATAAAACACAAAAAAGACGAGCTTTTGCTCGTACATCCCAAACATGTAAATTTCCCTGGAACCCCAAAAATATAGACAATGACTCATGAAAATGTCCATAAAATGCAAAAAAAGACGTGTTTTTGTCATAACTCTGAAACATTTAAATCGCCCTAGAACCCTTAAACGCTATGCAATAGCTCATTAAAATAGCCATGAAACGCAAAACGACGAGTTTTTGGTCATAACTCTAAAACATGAAATTTGCCCAGGAACCCAAAATTGTGGGCAATAACTCATGAAAAAGTCCATAAAATGCAAAAAATAAGAGTTTTTGGTCATACCTCTCAAAATTTTAAACCGCTCTGGAACCCCAAAACGATGGGCAATAGCTCATGAAAACGGCCATAAAAAGAAAAAACGATGACTTTTTGGGCATACCTCTCATACATGTAAATCGCCCTGGAACCTCAAAACTGTGGGCAATAGCTGATGAAAACTGCCATAAAACAAAAAAACGAGAACTTTTGGTCATACCTCTCAAACAAGTAAACCGCCCTGGAATCCCAAAACTATGGGCAATAAGTCTTGAAAATGGCCATAAAACGCTAAAAAGATGAGTTTTTGGTCATAACTCTGAAACAAGTAAATCACCTTGGAACCCAAAACTATGGCCAATAACTCATGAAAACGACCATAAAATTCGGAAACGACGATTTTTTGGTCATACCTCTCAAACATGTAAATCGCCCTCGAACCCCAAAACTATGGGAAGTAACTCATGAAAATGGCGATAAAACGCAAAAGGATGAGTTTTTGGTCATATCTGAAACATGTAAAACGCCCCTGGAACCCCAAACTGTGGGCAATAGCTCATGAAAACCGCCATAAAAAAGCAAAAACGATGTCTTTTTGGTCATAACTCTCCGATATGTAAATCGCCCAGAACCCCAAACTGTGGGCAGTAGCTCATGAAAATGGCCATAAAACGCAAAAACGACGAGTTTTTTGCTCGTACCTCCCAAACAAATAAATCGCCCTGGAACACCAATAATGCGGGCAGTAACTCATGACAAAAAGACGAGTTTTGGGTCATAGCTCTAAAACATGTAAATCTCCTTGGAACCCCAAAACCGTGGGAAATATCTCATGAAAACGTCCATAAAAAGCAAAAAACGATGAATTTTTGGTCATAACTCTCAAACATGTAAATCGCTCTAGAACCCTAAAACCGTAGGCAATATCTTGGTAAAATGGCCATAAAACGCAAAAATGACGACTTTTTAGTCATAAGTCAAACACTTATCGTTTATTAGGATCATTATAAATCACCCTAGAACCTAAAAATTATGGGCAAGAACTCATGAAAACGGCCATAAGACGCGAAAACAATTAGTTTTTGGTCATAGTTCTAAATCAAATCTTGGGTCTTACTGGCCATGCATAACCCCTTGGAACAAGAAAACTATAGACAATACCTCATGAAAACGGACATAAAACAAAAAGAAACACAAGTTTTTGGTGATGCCCACAAACATGTATAAGGTATTATGGTCGTTGTAAATCGCCTTAGAACCCCCAAACTGTGGGCAATAAAACACAAAAAAGACTAGCTTTTGCGCGTGCTTCCCAGACATGTAAATTTCCCTGGAACCCCAAAAATATGGGCAATGACTCATGAAAATGTCCATAAAATGCAAAAAAGACGAGTTATTGTCATAACTCCGAAACATGTAAATCGCCCTAGAACCCCCAAAACACTGTGCAATAGCTCATTAAAACAACCATAAAACGCAAAACGACTAGTTTTTGGTCATAACTCTAAAACATGAAATTCGCACACGAACACAAAATTGTGGGCAATAACTCATGAAAAAGGCCATAAAATTCAAAAACGACGAGTTTTTGGTCATACCTCTCAAACTTTTAAATCGCCGTGGAACCCCAAAACTATGGGCAATAGCTCATGAAAACGGCCATAAAAAAAACGACGACTTTTTGGGCATACCTCTCATACATGTAAATCGCCCTGGAACCTTAAAACTGTGGGAAATAGCTGATGAAAACTGCCATAAAACAAAAAAACGAGAACTTTTGGTCATACCTCTCAAACAAGTAAACCGCCCTGGAATCCCCAAACTATGGGCAATAACTCTTGAAAATGGCCATAAAACGCTAAAAAGATGAGTTTTTGGTCATAACTCTGAAACAAGTAAATGACCTTGGAACCCAAAACTATGGCCAATAACTCATGAAAACGACCATAAAATTCGGAAACGACGATTTTTTGGTCATACCTCTCAAACATGTAAATCGCCCTCGAACCCCAAAACTATGGGAAGTAACTCATGAAAATGGCGATAAAACGTAAAAGGATGAGTTTTTGGTCATATCTGAAACATGTAAAACGCTCCTGGAACCCCAAACTGTGGGCAATAGCTCATGAAAACCGCCATAAAAAAGCAAAAACGATGTCTTTTTGGTCATCACTCTCCGATATGTAAATCGCCCAGAACCCCAAACTGTGGGCAGTAGCTCATGAAAATGGCCATAAAACGCAAAAATGACGAGTTTTTTGCTCGTACCTCCCAAACAAATAAAACGCCCTGGAACACCAATAATGCGGGCAGTAACTCATGACAAAAAGACGAGTTTTTGGTCATATCTCTAAAACATGTAAATCTCCTTGGAACCCCAAAACCGTGGGAAATATCTCATGAAAACGTCCATAAAAAGCAAAAAACGATGAATTTTTGGTCATAACTCTCAAACATGTAAATCGCCCTAGAACCCCAAAACCGTAGGCAATATCTTGGTAAAATGGCCATAAAATGCAAAAATGATGACTTTTTAGTCATAAGTCAAACACTTATCGTTTATTAGGATCATTATAAATCACCCTAGAACCTAAAAATTATGGGCAAGAACTCATGAAAACGGCCATAAGACGCGAAAACAATTAGTTTTTGGTCATAGTTCTAAATCAAATCTTGGGTCTTACTGGCCATGCATAACCCCTTGGAACAAGAAAACTATAGACAATACCTCATGAAAACGGACATAAAACAAAAAGAAACACAAGTTTTTGGTGATGCCCACAAACATGTATAAGGTATTATGGTCGTTGTAAATCGCCTTAGAACCCCCAAACTGTGGGCAATAAAACACAAAATAGAAGAGCTTTTGCGCGTGCTTCCCAGACATGTAAATTTCCCTAGAACCCCAAAAATATGGGCAATGACTCATGAAAATGTCCATAAAATGCAAAAAAGACGAGTTATTGTCATAACTCCGAAACATGTAAATCGCCCTAGAGGCCCCAAAACACTGTGCAATAGCTCATTAAAACAACCATAAAACGCAAAACGACTAATTTTTGGTCATAACTCTAAAACATGAAATTCGCACACGAACACAAAATTGTGGGCAATAACTCATGAAAAAGGCCATAAAATTCAAAAACGACGAGTTTTTGGTCATACCTCTCAAACTTTTAAATCGCCCTGGAATCCCAAAACTATGGGCAATAGCTCATGAAAACGGCCATAAAAAAAACGATGACTTTTTGGGCATATCTCTTATACATGTAAATCGCCCTGGAACCTTAAAACTGTGGGCAATATCTCATGAAAACTCCCATAAAACAAAAAAACGAGAACTTTTGGTCATACCTCTCAAACATGTAAACCGCCCTGGAACCCCAAAACTATGGGCAATAACTCATGAAAATGGCCATAAAACGCTAAAAAGATGAGTTTTTGGTCATAACTCTGAAACAAGTAAATCGCCTTGGAACCCAAAACTATGGCCAATAACTCATGAAAACGACCATAAAATGCAAAAACGACGATTTTTTGGTCATATCTCTCAAACATGTAAATCGCCCTCGAACACCAAAATTATGGGAAGTAACTCATGAAAATGGCCATAAAACGCAAAAGGATGAGTTTTTGGTCATATCTGAAACATGTAAATCGCCCTGGAACCCAATAACTGTGGGCAATAGCTCATGAAAACCGCCATAAAAAGCTAAAACGATGTCTTTTTGGTCATAACTCTCCAATATGTAAATCGCCTAGAACCCTAAAGTGTGGGCAGTAGCTCATGAAAATGGCCATAAAACGCAAAAACGACGAGTTTTTGCTCATACCTCCCAAACAAATAAATCGCCCTGGACCCCAAAACTGTTGGCAATAGCTCATGAAAATGGTCATAAAAGGTAAAAACGCCGAGTTTTTGCTCGTACCTACCAAACAAATAAATCGCCCTGGAACACCAAAACTGTGGGCAGTAACTCACGAAAATGGCCATAAAACGCAAAAAGACGAGTTTTTCGTCATAGCTCTAAAACATGTAAATCTCCTTGGAACCCCAAAACCGTGCGCAATATCTCATGAAAACGGCCATAAAAAGCAAAAAAACGATGATTTTTGGTCATAACTCTCAAACATGTAAATCGCCCTAGAACCCCAAAACCGTAGGCAATAGCTTAGTAAACTGGCCATAAAATGCAAAAATGACCACTTTTTAGTCATAACTCAAACACTTATCATTTATTAGGATCATTATAAATCACCCTGGAATCGCAAAACTATGGAAAGAACTCATGAAAACGGCCATAAGACGCGAAAACAATTAGTTTTTGGTCATAATTCTAAATCAAAAATTAGGTCTTACTGGCCATGCATAACCCCTTGGAACAACAAAACTATAGACAATACCTCATGAAATCGGACATAAAACAAAAAGAAACACAAGTTTTTGGTGATGCCCACAAACATGTATCGGGTATTATGGTCGTTGTAAATCGCCTTAGAACCCCCAAACTGTGGGCAATAAAACACAAAAAAGACGAGCTTTTGCTCGTACTTCCTAAACATGTAAATTTCCCTGGAACCCCAAAAATATGGGCAATGACTAATGAAAATGTCCATAAAATGCAAAAAAGACGAGTTTTTGTCAAAACTCTAAAACATTTAAATCGCCCTAGAACCCCAAAACACTATGCAATAGCTCATTAAAACTACCATAAAACTCAAAACGACGAGTTTTTGGTCATAACTCTAAAACATGAAATTCGCCCAGGAACCCAAAATTGTGGGCAATAACTCATGAAAAAGGCCATAAAATGCAAAAACGACGATTTTTTGGTCATAACTTTCAAACTTGTAAATAGCCCTGGAACCCCAAAACTAAGGGAAATAGCTCATGAAAATGGCCATAAAAAGAAAAAAACGATGACTTTTTGGGCATACCTCTCATACATGTAAATCGCCCTGGAACCCTAAAACTGTGGGCAATAGCTCATGAAAACTGCCATAAAACAAAAAAACGAGAACTTTTGGTCATACCTCTCAAACATGTAAACCGCCCTGGAACCCCAAAACTATGGGTAATAACTCATGAAAATGGCCATAAAACGCCAAAAGATGAGTTTTTTTTGTCATAACTCTGAAACTAGTAAATCGGCTTGGATCCAAAACTATGGCCAATAACTCATGAAAACGACCATAAAATGCAGAAACGACGATTTTTTGTTCATACCTATCAAACATGTAAATCGCCCTCGAACCCCAAAATTATGGGAAGTAACTCATGAAAATGGCGATAAAACGCAAAAAGATGATATTTTGGTTATATGTGAAACATGTAAATCGCCCTGGAACCCATTAACTGTGGGCAATAGCTCATGCAAACCGCCATAAAAAGCTAAATCGCCTAGAACCCCAAAGTGTTGGCAGTAGCTCATCAAAATTGCCATAAAACGCAAAAACGACGAGTTTTTGCTCATACCTCCCAAAAAAATAAATCGCCCGAGACCCCAAAACTGTGGGAAATAGCTCATGAAAATGGCCATAAAAGGTAAAAGCGCCGAGGTTTTGCTCGTACCTCCCAAACAAAAATAAATCGCTCTGGAACACCAAAACCGTGGGCAGTAATTCAGGAAAATGGCCATAAAACGCAAAAAGACGAGTTTTTGGTCATAGCTCTGAAACATGTAAATCTCCTTGGAACCCCAAAACCGTGTGGAATATCTCATGAAAACGGCCATAAAAAGTAAAAAACAATGACTTTTTCGTCATAACTCTCAAACATATAAATCGCCCTAGAACCCCAAAACCGTAGGCAATAGCTTAGTAAAATGGCCAAAAAACACAAAAATGTCGACTTTTTAGTCATAACTCAAACACTTATCATTTATCAGGATCATTATAAATCACCCTGGAACCCAAAAACTATGGGCAAGAACTCATGAAAACGACCATAAGACGCGAAAACAATTAGTTTTTGTTCATAATTCTAAATCAAATCTTGAGTCTTACTGGCCATGCATAACCCCTTGGAACAATAAAACTATAGACAATACATCATGAAAACGGAAATAAAAAAAAAGAAACACAAGTTTTTGGTGATGCCCACAAACATGTATCATATATTATGGTCGTTGTAAAGCGCCTTAGAACCCCCAAACTATGGGCAATAAAACACAAGAAAGACGAGCTGTTGCTCGTTCTTCCCAAACATGTAAATTTCTCTGGAACCCCAAAAATATGGGCAATGACTCATGAAAATGTCCATAAAATGCAAAAAATACGAGTTTTTGTCATAACTCTGAAACATTTAAATTGCCTTAGAACCCCAAAACACTATGCAATAGCTCATTAAAATAGCCATAAAACGCAAAACGATGATTTTTTGGTCATAACTCTAAAACATGAAATTCGCCCAGGAGCCCAAAATTGTGGGCAATAAATCATGAAAACGGCCATAAAATGCAAAAATCGACGAGTTTTTGGTCATACCTCTCAAACTTGTAAATCGCCCTGGAACCCCAGAACTATAGGCAATAGCTCATGAAAATGGCCATAGAAAGAAAATACGATGACTTTTTGGGCATACCTCTCATACATGTAAATCGCCCTGCAACCTCAAAACTGTGGGCAATAGATCATGAAAACTGCCATAAAACAAAAAAACGAGAACTTTTGGTCATACCTCTCAAACATGTAAACCGCTCTGGATTTCCAAAACTATGGGCAATAACTCATGAAAATGGCCATAAAACGCTAAAAAGATGAGTTTTTGGTCATAACTCTGAAACAAGTAAATCGCCTTGGAACCCAAAACTATAGCCAATAACTCATGAAAACGACCATAAAATGCGGAAAACACGATTTTTTGGTCATACCTCTCAAACATGTAAATCGCCCTCGACCCCATAAAAAAGCAAAAACGATGTCTTTTAGGTCATAACTGTGGGCAATAGCTCATGAAAACCGCCATAAAAAAGCAAAAACGATGTCTTTTTGGTCATAACTCTCCGTTATGTAAATCGCCTAGAACCCCAAACTGTGGGCAGTAGCTCATGAAAATGGCCATAGAACGCAAAAACGACGAGTTTTTGCTCGTACCTCCCAAAGAAATAAATCATGAAAACGGCCATAAAATGCAAAAAATGACGAGTTTTTGGTCATACCTCTCAAACTTGTAAATCGCCCTGGAACCCAGAACTATAGGCAATAGCTCATGAAAACATCCATAGAAAGAAAAAACGATGACTTTTTGGGCATACGTCTCATACATGTAAATCTCTCTGGGACCTCAAAACTGTGGGCAATAGCTCATAAAAACTGCCATAAATAAAAAAAACGAGAACTTTTGGTCATACCTCTCAAACATGTAACCCTCCCTCGAAACCCAAAACTATGGGCAATAACTCATGAAAATGGCCATAAAACGCTAAAAAGATGATTTTTTGGTCATAACTCTGAAACAAGTAAATCGCCTTGGAACCCAAAACTATGGCTAATAACTCATGAAAACGGCCATAAAATGCAGAGACGACGATTTTTTTGTCATATCTCTCAAACATGTAAATCGTCCTCGAACCCCAAAACTATGGGAAGTAACTCATGAAAATGGCAATAAAACGCAAAAGGATGAGTTTTCGTCATATCTGAAACATGTAAATCGCCCCTAGAACCCCAAAACTGTGGGCAATAGCTCATGAAAACCGCCATAAAAAAGCAAAAACGATGTATTTTTGGTCATAACTCTCCGATATGTAAATCGCCTAAAACCCCAAACTGTGGGTAGTAGCTCATGAAAATGGCCATAAAACGCAAAAACGACGAGTTTTTGCTCGTACCTCCCAAACAAATAAATCGCCCTGGACCCCAAAACTATGGGAAATAGCTCATGAAAATGGCCATAAAAGACAAAAACGCCGAGTTTTTGCTCGTACCTCCCAAACAAATAAATCACCCTGGAACACCAAAACTGCGGGCAGTAACTCATTAAAATGGCCATAAACCGCAAAAAGATGAGTTTTTGGTCGTAGCTCTGAAACATGTAAATCTCCTTGGAACCCCAAAACCGTGGGAAATATCTCATGAAAACGTCCATAAAAAGCAAAAAACAATGACTTTTTGGTCATAACTCTCAAACATGGAAATCGCCCTAGAATCCCAAAACCGTAGGTAATAGCTTGGCAAAATGGCCATAGAACACAAAAATGACGAATTTTTAGTCATAAGTCAAACACTTATCGTTTATTAGGATCATTATAAATCACCCTAGAATCCAAAAACTATGGGAAGAACTCATGAAAACGGCCATAAGACGCGAAAACAATTAGTTTTTGGTCATAATTCTAAATCAAATCCTAGGTCTTACTGGCAATGCATAACCCCTTGGAACAACAAAACTCTAGACAATACCTCATGAAATCGGACATAACACAAAAAGAAACACAAGTTTTTGGTGATGCCCAAAAACATGTATCAGGTATTATGGTCGTTGTAAATCACCTTAGAACCCCCAAACTGTGCGCAATAAAACACAAAAAAGACGAGTCTTTGCTCGTACTTCCCAAACATGTAAATTTCCCTGGAACCCCAAAAATATGGGCAATGACTCATGAAAATGTCCATAAAATGCAAAAAAGACGAGTTTTTGTCATAACTCCGAAACATTTAAATCGCCCTAGAACCCCAAAACACTATGCAATAGCTCATTAAAACATCCATAAAACGCAAAACAACGAGTTTTTGGTCATAACTCTAAAACATGAAATTCGCCCAGGAACCCAAAATTGTGGGCAATAACTCATGAAAAAGTCCATAAAATGCAAAAAACGAAGAGTTTTTGGTCATACCTCTCAAACTTTTAAATCGCCCTGGAACCCCAAAACTATGGGCAATAGCTCATGAAAACGGCCATAAAAAGAAAAAACAAGGACTTTTTGGGCATACCTCTCATACATGTAAATCGCCCTAGAACCTCAAAACCGTGGGCAATAGCTCATGAAAACTGCAATAAAACAAAAAAAAGAGAACTTTTGGTCATACCTCTCAAACATATAAACCTCCCTGGAACCCCAAAACTATGGGCAATAACTCATGAAAATGGCCATAAAAAGATGATTTTTTGGTCATAACTCTAAAACAAGTAAATCGCCTTGGAACCCAAAACTATGGCCAATATCTCATAAAAACGGCCATAAAATACAGAGACGACGATTTTTTAGTCATACCTCTCAAACATGTAAATTGCCCTAGAACCCCAAAACCGTAGGCAATAGCTTGGTCAAATGGCCATAAAACGCAATAATGACGAATTTTTAGTCATAAGTCAAACACTTATCGTTTAATAGGATCATTATAAATCACCCTAGAACCTAAAAACTATGGGCAAGAACTCATGAAAACGGCCATAAGTCGCGAAAACAATTAGTTTTTGGTCATAATTCTAAATCAAATTTGGGTCTTACTGGCCATGCATAACCCCTTGGAACAAGAAAACTATAAACAATACCTCATGAAAACGGACATAAAACAAAAAGAAACACAAGTTTTTGGTGATGCCCATAAATATGTATAAGGTATTATGGTCGTTGTAAATCGCCTTAGGACCCCCAAACTGTGGGCAATAAAACACAAAAAAGACGAGCTTTTGCGCGTACTTCCCAGACATGTAAATTTCCCTAGAACCCCAAAAATATGGGCAATGACTCATGAAAATGTCCATAAAATACAAAAAAGACGAGTTTTTGTCATAACTCTGAAACATGTAAATCGCCCTAGAACCCCCAAAACACTGTGCAATAGCTTATTAAAACAGCCATAAAACGGAAAACGACTAGTTTTTGGTCATAACTCTAAAACATGAAATTCGCACACGAACACAAAATTGTGGGCAATAACTCATGAGAAAGGCCATAAAATGCAAAAAAGACGAGTTTTTGGTCATACCTCTGAAACTTTTAAATCGCCCTGGAACCCCAAAACTATGGGCAATAGCACATGAAAACGACCATAAAAAGAAAAAAACAAGGACTTTGTGGGCATAACTCTCATACATGTAAATCGCCCTAGAACCTCAAAACTGTGGGCAATAGCTCATGAAAACTGCCATAAAACATAAAAATGAGAACTTTTGGCCATACCTCTCAAACATGTAAACCTCCCTGGAACCCCAAAACTGTGGGCAATAAGTCATGAAAATGGCCATAAAACGCTAAAAAGATGATTTTTGGTCATAACTCTGAAAAAAGTAAATCGCCTTGGAACCCAAAACTATGGCCAATAACTCATGAAAACGGCCATAAAATGCAGAGACGAGATTTTTAGGTCATACCTCTCAAACATGTAAATCGCCCTCGAACCCCAAAACTATGGGAAGTAACTCATGAAAATGGCGATAAAACGCAAAAGAATGAGTTTTTGGTCATATCTAAAACATGTAAATCGCCCCTGGAACCCAATAACTGTGGGCAATAGCTCATGAAAACCGCCATAAAAAAGCAAAAACGATGTCTTTTTTGTCATAACTCTCCGATATGTAAATCGCCTAGAACCCCAAACTGTGGGCAGTAGCTCATGAAAATGGCCATAGAACGCAAAAACAACGAGTTTTTGCTCGTACCTCCCAAACAAATAAATCGCCCTGGTCCCCAAAACTATTGGAAATAGCTCATGAAAATGGCCATAAAAGACAAAAACGCCGAGTTTTTGCTCGTACCTGCCAAACAAATAAATCGCCCTGGAACACCAAAACTGCGGGCAGTAACTCATGAAAATGGCCATAAAACGCAAAAAGACGAGTTTTTGGTCATAGCTCTGAAACATGAAAATCTCCTTGGAACCCCAAAACCATGAGAAATATCTCATGAAAACGTCCGTAAAAAGCAAAAATGATGACGTTTTGGTCATAACTCTCAAACATGTAAATCGCCCTAGAACCCCAAAACCGTAGGCAATAGCTTGGTAAAATGGCCATAAAACGCAAAAATGACGAATTTTTAGTCATAAGTCAAACACTTATCGTTTATTAGGATCATTATAAATCACCCTAGAACCTAAAATCTATGGACAAGAACTCATGAAAACGGCCATAAGACGCGAAAACAATTAGTTTTTGGTCATAATTCTAAATCAAATCTTGGGTCTTACTGGCCATGCATAACCCCTTGGAACAAGAAAACTATAGAGAATACCTCATGAAAACGGACATAAAACAAAAATAAACACAAGTTTTTGGTGATGCCCACAAACATGTATAAGGTATTATGGTCGTTGTAAATCGCCTTAGAACCCCCAAACTGTGGGCAATAAAACACAAAAAAGACGAGCTTTTGCGCGTACTTCCCAGACATGTAAATTCCCCTGGAACCCCAAAAATATGGGCAATGACTCATGAAAATGTCCATAGAATGCAAAAAAGACGAGTTTTTGTCATAACTCCGAAACATGTAAATGTAGAGGTCCTAATCTTAGGTAAGATAGAGCCCCCTGTGTTTACAATGCTAGTCCCTGGATCAATAGCTAGCATCCACAGTTAAGATGTAATATCAAGTAACAAAGGTCATAACATAACTTTATAACCAGGAATAACATAATTTTATTACATCACACATAGCTCATTTGGCTATTACATTACATTGCAGCGGAATAACTATAGTCATGGGTCCTTCATCTTCAAAGTGCCACAGGCAGATGTTGGTTGTAGACTTTGTAATCCTAATCAATCAATCTTCACTAAAATCAATCAAACCTGCAACATTATAGTTCAGCCCACAAGGGTCAATACATTTGAATGTATTGGCAAGTGTCACTACTATGTGGAATATAAGTGGATCCTATCATTACATGCATATTTGGCTAAGTAGAGTTTTAGGCTCATTTGCATAAAGCAATAATTTTATCCTATCTTTTCAAAATGGTTTTGGTCCTTTGTCAAATCTCTTTTTCCAAGTTCCTTGAACTCCTTGGTAGAAGCTCAAGTGTTCAAGTCTTTGTCAAAATTCTCTTGAGCTACTTGGTAACTCCAAGTGCAACAAGTTTTATCAAAACCTCATGAGTTCCTTGGTAACCCCAAGTACATCATGCTTTCAACAAAATCTCTTGAGTTCCTTGGTAACCCCAAGTACATCAAGTTTTGTCAAAGTCTCTTGAGCTCCTTGGTAACCCCAAGTGCATCAAGTCCTTAAAAGTTTTCTTAGAAATTAGAATGTCGAGATCTCCCATGGTTCAAACTTTAGTTGCTTAGTATTGTCCATAACCGGGGACACGGCTAAGTACTTAGATTTTATTAACTTCTGCAGAAGGAGTACACTTTACCCACATGTCACAATCCCATCCTTTTGACACCAGTGGCCTACTGGATTAGTGCTCACCAAGATGGAGTACTGGCAGATTGAGAATGTGACGAAGTCTTTCCAAAGGGTCCTCCCATACACCATTGGCTAGCTTGTCTTCAGCACCCATGAAGCATTCCAATCCCCATGTCCAGTTAAATGAAGAAAGTGCATGGTCTTCCCAGGTAGTTGACCAAGCCAGAGCCATAATAGCATGTGGTTGCACACGAAGCCACAATTGGAGAAACATGTTCAATCTCTAAGTTTCCGGGTGGTTCCTTTGGAGCACACACAAAGAGATTGCCATAGTCATGGTTCCTTTTGTTGCCACCTTCTCCAATACTAAAAAGTATCCTTGGCCACCCAGGTGGTTCATTGAGTCCTTGTTTTATTATATTAAATCGCCCTGGAACCCCAAAACTATGGGCAATAGCTCATGAAAACGGCCATAAAAAGAAAAAAACAAGGACTTTTTGGGCATACATCTCAAACATGTAAATCGCCCTAGATCCTCAAAACTATGGGCAATAGCTCATGAAAACTGCCATAAAACAAAAAAAATAGAACTTTTGGTCATACCTCTCAAACATGTAAACCTCCCTGGAAGCCCAAAACTATGGGCAATAACTCATGAAAATGTCCATAAAACGTAAAAAGATGATTTTTTGGTCATAACTCTGAAACAAGTAAATCGCCTTGGAACCCAAAACTATGGCCAATAACTCATGAAAACGGCCATAAAATGCACAGACGGCGATTTTTCGGTCATACCTCTCAAACATGTAAATCGCCCTCGAACCCCAAAACTATGGGAAGTAACTCATGAAAATGGCGATAAAACGCAAAAGGATGAGTTTTTGGTCATATCTAAACCATGTGAATCGCCCCTGGAACCCAATAACTGTGGGCAATAGCTCATGAAAACCGCCATAAAAAAAGCAAAAACGATGTCTTTTTTGTCAGAACTCTCCGATATGTAAATCACCTAGAACCCCAAACTCTGGGCAGTAGCTCATGAAAATGGCCATAAAACGCAAAAACGACGAGTTTTTGCTCGTACCTCCCAAACAAATAAATCGCCCTGGGCCCCAAAACTATGGGAAATAGCTCATGAAAATGGCCATAAAAGACAAAACGCCGAGTTTTTTGCTCGTACCTCCCAAACAAATAAATCGCCCTGGAACACCAAAAACTGCGGGCAGTAACTCATGAAAATGGCCATAAAACGCAAAAAGACGAGTTTTTGGTCATAGCTCTGAAACATGTAAATCTCCTTGGAACCCCAAAACCTTGGGAAATATCTCATGAAAACGTCCATAAAAAGCAAAAAACGATGCCTTTTGATCATAACTCTCAAACATGTAAATCGCCCTAGAACCCCAAAACCGTAGGCAATAGCTTGGTAAAATGGCCATAAAACGCAAAAATGACGACTTTTTAGTCATAAGTCAAACACTTATCGTTTATTAGGATCATTATAAATCACCCTAGAACCTAAAAACTATGGGCAAGAACTCGTGAAAATGGCCATAAGACGCGAAAATAATTAGTTTTTGGTCATAATTCAAAATCAAATCTTGGGTCTTACTGGCCATGCATTACCCCTTGGAACAAGAAAACTATAGACAATACCTCATGAAAACGGACATAAAACAAAAAGAAACACAAGTTTTTGGTGATTCCCACAAACATTTATAAGGTATTATGGTCGTTGTAAATCTCCTTAGAACCCCCAAACTGTGGGCAATAAAACACAAAAAAGACGAGCTTTTGCGCGTACTTCCCAGACATGTAAATTTCCCTGGAACCCCAAAAATATGGGCAATGACTCATGAAAATGTCCATAAAAATGCAAAAAGACGAGTTTTTGTCATAACTCCGAAACATGTAAATCGCCCTAGAACCCCAAAAACACCGTGCAATAGCTCATTAAAACATCCATCAAACGCAAAACGCCTAGTTTTTGGTCATAACTCTAAAACATGAAATTTGCCCTAGAACCCAAAATTGTGGGCAATAACTCATGAAAAAGGCCATAAAATGCAAAAACGACGAGTTTTTGGTCATACCTCTCAAACTTTTAAATAGCCCTGGAACCCCAAAACTATGGGCAATAGCTCATGAAAACGGCCATAAAAAGAAAAAACAAGGACTTTTTGGGCATACCTCTCATACATGTAAATCGCCCTAGAACCTCAAAACCGTGGGCAATAGCTCATGAAAACTGCCATAAAAAAAAAAAAACGAGAACGTTTGGTCAACCTCTCAAACATATAAACCTCCCTGGAACGCCAAAACTATGGGCAATAACTCATGAAAATGGCTATAAAAAGATGATTTTTTGGTGCCATAAAACAAAAAAAACGAGAACTTTTGGTCAGACCTCTCAAACATATAAACCTCCCTGGAACCCCAAAAGTATGGGCAATAACTCATGAAAATGGCCATAAAAAGATGATTTTTTGGTCATAACTCTAAAACAAGTAAATCGCCTTGGAACCCAAAACTATGGCCAATAACTCATAAAAACGGCAATAAAATGCAGAGACGACGATTTTTTGGTCATACCTCTCAAACATGTAAATCGTCCTCGAACCCCCAAACTATGGGAAGTAACTCATGAAAATGGCGATAAAACGCAAAAGGATGAGTTTTGGTCATATCTAAAACATGTAAATCGCCCCTGGAACCCAATAACTGTGGGCAATAGCTCATGAAAACCTCCATAAAAAGCAAAAACGATGTCTTTTTGGTCATAACTCTCCGATATGTAAATCGCCTAGAACCCCAAACTATGGGCAGTAGCTCATGAAAATGGCCATAAAACGCAAAAATGACGAGTTTTTGCTCGTACCTCCCAAACAAATAAATCGCCCTGGACCCCAAAACTATGGGAAATAGCTCATGAAAATGGCCATAAAAGACAAAAACGCCGAGTTTTTGCTCGTACCTCCCAAACAAATAAATCGCCCTGGAACACCAAAACTGCGGGCAGTAACTCATTAAAATGGCCATAAACCGCAAAAAGATGAGTTTTTGGTCGTAGCTCTGAAACATGTAAATCTCCTTGGAACCCCAAAACCGTGGGAAATATCTCATGAAAACGTCCATAAAAAGCAAAAAACAATAACTTTTTGGTCATAACTCTCAAACATGGAAATCGCCCTAGAATCCCAAAACCGTAGGTAATAGCTTGGCAAAATGGCCATAGAACGCAAAAATGACGAATTTTTAGTCATAAGTCAAACACTTATCGTTTATTAGGATCATTATAAATCACCCTAGAATCCAAAAACTATGGGAAGAACTCATGAAAACGGCCATAAGACGCGAAAACAATTAGTTTTTGGTCATAATTCTAAATCAAATCTTAGGTCTTACTGGCCATGCATAACCCCTTGGAACAACAAAACTATAGACAATACCTCATGAAATCGGACATAACACAAAAAGAAACACAAGTTTTTGGTGATGCCCAAAAACATGTATCAGGTATTATGGTCGTTGTAAATCACCTTAGAACCCCCAAACTGTGCGCAATAAAACACAAAAAAGCCGAGTCTTTGCTCGTACTTCCCAAACATGTAAATTTCCCTGGAACCCCAAAAATATGGGCAATGACTCATGAAAATGTCCATAAAATGCAAAAAAGACGAGTTTTTGTCATACCTCCGAAACATTTAAATCGCCCTAGAACCCCAAAACACTATGCAATAGCTCATTAAAACATCCATAAAACGCAAAACAACGAGTTTTTGGTCATAACTCTAAAACATGAAATTCACCCAGGAACCCAAAATTGTGGGCAATAACTCATGAAAAAGTCAATAAATTGCAAAAAACGAAGAGTTTTTGGTCATACCTCTCAAACTTTTAAATCGCCCTGGAACCCCAAAACTATGGGCAATAGCTCATGAAAACGGCCATAAAAAGAAAAAACAAGGACTTTTTGGGCATACCTCTCATACATGTAAATCGCCCTAGAACCTCAAAACCGTGGGCAATAGCTCATGAAAACTGCCATAAAACAAAAAAAAGAGAACTTTTGGTCATACCTCTCAAACATATAAACCTCCCTGGAACCCCAAAACTATGGGCAATAACTCATGAAAATGGCCATAAAAAGATGATTTTTTGGTCATAACTCTAAAACAAGTAAATCGCCTTGTAACCCAAAACTATGGCCAATAACTCATAAAAACGGCCATAAAATGCAGAGACGACGATTTTTTGGTCATACCTCTCAAACATGTAAATCGTCCTCGAACCCCCAAACTATGGGAAGTAACTCATGAAAATGGCCATAAAACGCAAAAAGATGAGTTTGGGTCATATCTGAAACATGTAAATCGCCCTAGAACCCCATAACTGTGGGCAATAGCTCATGAAAACCGCCATAAAAAGCAAAAACAATGTCTTTTTGGTCATAACTCTCCGATATGTAAATCGCCTAGAACCCCAAAATGTGGGCAGTAGCTCATGAAAATGGCCATAAAACGCAAAAACAACGAGTTTTTGCTCGTACCTCCCAAACAAATAAATCGCCCTGGAACCCAAAACTATGGGAAATAGCTCATGAAAATGGCCATAAAAGACAAAAACGCCGAGTTTTTGCTCGTACCTCCCAAACAAATAAATCGCCCAGGAACACAAAAACTGCGGGCAGTAACTCATGAAAATGGCCATAAACCGCAAAAAGACGAGTTTTTGGTCGTAGCTCTGAAACATGTAAATCTCCTTGGAACCCCAAAACCGTGGGAAATATCTCATGAAAACGTCCATAAAAAGAAAAAACGATGACTTTTTGGTCATAACTCTCAAACATGGAAATCGCCCTAGAACCCCAAAACCGTAGATAATAGCTTGGTAAAATTGCCATAGAACGCAAAAATGACGAATTTTTAGTCATAAGTCAAACACTTACCGTTTATTAGGATCATTATAAATCACCCTAGAATCCAAAAACTATGGGAAGAACTCATGAAAACGACCATAAGACACGAAAACAATTAGTTTTTGGTCATAATTCTAAATCAAATCTTGGGTCTTACTGGCCATGCATAACCCCTTGGAACAACAAAACTATAGACAATACCTCATGAAATCGGACATAACACAAAAATAAACACAAGTTTTTGGTGAGGCCCACAAACATGTATCAGGTATTATGGTCGTTGTAAATCGCCTTAGAACCCTCAAACTGTGCGCAATAAAACACAAAAAAGACGAGTTTTTGCTCGTACTTCCCAAACATGTAAATTTCCCTGGAACCCCAAAAATATGGGCAATGACTCATGAAAATGTCCATAAAATGCAAAAAAGACGAATTTTTGTCATAACTCCGAAACATTTAAATCGCCCTAGAACCCCAAAACACTATGCAATAGCTCATTAAAACATCCATAAAACGCAAAACGACGAGTTTTTGGTCATAACTCTAAAACATGAAATTCGCCCTGGAACCCAAAATTGTGGGCCATAACTCATGAAAAAGGCCATAAATGCAAAAACGACGAGTTTTTGGTCATACCTCTCAAACTTGTAAATCGCCCTAGAACCCCAAAACTATGGGCAATAGCTCATGAAAACGGCCATAAAAAAAAAAAAAATGACTTTTTGGGCATACCTCTCAAACATGTAAATCGCCCTGAAACCTCAAAACTATGGGCAATAGCTCATGAAAACTGTCATAAAACGAAAAATGAGAACTTTTGGTCATACCTCTCAAACATATAAACCGCCCTGGAATCCCAAAACTATGGGCAATAACTCATGAAAATGGCCATAAAACGCTAAAAAGATGAGTTTTTTGTCATAACTCTGAAACAAGTAAATCTCCTTGGAACCCAAAACTATGGCCAAAAACTCATGAAAACGGTCATAAAATGCAGAAACGGCGATTTTTTGGTCATACCTCTCAAACATGTAAATCGCCCTCGAACCCCCAAACTATGGGAAGTAACTCATGAAAATGGCGATAAAACGCAAAAGGATGAGTTTTAGGTCATATCTGAAACATATAAATCGTCCCTGGAACCCAATAACTGTGGGCAATAGCTCATGAAAACCTCCATAAAAAGCAAAAACGATGTCTTTTTGGTCATAACTCTCCGATATGTAAATCGCCTAGAACCCCAAACTATGGGCAGTAGCTCATGAAAATGGCCATAAAACGAAAAAATGACGAGTTTTTGCTCGTACCTCCCAAACAAATAAATCGCCATGGACCCCAAAACTATGGGAAATAGCTCATGAAAATGGCCTTAAAAGACAAAAACGCCGAGTTTTTGCTCGTACCTCCCAAACAAATAAATCGCCCTGGAACACCAAAACTGCGGGCAGTAACTCGTGAAAATGGCCATAAAACACAAAAAGACGAGTTTTTGGTCATAGCTCTGAAACATATAAATCTCCTTGGAACCGAAAAACCATGGGAAATATCTCATGAAAACGTCCATAAAAAGCAAAAAACGATGACTTTTTGGTTATAACTCCCAAACATGGAAATCGCCCTAGAACCCAAAAACCGTAGGCAATAGCTTCGTAAAATGGCCATATAACGCAAAAATGACGACTTTTTAGTCATAAGTCAAACACTTATCGTTTATTAGGATCATTATAAATCACCCTAGAATCCAAAAACTATGGGAAGAACTCATGAAAACGGCCATAAGACGCGAAAACAATTAGTTTTCGGTCATAATTCTAAATCAAATCTTGGGTCTTACTGGCCATGCATAACCCGTTGGAACAACAAAACTATAGACAATACCTCATGAAATCGGACATAAAACAAAAAGAAACACAAGTTTTTGGTGATGCCCACAAACATGTATCAGGTATTATGGTCGTTGTAAATCGCCTTAGAACCCCCAAACTGTGGGCAATAAAACACAAAAAAGACGAGCTTTTGCTCGTACTTCCCAAACATGTAAATTTCCCTAGAACCCCGAAAATATGGGCAATGACTCATGAAAATGTCCATAAAATGCAAAAAAGACGAGTTTTTGTCATAACTCCGAAACATTTAAATCGCCCTAGAACCCCAAAACACTATGCAATAGCTCATTAAAACATCCATAAAACGCAAAACAACGAGTTTTTGGTCATAACTCTAAAACATGAAATTCGCCCAGGAACCCAAAATTGTGGGCAATAACTCATGAAAAAGTCCATAAAATGCAAAAAACGAAGAGTTTTTGGTCATACCTCTCAAACTTTTAAATCGCCCTGGAACCCCAAAACTATGGGCAATAGCTCATGAAAACGGCCATAAAAAGAAAAAACAAGGACTTTTTGGGCATACCTCTCATACATGTAAATCGCCCTAGAACCTCAAAACCGTGGGCAATAGCTCATGAAAACTGCCATAAAACAAAAAAAACGAGAACTTTTGGTCATACCTCTCAAACATATAAACCTCCCTGGAACCCCAAAACTATGGGCAATAACTCATGAAAATGGCCATAAAAAGATGATTTTTTGGTCATAACTCTAAAACAAGTAAATCGCCTTGTAACCCAAAACTATGGCCAATAACTCATAAAAACGGCCATAAAATGCAAAGACGACGATTTTTTGGTCATACCTCTCAAACATGTAAATCGTCCTCGAACCCCCAAACTATGGGAAGTAACTCATGAAAATGGCCATAAAACGCAAAAAGATGAGTTTGGGTCATATCTGAAACATGTAAATCGCCCTAGAACCCCATAACTGTGGGCAATAGCTCATGAAAACCGCCATAAAAAGCAAAAACGATGTCTTTTTGGTCATAACTCTCCGATATGTAAATCGCCTAGAACCCCAAAATGTGGGCAGTAGCTCATGAAAATGGCCATAAAACGCAAAAACAACGAGTTTTTGCTCGTACCTCCCAAACAAATAAATCGCCCTGGAACCCAAAACTATGGGAAATAGCTCATGAAAATGGCCATAAAAGACAAAAACGCCGAGTTTTTTGCTCGTACCTCCCAAACAAATAAATCGCCCAGGAACACAAAAACTGCGGGCAGTAACTCATGAAAATGGCCATAAACCGCAAAAAGACGAGTTTTTGGTCGTAGCTCTGAAACATGTAAATCTCCTTGGAACCCCAAAACCGTGGGAAATATCTCATGAAAACGTCCATAAAAAGAAAAAACGATGACTTTTTGGTCATAACTCTCAAACATGGAAATCGCCCTAGAACCCCAAAACCGTAGATAATAGCTTGGTAAAATGGCCATAGAACGCAAAAATGACGAATTTTTAGTCATAAGTCAAACACTTACCGTTTATTAGGATCATTATAAATCACCCTAGAATCCAAAAACTATGGGAAGAACTCATGAAAACGACCATAAGACACGAAAACAATTAGTTTTTGGTCATAATTCTAAATCAAATCTTGGGTCTTACTGGCCATGCATAACCCCTTGGAACAACAAAACTATAGACAATACCTCATGAAATCGGACATAACACAAAAATAAACACAAGTTTTTGGTGAGGCCCACAAACATGTATCAGGTATTATGGTCGTTGTAAATCGCCTTAGAACCCTCAAACTGTGCGCAATAAAACACAAAAAAGACGAGTTTTTGCTCGTACTTCCCAAACATGTAAATTTCCCTGGAACCCCAAAAATATGGGCAATGACTCATGAAAATGTCCATAAAATGCAAAAAAGACGAATTTTTGTCATAACTCCGAAACATTTAAATCGCCCTAGAACCCCAAAACACTATGCAATAGCTCATTAAAACATCCATAAAACGCAAAACGACGAGTTTTTGGTCATAACTCTAAAACATGAAATTCGCCCTGGAACCCAAAATTGTGGGCCATAACTCATGAAAAAGGCCATAAATGCAAAAACGACGAGTTTTTGGTCATACCTCTCAAACTTGTAAATCGCCCTAGAACCCCAAAACTTTGGGCAATAGCTCATGAAAACGGCCATAAAAAGAAAAAAAAATGACTTTTTGGGCATACCTCTCAAACATGTAAATCGCCCTGAAACCTCAAAACTATGGGCAATAGCTCATGAAAACTGCCATAAAACGAAAAATGAGAACTTTTGGTCATACCTCTCAAACATATAAACCGCCCTGGAATCCCAAAACTATGGGCAATAACTCATGAAAATGGCCATAAAACGCTAAAAAGATGAGTTTTTTGTCATAACTCTGAAACAAGTAAATCTCCTTGGAACCCAAAACTATGGCCAAAAACTCATGAAAACGGTCATAAAATGCAGAAACGGCGATTTTTTGGTCATACCTCTCAAACATGTAAATCGCCCTCGAACCCCCAAACTATGGGAAGTAACTCATGAAAATGGCGATAAAACGCAAAAGGATGAGTTTTAGGTCATATCTGAAACATATAAATCGTCCCTGGAACCCAATAACTGTGGGCAATAGCTCATGAAAACCTCCATAAAAAGCAAAAACGATGTCTTTTTGGTCATAACTCTCCGATATGTAAATCGCCTAGAACCCCAAACTGTGGGCAGTAGCTCATGAAAATGGCCATAAAACGAAAAAATGACGAGTTTTTGCTCGTACCTCCCAAACAAATAAATCGCCATGGACCCCAAAACTATGGGAAATAGCTCATGAAAATGGCCTTAAAAGACAAAAACGCCGAGTTTTTGCTCGTACCTCCCAAACAAATAAATCGCCCTGGAACACCAAAACTGCGGGCAGTAACTCATGAAAATGGCCATAAAACACAAAAAGACGAGTTTTTGGTCATAGCTCTGAAACATATAAATCTCCTTGGAACTGAAAAACCATGGGAAATATCTCATGAAAACGTCCATAAAAAGCAAAAAATGATGACTTTTTGGTTATAACTCCCAAACATGGAAATCGCCCTAGAACCCAAAAACCGTAGGCAATAGCTTCGTAAAATGGCCATATAACGCAAAAATGACGACTTTTTAGTCATAAGTCAAACACTTATCGTTTATTAGGATCATTATAAATCACCCTAGAATCCAAAAACTATGGGAAGAACTCATGAAAACGGCCATAAGACGCGAAAATAATTAGTTTTCGGTCATAATTCTAAATCAAATCTTGGGTCTTACTGGCCATGCATAACCCGTTGGAACAACAAAACTATAGACAATACCTCATGAAATCGGACATAAAACAAAAAGAAACACAAGTTTTTGGTGATGCCCACAAACATGTATCAGGTATTATGGTCGTTGTAAATCGCCTTAGAACCCCCAAACTGTGGGCAATAAAACACAAAAAAGACGAGCTTTTGCTCGTACTTCCCAGACATGTAAATTTCCCTAGAACCCCGAAAATATGGGCAATGACTCATGAAAATGTCCATAAAATGCAAAAAAGACGAGTTTTTGTCATAACTCCGAAACATTTAAATCGCCCTAGAACCCCAAAACACTATGCAATAGCTCATTAAAACATCCATAAAACGCAAAACAACGAGTTTTTGGTCATAACTCTAAAACATGAAATTCGCCCAGGAACCCAAAATTGTGGGCAATAACTCATGAAAAAGTCCATAAAATGCAAAAAACGAAGAGTTTTTGGTCATACCTCTCAAACTTTTAAATCGCCCTGGAACCCCAAAACTATGGGCAATAGCTCATGAAAACGGCCATAAAAAGAAAAAACAAGGACTTTTTGGGCATACCTCTCATACATGTAAATCGCCCTAGAACCTCAAAACCGTGGGCAATAGCTCATGAAAACTGCCATAAACAAAAAAAAACGAGAACTTTTGGTCATACCTCTCAAACATATAAACCTCCCTGGAACCCCAAAACTATGGGCAATAACTCATGAAAATGGCCATAAAAAGATGATTTTTTGGTCATAACTCTAAAACAAGTAAATCGCCTTGGAACCCAAAACTATGGCCAATAACTCATAAAAACGGCCATAAAATGCAAAGACGACGATTTTTTGGTCATACCTCTCAAACATGTAAATCGTCCTCGAACCCCCAAACTATGGGAAGTAACTCATGAAAATGGCCATAAAACGCAAAAAGATGAGTTTTGGTCATATCTGAAACATGTAAATCGCCCCTAGAACCCCATAACTGTGGGCAATAGCTCATGAAAACCGCCATAAAAAGCAAAAACGATGTCTTTTTGGTCATAACTCTCCGATATGTAAATCGCCTAGAACCCCAAAATGTGGGCAGTAGCTCATGAAAATGGCCATAAAACGCAAAAACAACGAGTTTTTTCTCGTACCTCCCAAACAAATAAATCGCCCTGGACCCCAAAACTATGGGAAATAGCTCATGAAAATGGCCATAAAAGACAAAAACGCCGAGTTTTTGCTCGTACCTCGCAAACAAATAAATCGCCCAGGAACACAAAAACTGCGGGCAGTAACTCATGAAAATGGCCATAAACCGCAAAAAGACGAGTTTTAGGTCGTAGCTCCGAAACATGTAAATCTCCTTGGAACCCCAAAACCGTGGGAAATATCTCATGAAAACGTCCATAAAAAGCAAAAAACGATGACTTTTTGGTCATAACTCTCAAACATGGAAATCGCCCTAGAACCCCAAAACCGTAAGCAATAGCTTGGTAAAATGGCCATAGAACGCAAAAATGACGACTTTTTAGTCATAAGTCAAACACTTATCATTTATTAGGATCATTATAAATCACCGTAGAACCTAAAAACTATGGGCAAGAACTCATGAAAACGACCATAAGACGCGAAAACAATTAGTTTTTGGTCATAATTCTAAATCAAATCTTGGGTCTTACTGGCCATGCATAACCCCTTGGAACAACAAAACTATAGACAATACCTCATGAAATCGGACATAAAACAAAAAGAAACACAAGTTTTTGGTGATGCCCACAAACTTGTATCAGGTATTATGGTTGTTGTAAATCGTCTTAGAACCCCCAAACTGTGGGCAATAAAACACAAAAAAGACGAGCTTTTGCTCGTACTTCCGAAACATGTAAATTTCCCTGGAACCCCAAAAATATGGGCAATGACTCATGAAAATGTCCATACAATGCAAAAAAGACGAGTTTTTTCATAACTCCGAAACAGTTAAATCGCCCTAGAACCCCCAAACACTATGCAATAGCTCATTAAAACATCCATAAAACGCAAAACGACGAGTTTTTGGTCATAACTCTAAAACATGAAATTCGCCCTGGAACCCAAAATTGTGGGCCATAACTCATGAAAAAGGCCATAAATGCAAAAACGACGAGTTTTTGCTCATAACTCTCAAACTTGTAGATCGCCCTAGAACCCCAAAACTATGGGCAATAGCTCATGAAAATGGACATAAAAAGAAAAAAACAATGACTTTTTGGACATACCTCTCATACATGTAAATCGCCCTGAAACCTCAAAACTATGGGCAATAGCTCATGAAAACTGCCCTAAAACGAAAAAAATGAGAACGTTTGGTCATACCTCTCAAACATGTAAACCGCCCTGGAATCCCAAAACTATGGGCAATAACTCATGAAAATGGCCATAAAACGCTAAAAAGATGAGTTTTTGGTCATAACTCTAAAACAAGTAAATCGCATTGGAACCCAAAACTATGGCCAAAAACTCATCAAAACGGCCATAAAATGCAGAAACGACGATTTTTTAGTCATACCTCTCAAACATATAAATCGTCCTCGAACCGCAAAACTAAGGGAAGTAACTCATGAAAATGGCCATAAAACGCAAAAGGATGAGTTTTGGTCATATCTGAAACATGTAAATCGCCCCTAGAACCCCATAACTGTGGGCAATAGCTCATGAAAACCGCCATAAAAAGAAAAACGATGTCTTTTTGGTCATAACTCTCCGATATGTAAATCGCCTAGAACCCCAAACTGTGGGCGGTAGCTCATGAAAATGGCCATAAAACGCAAAAACGGCGAGTTTGTGCTCGTACCTCCCAAACAAATAAATCGCCCTGGACCCCAAAACTATGGGAAATAGCTCATGAAAATGGCCATAAAAGACAAAAACGCCGAGTTTTTGCTCGTACCTCCCAAACAAATAAATCGCCCTGGAACACCAAAACTGCGGGCAGTAACTCATGAAAATGGCCATAAAACGCAAAAAGACGAGTTTTTGGTCATAGCTCGGAAACATGTAAATCTCCTTGGAACCCCAAAACCGTGGGAAATATCTCATGAAAACGTCCATAAAAAGCAAAAAACGATGACTTTTTGGTCATAACTCTCAAACATGTAAATCGCCCTAGAACCCAAAACCGTAGGCAATAGCTTGGTAAAATGGCCATAGAACGCAAAAATGATGACTTTTTAGTCATAAGTCAAACACTTATCGTTTATTAGGATCATTATAAATCACCCTAGAACCTAAAAACTATGGGCAAGAACTCATGAAAACGGCCATAAGACGCGAAAACAATTAGTTTTTGGTCATAATTTTAAATCAAATCTTGGGTCTTACTGGCCATGCATAACCCCTTGGAACAAGAAAACTATAGACAACACCTCATGAAAACGGACATAAAACAAAACGAAACACAAGTTTTTGGTGATGCCCACAAACATGTATAATGTATTATGGTCGTTGTAAATCGCCTTAGAACCCCCAAACTGTGGGCAATAAACACAAAAAAGACGAGCTTTTGCTCGTACTTCCTAGACATGTAAATTTCCCTGGAACCCCAAAAATATGGGCAATGACTCATGAAAATGTCCATAAAATGCAAAAAAGACGAGTTTTTGTCACAACTCCGAAACATTTAAATCGCCCTAGAACCCCTAAACACTATGCAATAGCTCATTAAAACATCGATAAAACGCAAAACGACGAGTTTTTGGTCATAACTCTAAAACATGAAATTCGCCCTGGAACCCAAAATTGTGGGCCATAACTCATGAAAAAGGCCATAAATGCAAAAACGATGAGTTTTTGGTCATACCTCTCAAACTTGTAAATCGCCCTAGAACCCCAAAACTATGGGCAATAGCTCATGAAAACGGCCATAAAAAGAAAAAACAATGACTTTTTGGGCATACCTCTCATACATGTAAATCGCCCTGAAACCTCAAAACTGTGGGCAATAGCTCATGAAAACTGCCATAAAACGAAAAATGAGAACTTTTGGTCATACCTCTCAAACATGTAAACCGCCCTGGAATCCCAAAACTATAGGCAATAACTCATGAAATTGGCCATAAAACGCTAAAAAGATGAGTTTTTTTGTCATAACTCTGAAACAAGTAAATCGCCTTCGAACCCAAAACTATGGCCAAAAACTCATGAAAACGGTCATAAAATGCAGAAACGGCGATTTTTTGGTCATACCTCTCAAACATGTAAATCGCCCTCGAACCCCCAAACTATGGGAAGTAACTCATGAAAATGGCGATAAAACGGAAAAGGATGAGTTTTTGGTCATATCTGAAACATGTAAATCGCCCCTGGAACCCAATAACTGTGGGCAATAGCTCGTGAAAACCTCCATAAAAAGCAAAAACGATGTCTTTTTGGTCATATCACTCCGATATGTAAATCGCCTAGAACCCCAAACTATGGGCGGTAGGTCATGAAAATGGCCATAAAACGCAAAAATGACGAGTTTTTGCTCGTACCTCCCAAACAAATAAATCGCCCTGGACCCCAAAACTATGGGAAATAGCTCATGAAAATGGCCATAAAAGACAAAAACGCCGAGTTTTTGCTCGTACCTCCCAAACAAATAAATCGCCCTGGAACACCAAAACTGCGGGCAGTAACTCATGAAAATGGCCATAAAACGCAAAAAAGACGAGTTTTTGGTCATAGCTCCGAAACATGTAAATCTCCTTGGAACCCCAAAACCGTGGGAAATATCTCATGAAAACGTCCATAAAAAGCAAAAAAACGACGACTTTTTGGTCATAACTCTCAAACATGTAAATCGCCCTAGAACCCCAAAACCGTAGGCAATAGCTTGGTAAAATGGCCATAAAACGCAAAAATGACGACTTTTTAGTCATAAGTCAAACACTTATCGTTTATTAGGATCATTATAAATCACCCTAGAATCCAAAAACTATGGGAAGAACTCATGAAAACGGCCATAAGACGCGAAAACAATTAGTTTTCGGTCATAATTCTAAATCAAATCTTGGGTCTTACTGGCCATGCATAACCCGTTGGAACAACAAAACTATAGACAATACCTCATGAAATCGGACATAAAACAAAAAGAAACACAAGTTTTTGGTGATGCCCACAAACATGTATCAGGTATTATGGTCGTTGTAAATCGCCTTAGAACCCCCAAACTGTGGGCAATAAAACACAAAAAAGACGAGCTTTTGCTCGTACTTCCCAAACATGTAAATTTCCCTAGAACCCCGAAAATATGGGCAATGACTCATGAAAATGTCCATAAAATGCAAAAAAGACGAGTTTTTGTCATAACTCCGAAACATTTAAATCGCCCTAGAACCCCAAAACACTATGCAATAGCTCATTAAAACATCCATAAAACGCAAAACAACGAGTTTTTGGTCATAACTCTAAAACATGAAATTCGCCCAGGAACCCAAAATTGTGGGCAATAACTCATGAAAAAGTCCATAAAATGCAAAAAACGAAGAGTTTTTGGTCATACCTCTCAAACTTTTAAATCGCCCTGGAACCCCAAAACTATGGGCAATAGCTCATGAAAACGGCCATAAAAAGAAAAAACAAGGACGTTTTGGGCATACCTCTCATACATGTAAATCGCCCTAGAACCTCAAAACCGTGGGCAATAGCTCATGAAAACTGCCATAAAACAAAAAAAACGAGAACTTTTGGTCATACCTCTCAAACATATAAACCTCCCTGGAACCCCAAAACTATGGGCAATAACTCATGAAAATGGCCATAAAAAGATGATTTTTTGGTCATAACTCTAAAACAAGTAAATCGCCTTGGAACCCAAAACTATGGCCAATAACTCATAAAAACGGCCATAAAATGCAAAGACGACGATTTTTTGGTCATACCTCTCAAACATGTAAATCGTCCTCGAACCCCCAAACTATGGGAAGTAACTCATGAAAATGGCCATAAAACGCAAAAATATGAGTTTTGGTCATATCTGAAACATGTAAATCGCCCCTAGAACCCCATAACTGTGGGCAATAGCTCATGAAAACCGCCATAAAAAGCAAAAACGATGTCTTTTTGGTCATAACTCTCCGATATGTAAATCGCCTAGAACCCCAAAATGTGGGCAGTAGCTCATGAAAATGGCCATAAAACGCAAAAACAACGAGTTTTTGCTCGTACCTCCCAAACAAATAAATCGCCCTGGACCCCAAAACTATGGGAAATAGCTCATGAAAATGGCCATAAAAGACAAAAACGCCGAGTTTTTGCTCGTACCTCGCAAACAAATAAATCGCCCAGGAACACAAAAACTGCGGGCAGTAACTCATGAAAATGGCCATAAACCGCAAAAAGACGAGTTTTTGGTCGTAGCTCTGAAACATGTAAATCTCCTTGGAACCCCAAAACCGTGGGAAATATCTCATGAAAACGTCCATAAAAAGCAAAAAACGATGACTTTTTGGTCATAACTCTCAAACATGGAAATCGCCCTACAACCCCAAAACCGTAGGTAATAGCTTGGTAAAATGGCCATAGAACGCAAAAATGACGAATTTTTAGTCATAAGTCAAACACTTACCGTTTATTAGGATCATTATAAATCACCATAGAATCCAAAAACTATGGGAAGAACTCATGAAAACGGCCATAAGACGCGAAAACCATTAGTTTTTGGTCATAATTCTAAATCAAATCTTGGGTCTTACTGGCCATGCATAACCCCTTGGAACAACAAAACTATAGATAATACCTCATGAAATCGGACATAACACAAAAATAAACACAAGTTTTTGGTGATTCCCACAAACATGTATCAGGTATTATGGTCGTTGTAAATCGCCTTAGAACCCCCAAACTGTGCGCAATAAAACACAAAAAAGACGAGTTTTTGCTCGTACTTCCCAAACATGTAAATTTCCCTGGAACCCCAAAAATATGGGCAATGACTCATGAAAATGTCCATAAAATGCAAAAAAGACGAATTTTTGTCATAACTTCGAAACATTTAAATCGCCCTAGAACCCCAAAACACTATGCAATAGCTCATTAAAACAGCCATAAAACGCAAAACGACGAGTTTTTGGTCATAACTCTAAAACATGAAATTCGCCCTGGAACCCAAAATTGTGGGCCATAACTCATGAAAAAGGCCATAAATGCAAAAACAACGAGTTTTTGGTCATACCTCTCAAACTTGTAAATCGCCCTAGAACCCCAAAACTATGGGCAATAGCTCATGAAAACGGCCATAAAAAGAAAAAAAATGACTTTTTGGGCATACCTCTCATACATGTAAATCGCCCTAAAACCTCAAAACTATGGGCAATATCTCATGAAAACTGCCATAAAACGAAAAATGAGAACTTTTGGTCATACCTCTCAAACATGTAAACCGCCCTGGAATCCCAAAACTATGGGCAATAACTCATGAAAATGGCCATAAAACGCTAAAAAGATGAGTTTTTTTGTCATAACTCTGAAACAAGTAAATCTCCTTGGAACCCAAAACTATGGCCAAAAACTCATGAAAACGGTCATAAAATGCAGAAACGGCGATTTTTTGGTCATACCTCTCAAACATGTAAATCGCCCTCGAACCCCCAAACTATGGGAAGTAACTCATGAAAATGGCGATAAAACGCAAAAGGATGAGTTTTAGGTCATATCTGAAACATATAAATCGTCCCTGGAACCCAATAACTGTGGGCAATAGCTCATGAAAACCTCCATAAAAAGCAAAAACGATGTCTTTTTGGTCATAACTCTCCGATATGTAAATCGCCTAGAACCCCAAACTGTGGGCAGTAGCTCATGAAAATGGCCATAAAACGCAAAAATGACGAGTTTTTTCTCGTACCTCCCAAACAAATAAATCGCCATGGACCCCAAAACTATGGGAAATAGCTCATGAAAATGGCCTTAAAAGACAAAAAACGCCGAGTTTTTGCTCGTACCTCCCAAACAAATAAATCGCCCTGGAACACCAAAACTGCGGGCAGTAACTCGTGAAAATGGCCATAAAACACAAAAAGACGAGTTTTTGGTCATAGCTCTGAAACATATAAATCTCCTTGGAACCGAAAAACCGTGGGAAATATCTCATGAAAACGTCCATAAAAAGCAAAAAACGATGACTTTTTGGTTATAACTCCCAAACATGGAAATCGCCATAGAACCCAAAAACCGTAGGCAATAGCTTCGTAAAATGGCCATATAACGCAAAAATGACGACTGTTTAGTCATAAGTCAAACACTTATCGTTTATTAGGATCATTATAAATCACCCTAGAATCCAAAAACTATGGGAAGAACTCATGAAAACGGCCATAAGACGCGAAAACAATTAGTTTTCGGTCATAATTCTAAATCAAATCTTGGGTCTTACTGGCCATGCATAACCCGTTGGAACAACAAAACTATAGACAATACCTCATGAAATCGGACATAAAAAAAAAGAAACATAAGTTTTTGGTGATGCCCACAAACATGTATCAGGTATTATGGTCGTTGTAAATCGCCTTAGAACCCCCAAACTGTGGGCAATAAAACACAAAAAAGACGAGCTTTTGCTCGTACTTCCCAAACATGTAAATTTCCCTAGAACCCCGAAAATATGGGCAATGACTCATGAAAATGTCCATAAAATGCAAAAAAGACGAGTTTTTGTCATAACTCCGAAACATTTAAATCGCCCTAGAACCCCAAAACACTATGCAATAGCTCATTAAAACATCCATAAAACGCAAAACAACGAGTTTTTGGTCATAACTCTAAAACATGAAATTCGCCCAGGAACCCAAAATTGTGGGCAATAACTCATGAAAAAGTCCATACAATGCAAAAAACGAAGAGTTTTTGGTCATACCTCTCAAACTTTTAAATCGCCCTGGAACCCCAAAACTATGGGCAATAGCTCATGAAAACGGCCATAAAAATAAAAAACAAGGACTTTTTGGGCATACCTCTCATACATGTAAATCGCCCTAGAACCTCAAAACCGTGGGCAATAGCTCATGAAAACTGCCATAAAACAAAAAAAACGAGAACTTTTGGTCATACCTCTCAAACATATAAACCTCCCTGGAACCCCAAAACTATGGGCAATAACTCATGAAAATGGCCATAAAAAGATGATTTTTTGGTCATAACTCTAAAACAAGTAAATCGCCTTGGAACCCAAAACTATGGCCAATAACTCATAAAAACGGCCATAAAATGCAGAGACGACGATTTTTTGGTCATACCTCTCAAACATGTAAATCGTCCTCGAACCCCCAAACTATGGGAAGTAACTCATGAAAATGGCCATAAAACGCAAAAAGATGAGTTTTGGTCATATCTGAAACATGTAAATCGCCCCTAGAACCCCATAACTGTGGGCAATAGTGTTGGAATTATGCCCTAGAGGCAATAATAAAGCTTTTATTATTATAATTATTATTCATGATAATGTTTATATTCCATGCTAGAATTGTATTAAGTGGAAACTTTAATACTTGTGTGGTTTGTGAACAACACCGTGTCCCTAGTACGCCTCTATGGACTAGCTCATTGATTAATGATGGTTAATGTTTCCTAACCATGGACATGAGTTGTCGATTAATAATGAGATCATATCATTGGGAGAATGATATGGTGGACAGACCCAAACTAAGCGAAGCAATTAGATCGTGTCATCGTATTCGTCTTTGCGAAGCTTTTCTTATGTCAAATATTGTATTCCTTAGACCATGAGATAATACAACTCCCTGGTATCGGAATAAAGCTTTGAGGTCATCAAACGTCATCCTATTAGAGGGTGATCATAAAGGTGTCTCTCAGGTGATCGGAAAGTATCTGTTGGGTTGTATGTATCGAAATGGGATTTGTCCCTCCCAAGTCGGAGAGATATACTTCGGGCCCACTCGGTAATCGATATCAACACCGCTTGCAAGCATGTGGTTAAGGAGTTAATCACAAAGTGATATCGGATTACAGAACGAGTAAAGTACTTGCTGTGAACGAGATTGAACTAGGTATGACGGTACCGACGATCAAATCTCGGGAAAGTAAAATATCACGAGACGAAGGGAATATATATATGGGATTGATTGAATCCTGTAATCGTGGTTCATCTGATATGATCATCGATGAATGTGTGGGAGTCAATATGGTTTTCCATACCCCGCTGTTGATTATTGATAGAAGATCATGTCTGCATATTCTCGAACCCGCAGGGTCACACACTTAACGTGTCTCGACGCTAGGATAGATTGGATAATTGGTTTATGAGTTTTTGTTCGGAGTCTCAGATGGGATCCGGGACATCACGAGAGGTTCCGGAGTGGTCCGGAGAATAAGATTCATATAAGGCAGTGCAGTTTTTGGAGTTCGGAATTGTTCCGGGTTAATCGGTATTGTACCGGAAGCTTCTAGAACCTTCCGGAAGGGGACCAACTTGGCCCCACCTTCCGGGAGGGGGCATGGGCCTATGAGGGAGTGCCCTGGCTGCATTGGGACAGGGGCACAAGGCCCCATAGGGCCCAGCCAGCCAAGAGGGTTTTAAACTCGAGATAGAGCTTCTAGAAGGGGGGGGGGGGTTTCCTTGTCCCCCACTCCTTCTCCTTGGGGCCGCCGGTTTGGCTTGGGGGAGGGGGCTAGGGTTGCAGCCGCCCACCCCTCTATATAAAGAGGGCTGGGGGCGCACCACCCCTACACACCTTCCCCTCCAAGAGCTAGCTGCCCTGCTGCCCTCCTCTCTCTCTCCCTCCCGACTGCGTGTAGGCGAAGCCCTGCTGCAGAAACTCTCCACCATATACACCACACCGTCGTGTTGTAGATCCAATCCGTCTCTCCACCATACTTGATGGTACGAGGAAGGAGGAGACGTCGAGGTGCTGCACGTGTGCATCTCACGGAGGCACCGCCACTTGTGGTGCTAGATCGGATCGGATCGCAAGGAGGAGAAGCGAGTACGACTACATCACCCACGTTCCGACGAACGTTCCGCTGTGCGAATATTCAAGGGTATGAAGATCTAATCCAATCTCTCTCGTTGTTTGCATCTCCTAGATTAGATCTTGGCTTTCCCTCTGTTCGCATCCGTAGAAAATTTTGATTTACTATGCCGCCAAACCCTTCAGTGGTATCAGAGCTAGATCTATGCGTAGATGTGTTTCACGAGTAGAACGCAACATGGTTGTTGTGGGCGTTGATGTTTTCTGTTGCAAGCCTCTTATTTGTGTTCTTCTTATGACGCGGGATAGTGAGATTGAAGTGGTCCAGGCCAACCTTACGCGACGTTGTTCGCGAGACCGGCTCCGCACTTGACGTGTGGCTTGTTCCACACATGCGGCTGGTGGATGTCAGTTTCTCTCACTATAGTTGTCATGGGATTAACACCGGAGTTTGGCAACCATAATATCACCATTGTGGCTTTCCGTAGGTAAGAATCGTTCTTAGCATCTACTCCCATAAGCCACGTAAAACATGCAACAACAAAGTAGAGGCGTCTAACTTGTTTTTGCAGGGAGTGTTTTCTGTGATATGGTATGGCCCAAGATGTGATGTGTATAATGTATGAGATGATCATGTTTTGTAATGCTTCACGACTTGCATGTCGATGAGTACACAACCGGCAGGAGCCATATGGTTGTCTTTATAATTGTGTATGACCCGTGTGTCAACTTCTTATACGCCATGTAATAGTTCTTTATCGCTAAGTAGTTAGCAATAGTTGTAGTTGCTATTCGTGGTGGAGGAAATCATGGTAGAGTGATGGAGATCATGCCGGCACGCACAAGATGGAGATCATTGCGTGAAGATTGGCTATACCATGTCACATAAAGTTATATGCATGTGATGTTTATCCTTTTATGTATCTTATTATGCTTAGATCGCGACGGTAGCATTATAAGATGATTCCTCACTTAAAGATCAAGATAAAAACTGTGTTCTCCCCGAGTATGCACCGTTGCGAAAGTTCGTCGTGTCCAAGCATCACGTGATGGTCGGGTGCTATAGACTCTACGCTCACATACAACGGGTGCAAGACAGTTTTGCACACGCGGAAATACTTGGGTCTAAATTGACGAGCCTAGCATGTACAGACATGGCCTCGGAACACATGAACCGAAAGGTTAAGCATGAGTCATATGAATGATATGATCGACACTTCGTTGTCCACCATTGAAGCCACATCTCTTCTCGTGATGATCGTATTAGGTGTGGTGAATTTGGATCGTGTTCACTAAACAACTTGAGGGATGTTGAATTTAGTGGGAGTTCATTTAGTAATTTGATTAAGTTGAACTAGTTATCATGAACATAGTCTAATTTGTACTTGCAAATACTGTAGATCACATGGCTAAATCCAACTTCAACTTCAACGTTTTCGCTGAGAAGGAAAAGCTTAGAAACAATGGGTCTAACTTCACCAATTGGTTCCGCAATCTAAGAATCATTCTCTCTGGCGATCAAAAGGACTATGTCCTTGAGAAAGCGTTAGGTGACCCCCCTGCTGCAACTGCGCCGACTGATGAGAAAGCTGTCTATCAATCGCGCAAAGATGATTATGGTGTGATTAAGAGCACCATGTTGTTTGCTATGGAACCAGAACTTCAAAATCGTTTTGAAGACTATCCCGGGCCCTTTGAGATTCTCGAAGAGCTGAAAACCATGTTTCAGACTCAGGCCCGTTTTGAGAGATATGAGATCTCTGAGAAGTTCTTTAACTGCAAGATGGAGGAAGGGAGTTCCGTTAGTGAGCACGCCATTAAGATGACGGGCTACACTCAACGCCTTGAGCAACTGGAATGCCCGATTCCAGAGGAGCTCAAGATTGACAGGGTTCTGCAATCACTCCCTCCCAGCTACAAAAGTTTTGTAGTGACTCACAATCAGATTGGTTCCACTGATACGATCACCGAGCTCTTCGCAAAGCTGAAGGCCGCGAAATTGGACATCAAAAAGGATAATCATGTGTTGATGGTCAACAAGCCCACCTTCAAGAAAGGTAAGGGAGCAAAGAAGCCCTTCAAGAAAGGCGGCGGCAAGCGCGTTGCCCCTGCTGAGAAGAAGCTCAAGTCTGGTCCTAAGCCGGACACTGAGTGCTTCTATTGCAAGGACAAGGGTCACTGGAAGCGCAACTGTCCGAAGTACTTAGCGGACAAGAAGGCTGGCACCATCAAAGGTATATTTGATATACGTGTTATTGATGTTTTCCTTACTAGCCCTCGTTGTAGTGCCTGGGTATTTGATACCGGTTCAGTTGCTAATATTTGTAACTCGAAACAGGAGCTACAGAATAGACGGCGGCTTGCAAGGGATGAGGTGACGATGCACGTTGGCAACGGATCAAGAGTTGATATGATGGTCGTCGGCACGCTCTCCTTAGTTTTACCTTCGGGATTAGTTTTAAACCTTAATAAGTGTTATTATGTGCCTGCGTTGAGCATGAACATTATTTCTGGATCTTGTTTATTGCAAGACGGTTATTCATTTAAATCGGAGAATAATGGTTGTTCTATTTATATGAGTAACATCTTTTATGTTCATGCACCTATTGTGAATTGTTTATTTCTTCTAAATCTCGAAAGGGATGAAACACACATCCATAACATTGAGGCTAAGAGATGCAAAGTAGATAGTGATAATACTACTTATTTGTGGCAGTGTCGTCTAGGTCATATTGGTGTAAAGCGCATGAAGAAACTCCATTCTGATGGACTTTTGGAGTCTCTTGATTTTGAATCATTCGACACATGCGAACCATGCCCCGTTCTCCGGTATGATGGAGCGAGCAACGGACTTGTTGGAAATCATACATACCGATGTATGCGGACCGATGAGTGTTTCGACGCGTGGTGGATATCGCTATTTTCTCACTTTTACCGATGTCTTAAGTAGATATGGGTATATCTATTTAATGAAACATAAATCTGAAACATTTGAAAAGTTCAAGGAATTTCAGAATGAAGTGGAGAACCATTGTAACAGAAAGATTAAGTTTCTACGATCCGATGTGGGGGCGAATATTTGAGTTATGATTTTCTCACGCATCTTAAAGCAAGCGGAATTGTTTCGCAACTCACGCCACCCGGAACACCACAGTGCAATGGTGTGTCTGAATGCCGGAATCGAACCTTATTAGATATGGTCCGATCAATGATGTCTCTTACTGATTTGCCGTTATCATTTTGGGGTTATGCATTAGAAACCGCTGCATTCACTTTAAATAGGGCTCCATCTAAATCCGTTGAGACGACACCGTATGAACTGTGGTTTGGTGCTAAACCTAAGTTGTCTTTTCTTAAAGTTTGGGGATGCGAAGCTTACGTCAAGAAGTTGATGCCGGACAAGCTGAACCCAAAGCGGAGAAATGCGTCTTCATAGGATACCCTAAGGAAACTATTGGGTATACCTTCTATCACAGAACCGAAGGCAAAGTGTTTGTCGCGAAGAGCGGTTCCTTTCTTGAGAAGGAGTTTCTCTCGAAAGAAGTGAGTGGGAGGAAAGTAGAGCTAGACGAGGTTATTGAACCTTCTCTTGAATTGGAGAGTAGCGCAGCACCTGAAATTGTTCCAGTGCCGCCTGCACCAATGATAGAGGAAGATGATGACAAGGATCATGAAGCTTCGGATGATGCTGCTACTGAACGTCGCAGGTCGACAAGGTCGCGTGCCCCTCCTGAGTGGTACGGCAACCCTGTCTTGACTGTCTTGTTAGTAGAAGACAGTGAACCTACGAACTATGAGGAAGCGATGATGAGCCCAGACTCTGAGAAATGGCTAGAAGCCATGAAATCCGAATTGGGATCCATGAGCGAAAACCAAGTATGGACTTCGGTGGACCCTCCTAGCGACCGAAAGGCCGTTGAGTGCAAATGGATTTTCAAGAAGAAAACGGACGCAGATGGTAATGTTACCGTCTATAAAGCACGGCTTGTCGCGAAAGGTTTCCGACAAGTTCAAGGTGTTGACTACGATGAGACTTTCTCTCCCGTAGCGATGTTTAAGTCCATTCGGATTTTATTAGAAATTGTTGTGTTTCATGATTATGAAATATGGCAGATGGATGTCAAGACTGCGTTCCTCAATGGCAACATTGATGAAGAGTTGTATATGATGCAACCCGAAGGTTTTGTCGATCCTAAGGATGCTGATAAAGTATGCAAACTCCAGCGTTCCATTTATGGACTGAAGCAAGCATCTCGGAGTTGGAACCTTCGTTTTGATCAAGTGATCCAGAGCTTTGGATTTGTTCCAAATTGCTACGAAGCTTGCATCTACAAGAAAGTGAGTGGGAGCTCGGTGACATTTCTGGTACTATATGTGGATGACATATTGATTATTGGAAATGACATTAACATGCTTAACGATGTGAAGAGTTATTTGAACAAGTGTTTTTCAATGAAAGACCTAGGTGAAGCTGCTTATATATTGGGCATCAAAATCTATAGAGATAGACAAAGACGCCTGATAGCTTTAAGCCAGAGTACATACCTAGACAAAGTTCTGAAAAGGTTCATAATGGATAAGGCAAAGAAAGGTTCAGTGCCTATGTTGTCAGGTAAGATATTGAGCAAGGCTCAGTGTCCAGCTACGCTAAATGATAGGGAAGCTATGAGCAAAGTGCCTTATGCCTCGGCCATAGGTTCGATCATGTATGCCATGCTGTGTACTAGACCGGATGTGTCCAATGCTCTTAGTTTGACGAGCACGTATCAAAGTGATCCAGGAGTGGAACACTGGACAGCCGTGAAGAACATCCTAAAGTACCTAAATAGAACTAAAGAAATGTTCTTAGTCTATGGGGGTGATGAACAGCTCGTCGTAAAAGGTTACGTCGACGCTAGTTTAGACATCGACAAGGATGATTCTAAATCTCAGATAGGATACGTGTATATTTTGAATGGAGGAGCTGTGAGCTGGAGAAGCTGCAAGCAAACCGTGATCGCGGGATCTACAGTAGAAGCGGAATACATGGCTGCTGCAGAAGCGTCAAGTGAAGGAGTTTGGATCAGGAACTTCATCACTGAGCTTGGCGTGGTTCCAAGTGCGTTGGACCCACTGAGATATTGTGTGACAACACTGGCGCCATAGCACTCGCTAAGGAACCAAGATATCATCCAAAGACCAAGCATATCAACCGCAAGTTTCATATAATCCGAGATTATATAGCGGATGGAGATCTGAAGATCAGCAAAGTACATACAGATCTGAATGTCGCAGATCCATTGACTAAACCTCTTCCACGTGTAAAACATGATCAGCACCTCAGTGCCATGGGTGTGAGATTGTTGCCAAATGTAAACTAGATTATTGACTCTTGTGCAAGTGGGAGACTGTTGGAATTATGCCCTAGAGGCAATAATAAAGCTGTTATTATTATAATTCTTGTTCATGATAATGTTTATATTCCATGCTAGAATTGTATTAAGCGGAAACTTTAATACTTGTGTGGTTTGTGAACAACACCGTGTCCCTAGTACGCCTCTATGGACTAGCTCATTGATTAATGATGGTTAAGGTTTCCTAACCATGGACATGAGTTGTCGATTAATAATGAGATCATATCATTGGGAGAATGATATGGTGGACAGACACAAACTAAGCGAAGCAATTAGATCGTGTCATCGTGTTCGTCTTTGCGAAGCTTTTCTTATGTCAAATATTGTATTCCTTAGACCATGAGATAATACAACTCCCTGGTATCGGAAGAAAGCTTTGAGGTCATCAAACGTCATCCTATGAGAGGGTGATCATAAAGGTGTCTCTCAGGTGATCAGAAAGTATCTGTTGGGTTGTATGTATCGAGATGGCATTTGTCCCTCCCAAGTCGGAGAGATATACTTCAGGCCCACTCGGTAATCGATATCAACACCGCTTGCAAGCATGTGGTTAAGGAGTTAATCACAAAGTGATATCGGATTACGGAACGATTAAAGTACTTGCTGTGAACGAGATTGAACTAGGTATGACGGTACCGACGATCAAATCTCGGGCAAGTAAAATATCGCGAGACGAAGGGAATATATATATGGGATTGATTGAATCCTGGCATCGTGGTTCATCCGATATGATCATCGATGAATGTGTGGGAGTCAATATGGTTTTCCAGACCCCGCTGTTGATTATAGATAGAAGATCATGTCTGCATATTCTCGAACCCGCAGGGTCACAAACTTAACGTGTCTCGACGCTAGGATAGATTGGATAATTGGTTTAAGAGTTTTTGTTCGGAGTCTCGGATGGGATCCGGGACATCACGAGAGGTTCCGGAGTGGTCCGGAGAATAAGATTCATATAAGGCAGTGCAGTTTTTGGAGTTCGGAATTGTTCCGGGTTAATCGGTATTGTACCGGAAGCTTCTAGAACCTTCCGGAAGGGGACCAACGTGGCCCCACCTTCCGGGAGGGGGCATGGGCCTATGAGGGAGTGCCCTGGCCGCATTGGGCCAGGGGCACAAGGCCCCATAGGGCCCAGCCGGCCAAGAGGGTTTTAAACTCGAGATAGATCTTATAGAAGGGGGGGTTTCCTTGCCCCCCACTCCTTCTCCGTGGGGCCGCCGGTTTGGCTTGGGGGAGGGGGCTAGGTTTGCAGCCGCCCACCCCTCTATATAAAGAGGACTGGGGGTGCACCACCCCTACACACCTTCCCCTCCAAGAGCTAGCCGCCCTGCTGCCCTCCTCTCTCTCTCCCTCCCGACTGCGTGTAGGCGAAGCCCTGCTGCAGAAACTCTCCACCATATACACCACGCCGTCGTTTTGTAGATCCAATCCGTCTCTCCAACATACTTGCTGGTACGAGGAAGGAGGATACATCGAGGTGCTGCACGTGTGCATCTCACAGAGGCACCGCCACTTGTGGTGCTAGATCGGATCGGATCGCGAGGAGGAGAAGCGAGTATGACTACATCACCCACGTTCCGAAGAACGTTTCGCTGTGTGAATCTTCAAGGGTATGAAGATCTAATCCAATCTCTCTCGTTGTTTGCATCTCCTAGATTAGATCTTGGCTTTCCCTCTGTTCGCATCCGTAGAAAATTTTGATTTACTATGCCGCGAAACCCTTCAAATAGCTCATGAAAACCGCCTAGAACCCCAAACGATGTCTTTTTGGTCATAACTCTCCGATATGTAAATCGCCTAGAACCCCAAACTGTGGGCCGTATCTCATGAAAATGGCCATAAAACGCAAAAACAACGAGTTTTTGCTCGTACCTCCAAAACAAATAAATCGCCCTGGATCCCAAAACTATGGGAAATAGCTCATGAAAATGGCCATAAAAGACAAAAACATCGAGTTTTTGCTCGTACCTCCCAAACAAATAAATCGCCCTGGAACACCAAAACTGCGGGCAGTAACTCATGAAAATGGCCATAAAACGCAAAAAGACGAGTTTTTGGTCATAGCTCTGAAACATGTAAATTTCCTTGGAACCCCAAAACCGTGGGAAATATCTCATGAAAACGTCCATAAAAAGCAAAAAAAAAAACGATGACTTTTTGGTCATAACTCTCAAACATGTAAATCGCCCTAAAACGCTAAAACCGTAGGCAATAGCTTGGTAAAATGGCCATAAAATGCAAAAATGACGACTTTTTAGTCATAAGTCAAACACTTATCGTTTATTAGGATCATTATAAATCACCCTAGAATCCAAAAACTATGGGAAGAACTCATGAAAACGGCCATAAGACGCGAAAACAATTAGTTTTTGGTCATAATTCTAAATCAAATCTTGGGTCTTACTGGTCATGCATAACCCCTTGGAACAACAAAACTATAGACAATACCTCATGAAATCGGACATAAAACAAAACGAAACACAAGTTTTTGGTGATGCCCACAAACATGTATCAAGTATTATGGTCGTTGTAAATCGCCTTAGAACCCCCAAACTGTGGGCAATAAAACACAAAAAAGACGAGCTTTTGCTCGTACTTCCGAAACATGTCAATTTCCCTGGAACCCCAAAAATATGGGCAATGACTCATGAAAATGTCCATAAAATGCAAAAAAGACGAGTTTTTGTCATAACTCCGAAACATTTAAATCGCCCTAGAACCCCAATACACTATGCAATAGCTCATTAAAACATCCATAAAACGCAAAACGACGAGTTTTTGGTCATAACTCTAAAACATGAAATTCGCCCTGGAACCCAACATTGTGGGCCATAACTCATGAAAAAGGCCATAAATGCAAAAACGACGAGTTTTTGGTCATACCTCTCAAACTTGTAAATCGCCCTGGAACCCCAAAACTATGGGCAATAGCTCATGAAAACGGACATAAAAAGAAAAAAACAATGACTTTTTGGACATAACTCTCATACATGTAAATCGCCCTGAAACCTCAAAACTATGGGCAATAGCTCATGAAAACTGCCATGAAACAAAAAAATGAGAACGTTTGGTCATACCTCTCAAATATGTAAACCGCCCTGGAATCCCAAAACTATGGGCAATAACTCATGAAAATGGCCATAAAACGCTAAAAAGATGAGTTTTTTGTCATAACTCTGAAACAAGTAAATCACCTTGGAACCCAAAACTATGGCCAAAAACTCATGAAAACGGTCATAAAATGCAGAAACGGCGATTTTTTGGTCATACCTCTCAAACATGTAAATCACCCTCGAACCCCCAAACTATGGGAAGTAACTCATGAAAATGGTGATAAAACGCAAAAGGATGAGTTTTTGGTCATATCTGAAACATATAAATCGCCCCTGGAACCCAATAACTGTGGGCAATAGCTCATGAAAACCACCATAAAAAGTAAAAACGATGTCTTTTTGGTCATAACTCTCCGATATATAAATCGCCTAGAACCCCAAACTATGGGCAGTAGCTCAAGAAAATGGCCATAAAACGCAAAAAGGACGAGTTTTTGCTCGTACCTCCCAAACAAATAAATCGCCCTGGACCCCAAAACTATGGGAAATAGCTCATGAAAATAGCCATAAAAGACAAAAACGCCGAGTTTTTGCTCGTACCTCCCAAACAAATAAATCGCCCTGGAACACCAAAACTGCGGGCAGTAACTCGTGAAAATGGCCATAAAACACAAAAGACGAGTTTTTGGTCATAGTTCTGAAACATATAAATCTCCTTGGAACCCCAAAACCGTGGGAAATATCTCATGGAAACGTCCATAAAAAGCAAAAAACGATGACTTTTTGGTCATAACTCTCAAACATGGAAATCGCCCTAGAACCCAAAAACCGTAGGCAATAGCTTCGTAAAATGGCCATAAAACGCAAAAATGACGACTTTTTAGTCATAAGTCAAACACTTATCGTTTATTAGGATCATTATAAATCACCCTAGAATCCAAAAACTATGGGAAGAACTCATGAAAACGGCGATAAGACGCGAAAACAATTAGCTTTTGGTCATAATTCTAAATCAAATCTTGGGTCTTTCTGGCCATGCATAACCCGTTGGAACAACAAAACTATAGACAATCCCTCATGAAATCGGACATAAAACAAAAAGAAACACAAGTTTTTGGTGATGCCCACAAACATGTATCAGGTATTATGGTCGTTGTAAATCGCCTTAGAACCCCCAAACTGTGGGCAATAAAACACAAAAAAGACGAGCTTTTGCTCGTACTTCCCAAACATGTAAATTTCCCTGGAACCCCAAAAATATGGGCAATGACTCATGAAAATGTCCATAAAATGCAAAAAAGACGAGTTTTTGTCATAACTCCGAAACATTTAAATCGCCCTAGAACCCCAAAACACTATGCAATAGCTCATTAAAACATCAATAAAACGCAAAACGACGAGTTTTTGGTCATAACTCTAAAACATGAAATTCGCCCTGGAACCCAAAATTGTGGGCCATAACTCATGAAAAAGACCATAAATGCAAAAACGACGAGTTTTTGGTCATACCTCTCAAACTTGTAAATCGCCCTAGAACCCCAAAACTATGGGCAATAGCTCATGAAAACGGCCATAAAAAGAAAAAAACAATGACTTTTTGGGCATACCTCTCATACATGTAAATCGCCCTGAAACCTCAAAACTGTGGGCAATAGCTCATGAAAACTGCCATAAAACAAAAAATGAGAACTTTTGGTCATACCTCTCAAACATGTAAACCGCCCTAGAATCCCAAAACTATGGGCAATAAATCATGAAATAGGCCATAAAACGCTAAAAAGATGAGTTTTTTGTCATAACTCTGAAACAAGTAAATCTCCTTGGAACCCAAAACTATGGCCAAAATCTCATGAAAACGGTCATAAAATGCAGAAACGGCGATTTTTTGGTCATACCTCTCAAACATGTAAATCGCCCTCGAACCCCCAAACTATGGGAAGTAACTCATGAAAATGGCGATAAAACGCAAAAGGATGAGTTTTTGGTCATATCTGAAACATGTAAATCGCTCCTGGAACCCAATAACTGTGGGCAATAGCTCATGAAAACCTCCATAAAAAGCAAAAACGATGTCTTTTTGGTCATAACTCTCCGATATGTAAATCGCCTAGAACCCCAAACTGTGGGCGGTAGCTCATGAAAATGGCCATAAAACGCAAAAACGGCGAGTTTTTGCTCGTACCTCCCAAACAAATAAATCGCCCTGGACCCCAAAACTATGGGAAATAGCTCATGAAAATGGCCATAAAAGACAAAAACGCCGAGTTTTTGCTCGTACCTCCCAAACAAATAAATCGCCCTGGAACACCAAAACTGCGGGCAGTAACTCATGAAAATGGCCATAAAACGCAAAAAAGACGAGTTTTTGGTCATAGCTCCGAAACATGTAAATCTCCTTGGAACCCCAAAACCGTGGGAAATATCTCATGAAAACGTCCATAAAAAGCAAAAAACGATGACTTTTTGGTCATAACTCTCAAACATGTAAATCGCCCTAGAACCCCAAAACCGTAGGCAATAGCTTGGTAAAATGGCCATAGAACGCAAAAATGACGACTTTTTAGTCATAAGTCAAACACTTATCGTTTATTAGGATCATTATAAATCACCGTAGAACCTAAAAACTATGGGCAAGAACTCATGAAAACGGCCATAAGACGCGAAAACAATTAGTTTTTGGTCATAATTCTAAATCAAATCTTGGGTCTTACTGGCCATGCATAACCCCTTGGAACAACAAAACTATAGACAATACCTCATGAAATCGGACAAAAACAAAAAGAAACACAAGTTTTTGGTGATGCCCACAAACTTGTATCAGGTATTATGGTTGTTGTAAATCGTCTTAGAACCCCCAAACTGTGGGCAATAAAACACAAAAAAGACGAGCTTTTGCTCGTACTTCCGAAACATGTAAATTTCCCTGGAACCCCAAAATATGGGCAATGACTCATGAAAATGTCCATACAATGCAAAAAAGACGAGTTTTTTCATAACTCCGAAACAGTTAAATCGCCCTAGAACCCCAAAACACTATGCAATAGCTCATTAAAAACATCCATAAAACGCAAAACGACGAGTTTTTGGTCATAACTCTAAAACATGAAATTCGCCCTGGAACCCAAAATTGTGGGCCATAACTCATGAAAAAGGCCATAAATGCAAAAAACGACGAGTTTTTGCTCATAACTCTCAAACTTGTAGATCGCCCTAGAACCCCAAAACTATGGGCAATAGCTCATGAAAATGGACATAAAAAGAAAAAAACAATGACTTTTTGGACATACCTCTCATACATGTAAATCGCCCTGAAACCTCAAAACTGTGGGCAATAGCTCATGAAAACTGCCATAAAACGAAAAAAATGAGAACGTTTGGTCATACCTCTCAAACATGAAAACGCCCTGGAATCCCAAAACTATGGGCAATAACTCATGAAAATGGCCATAAAACGCTAAAAAGATGAGTTTTTGGTCAAAAACTCTCAAACAAGTAAATCGCATTGGAACCCAAAACTATGGCCAAAAACTCATCAAAACGGCCATAAAATGCAGAAACAGCGATTTTTTAGTCATACCTCTCAAATATAAATCGTCCTCGAACCGCAAAACTAAGGGAAGTAACTCATGAAAATGGCCATAAAACGCAAAAGGATGAGTTTTGGTCATATCTGAAACATGTAAATCGCCCCTAGAACCCCATAACTGTGGGCAATAGCTCATGAAAACCGCCATAAAAAGGAAAAACGATGTCTTTTTGGTCATAACTCTCCGATATGTAAATCGCCTAGAACCCCAAACTGTGGGCAGTAGCTCATGAAAATGGCCATAAAACGCAAAAACGACGAGTTTGTGCTCGTATCTCCCAAACAAATAAATCGCCCTGGACCCCAAAACTATGGGAAATAGCTCATGAAAATGGCCATAAAAGACAAAAACGCCGAGTTTTTGCTTGTACCTCCCAAACAAATAAATCGCCCTGGAACACCAAAACTGCGAGCGGTAACTCATGAAAATGGCCATAAAACGCAAAAAGACGAGTTTTTGGTCATAGCTCGGAAACATGTAAATCTCCTTGGAACCCCAAAACCGTGGGAAATATCTCATGAAAACGTCCATAAAAAGCAAAAAACGATGACTTTTTGGTCATAACTCTCAAACATGTAAATCGCCCTAGAACCCAAAACCGTAGGCAATAGCTTGGTAAAATGGCCATAGAACGCAAAAATGATGACTTTTTAGTCATAAGTCAAACACTTATCGTTTATTAGGATCATTATAAATCACCGTAGAACCTAAAAACTATGGGCAAGAACTCATGAAAACGGCCATAAGACGCGAAAACAATTAGTTTTTGGTCATAATTTTAAATCAAATCTTGGGTCTTACTGGCCATGCATAACCCCTTGGAACAAGAAAACTATAGACAACACCTCATGAAAACGGACATAAAACAAAACGAAACACAAGTTTTTGGTGATGCCCACAAACATGTATAAGGTATTATGGTCGTTGTAAATCGCCTTAGAACCCCCAAACTGTGGGCAATAAACACAAAAAAGACGAGCTTTTGCTCGTACTTCCCAGACATGTAAATTTCCCTGGAACCCCAAAAATATGGGCAATGACTCATGAAAATGTCCATAAAATGCAAAAAAGACGAGTTTTTGTCACAACTCCGAAACACTATGCAATAGCTCAAAACATCGATAAAACGCAAAACGACGAGTTTTTGGTCATAACTCTAAAACATGAAATTCGCCCTGGAACCCAAAATTGTGGGCCATAACTCATGAAAAAGGCCATAAATGCAAAAACGACGAGTTTTTGGTCATACCTCTCAAACTTGTAAATCGCCCTAGAACCCCAAAACTATGGGCAATAGCTCATGAAAACGGCCATAAAAAGAAAAAACAATGACTTTTTGGGCATACCTCTTATACTATATGTAAATCGCCCTGAAACCTCAAAACTGTGGGCAATAGCTCATGAAAACTGCCATAAAACGAAAAATGAGAACTTTGGTCATACCTCTCAAACATGTAAAACCGCCCTGAATCCCAAAACTATAGGCAATAACTCATGAAATTGGCCATAAAACGCTAAAAAGATGAGTTTTTTTGTCATAACTCTGAAACAAGTAAATCGCCTTCGAACCCAAAACTATGGCCAAAAACTCATGAAAACGGTCATAAAATGCAGAAACGGCGATTTTTTGGTCATACCTCTCAAACATGTAAATCGCCCTCCAACCCCCAAACTATGGGAAGTAACTCATGAAAATGGCGATAAAACGGAAAAGGATGAGTTTTTGGTCATTTCTGAAACATGTAAATCGCCCCTGGAACCCAATAACTGCGGGCAATAGCTCGTGAAAACCTCCATAAAAAGCAAAAACGATGTCTCTTTGGTCATATCACTCCGATATGTAAATCGCCTAGAACCCCAAACTGTGGGTGGTAGCTCATGAAAATGGCCATAAAACGCAAAAATGACGAGTTTTTGCTCGTACCTCCCAAACAAATAAATCGCCCTGGACCCCAAAACTATGGGAAATAGCTCATGAAAATGGCCATAAAAGACAAAAACGCCGAGTTTTTGCTTGTACCTCCCAAACAAATAAATCGCCCTGGAACACCAAAACTGCGGGCAGTAACTCATGAAAATGGCCATAAAACGCAAAAAGACGAGTTTTTGGTCATAGCTCCGAAACATGTAAATCTCCTTGGAACCCCAAAACCGTGGGAAATATCTCATGAAAACGTCCATAAAAAGCAAAAAAACGATGACTTTTTGGTCATAACTCTCAAACATGTAAATCGCCCTAGAACCCCAAAACCGTAGGCAATAGCTTGGTAAAATGGCCATAGAACGCAAAAATGACGACTTTTTAGTCATAAGTCAAACACTTATCGTTTATTAGGATCATTATAAATCACCGTAGAACCTAAAAACTATGGGCAAGAACTCATGAAAACGGCCATAAGACGCGAAAACAATTAGTTTTTGGTCATAATTCTAAATCAAATCTTGGGTCTTACTGGCCATGCATAACCCCTTGGAACAAGAAAACTATAGACAATACCTCATGAAAACGGACATAAAACAAAACGAAACACAAGTTTTTGGTGATGCCCACAAACATGTATAAGGTATTATGGTCGTTGTAAATCGCCTTAGAACCCCCAAACCGTGGGCAATAAACACAAAAAAGACGAGCTTTTGCTCGTACTTCCCAGACATGTAAATTTCCCTGGAACCCCAAAAATATGGGCAATGACTCATGAAAATGTCCATAAAATGCAAAAAAGACGAGTTTTTGTCATAACTCCGAAACATTTAAATCGCCCTAGAACCCCAAAACACTATGCAATAGCTCATTAAAACATCCATAAAACGCAAACGACGAGTTTTTTGGTCATAACTCTAAAACATGAAATTCGCCCTGGAACCCAAAATTGTGGGCCATAACTCATGAAAAAGGCCATAAATGCAAAAACGACGAGTTTTTGGTCATACCTCTCATACATGTAAATCGCCCTGAAACCTCACAACTGTGGGCAATAGCTCATGAAAACTGCCATAAAACGAAAACAATGAGAACGTTTGGTCATACCTCTCAAACATGTAAACCGCCCTGGAATCCCAAAACTATGGGCAATAACTCATGAAAATGGCCATAAAACGCTAAAAAGATGAGTTTTTGGTCATAACTCTAAAACAAGTAAATCGCATTGGAACCCAAAACTATGGCCAAAAACTCATCAAAACGGCCATAAAATGCAGAAACGACGATTTTTTAGTCATACCTCTCAAACATATAAATCGTCGTCGAACCGCAAAACTAAGGGAAGTAACTCATGAAAATGGCCATAAAACCGCAAAAGGATGAGTTTTGGTCATATCTGAAACATGTAAATCGCCCCTAGAACCCCATAACTGTGGGCAATAGCTCATGAAAACCGCCATAAAAAGCAAAACGATGTCTTTTTGGTCATAACTCTCCGATATGTAAATCGCCTAGAACCCCAAACTGTGGGCGGTAGCTCATGAAAATGGCCATAAAACGCAAAAACGGCGAGTTTGTGCTCGTACCTCCCAAACAAATAAATCGCCCTGGACACCCAAAACTATGGAAATAGCTCATGAAAATGGCCATAAAAGACCAAAACGCCGAGTTTTTGCTTGTACCTCCCAACAAATAAATCGCCCGGAACAACCAAAACTACGGGCAGTAACTCATGAAAATGTCCATAAAACGCAAAAAGACGAGTTTTTGGTCATAGCTCTGAAACATGTAAATCTCCTTGGAACCCCAAAACCGTGGGAAATATCTCATGAAAACGTCCATAAAAAGCAAAAAACGATGACTTTTTGGTCATAACTCTCAAACATCTAAATCGCCCTAGAACCCCAAAACCGTAGGCAATAGCTTGGTAAAATGGCCATAGAACGCAAAAATGACGACTTTTTAGTCATAAGTCAAACACTTATCGTTTATTAGGATCATTATAAATCACCGTAGAACCTAAAAACTATGGGCAAGAACTCATGAAAACGGCCATAAGACGCGAAAACATTAGTTTTTGGTCATAATTCTAAATCAAATCTTGGGTCTTACTGGCCATGCATAACCCTTGGAACAAGAAACTACTAGACAATACCTCATGAAAACGGACATAAAACAAAACGAAACAGAAGTTTTTGGTGATGCCCACAAACATGTATAAGGTATTATGGTCGTTGTAAATCGCCTTAGAACCCCCAAACCGTGGGCAATAAAACAAAAAAAGACGAGCTTTTGCTCGTACTCCCAAACATGTAATTTCCCTAGAACCCCGAAAATATGGGCAATGACTCATGAAATGTCCATAAAATGCAAAAAAGACGAGTTTTTGTCATAACTCCGAAACATTTAAATCGCCCTAGAACCCAAAACACTATGCAAATAGCTCATTAAAAACATCCATAAAACGCAAAACGACGAGTTTTTGGTCATAACTCTAAAACATGAAATTCGCCTGGAACCCAAAATTGTGGGCCATAACTCATGAAAAAGACCATAAATGCAAAAACGACGAGTTTTTGGTCATACCTCTCAAACTTGTAAATCGCCCTGGAACCCCAAAACTATGGGCAATAGCTCATGAAAACGGCCATAAAAAGAAAAAAACAATGACTTTTCGGGCATACCTCTCATACATGTAAATCGCCCTGAAACCTCAAAACTGTGGGCAATAGCTCATGAAAACTGCCATAAAACGAAAAATGAGAACTTTTGGTCATACCTCTCAAACATGTAAACCGCCCTGGAATCCCAAAACTATGGGCAATAACTCATGAAATTGGCCATAAAACGCTAAAAAGATGAGTTTTTTGTCATAACTCTGAAACAAGTAAATCGCCTTGAAACCCAAAACTATGGCCAAAAACTCATGAAAACGGTCATAAAATGCAGAAACGACGATTTTTTGGTCATACCTCTCAAACATGTAAATCGCCCTCCAACCCCCAAACTATGGGAAGTAACTCATGAAAATGGCGATAAAATGCAAAAGGATGAGTTTTGGTCCATATCTGAAACATGTAAATCGCCCTGGAACCCAATAACTGTGGGCAATAGCTCATGAAAACCTCCATAAAAAAGCAAAAACGATGTCTTTTTGGTCATAACTCTCCGATATGTAAATCGCCTAGAACCCCAACTGTGGTGGTAGCTCATGAAAATGGCCATAAAACGCAATGACGAGTTTTTGCTCGTACCTCCCAAACAAATAAATCGCCCTGGACCCCAAACTATAGGAAATAGCTCATGAAAATGGCCATAAAAGACAAAAACGCCGAGTTTTTGCTTGTACCTCCCCAACAAATAAATCGCCCTGGAACACCAAAACTGCGGGCAGTAACTCATGAAAATGTCCATAAAACGCAAAAAGACGAGTTTTTGGTCATAGCTCTGAAACATGTAAATCTCCTTGGAACCCCAAAACCGTGGGAAATATCTCATGAAAACGTCCATAAAAAGCAAAAAACGATGACTTTTTGGTCATAACTCTCAAACATGTAAATCGCCCTAGAACCCCAAAACCGTAGGCAATAGCTTGGTAAAATGGCCATAGAACGCAAAAATGACGACTTTTTAGTCATAAGTCAAACACTTATCGTTTATTAGGATCATTATAAATCACCGTAGAACCTAAAAACTATGGGCAAGAACTCATGAAAACGGCCATAAGACGCGAAAACAATTAGTTTTTGGTCATAATTCTAAATCAAATCTTGGGTCTTACTGGCCATGCATAACCCCTTGGAACAAGAAAACTATAGACAATACCTCAAGAAAACGGACATAAAACAAAACGAAACACAAGTTTTTGGTGATGCCCACAAACATGTATAAGTATTATGGTCGTTGTAAATCGCCTTAGACCCCCAAACTGTGGGCAATAAACACAAAAAAGACGAGCTTTTGCTCGTACTTCCCAGACATGTAAATTTCCCTGGAACCCCAAAAATATGGGCAATGACTCATGAAAATGTCCATAAAATGCAAAAAAGACGAGTTTTTGTCATAACTCCGAAACATTTAAATCGCCCTACAACCCTAAAACACTATGAAATAGCTCATTAAAACATCCATAAAACGCAAAACGACGAGTTTTTAGTCATAACTCTAAAACATGAAATTCGCCCTGGAACCCAAAATTGTGGGCCATAACTCATGAAAAAGGCCATAAATGCAAAAACGACGAGTTTTTGGTCATACCTCTCAAACTTGTAAATCGCCCTGGAACCCCAAAACTATGGGCAATGGCTCATGAAAACGGACATAAAAAGAAAAAAACAATGACTTTTTGGACATACCTCTCATACATGTAAATCGCCCTGAAACCTCAAAACTATGGGCAATAGCTCATGAAAACTGCCCTAAAAACGAAAAATGAGACGTTTGGTCATACCTCTCAAACATGTAAACCGCCCTGGAATCCCAAAACTATGGGCAATAACTCATGAAAATGGCCATAAAA